>JAOXNX010000032.1:19859070-19876372 GCA_028566075.1 Solidago caesia
CCAAAAGTCAAAGCTCTACCCGGTTCGGGTTCAACCCGGAACCGGGTTTTCGAATACCCGGAAAATGTGCACCACTAATTGAAAGATGACTTAATGGCCACCCTTGCCGCATCCAAAATTCCATAAAAGTAGTGGAGTAATCGTATAATCACTAACAATGATGGAAGAACTAGAAGGGTAACATCATGCCCATTTTTGTTATAGAATTTATTCAAATACATTATTTCCCAGTTCTCTTTTAATTTATAAACCGAATAATCAAGTGAGTTAAATAAGTTCAAACAGTAACCTGAAAGATAAGACCGTAACAAAAAATAAAATAAAATAAAGGTATTCTAGGAAGAACATGTTTGGCTTATATTGGAACGAATCAATCTATAAAAACTAGAAACCAAAACGTATACCTTTTCCATCAAGAAAACGGTCAGTATGCCACCCTTTTGCTTGTAATTCAGGAAGCAATGAAGTCATTACCGACTTCATTTTCTCATATGCCTCTTGTAACACATAGGAATCCTGTTCAGAAACAGACTTCACCATTTCTGAAGCATATGCTGCAACAAGCCATCCTCTTAGTGCATCTTCACCACTCGCATTGTGCTCCAACACCATGTCTGTCCATCTGTTTCCACAACTCAACAGAAACTTCTCATTTGGAAAGATTTCTTTGAGTTCCTTAAATTTTGAGGGCTTGATTGCACTATGCAAATCTCTACCGACTTTAACATTTCCGGCATCTTTTATGAGCCGTCCAGGACATAACAGATCTTCTTTGTACCTTAGGTCTACAGGCCCCGATACCTTTCCTGTCTGAATCATACATTTCAATAACCAAATAAATAAATAAAAAATAGCATTTGTATAGAAATGATAGAACATTTTCCTTGTTATGTGTCTTGTCTTCTTGTTTAAAGCTGGGAAAGACAATCAACCTAGTATCCTCAAACAGTAGGATGACCAAATGGGCGGGTTGGGTAATAGGTTAAAATGGGCCATTCTTGTACAGGTTAGGACAGATCTGGCAGAGTAGGCCTTGCAACATATATTTGTCTGTACGAATTTCATAAACTATTGATGCATTCAATATGGGGAAATCTGCATTAGAAGGTAATGTACTGAAGAAAAATAAAGAACTTTGATTTTGCTTATAAAAACCATAGGAATTTCAAAATTCAGATACAGCATCTAAAAAAATAGCAACACGATCAAAGTTACTAACACTTCATTTGACTGGGCAATCAGGATCATATAATTAAAAAAAACCTTAAAAAATTTGATTACTTTGGATAAAAACTTTTGAAAAGTTCAAAAATTTTCATTATTAAAAACAAAGTTTGTTACCTAAACTAGATATTCGCCTAAAGTAGATTACCTTTATGTGCAATTTCCCCTTAAATATGTACAAAAAGCTACGCTATTTATCTACTAATCACTTCTTCTTTTTTTCAATAGGTAATTTAGGATGCAAGCATTTCAACACACTTTTATGTTTTTTGTTTTGCTGAATTTTTGACCCATTTAATTTGTTCTGCCCATTTAACCTGTTTAATTACAAAACCTTCACAAGACCATCTTAGCATTCATCTATCAACCTTTAGGAACTCTTCTACGATCATTGCAGTTCTTTGTGGGTTCAAAGTGTTGACAGGAGCAGCACGCATTTCTTCACATACACCGTATATATGTATAATAGAAAGAAGGGGCCCAACAACCATCTGCACAAAAGGAGCAGTGTTAAAAGCAGCAGAAACAATCAACTAATACCCAGTTTGTTTGCTATATAGAAAGGAAACATGATCTATAAACCACAAACCACTTCGCACGTCAAAGGCAATGTAGTGTATTGTAGTACTGTCTGTTAAGTAATTTGTGTGGTGTACTAATTGAATTCCAGCTCTCTATCGAAAGTGGCAATGAGTCGATGAAAACTTAAAATAAAAAACTGACCATACCTTCCCTTGCATCGATGAACAAACGGTAGAGACCAATTGAATTCCAGCTCCTATTCCAAGCACATTAAACACGGTAGAGATCGCCTCCCCTTTTGCAAATAAGTCACTAAGATTACCCTCTTTGGCAAATGAAGAATATATTGGTAATCTTGTCGATCTTGCAGCAACCACAGCCATTCCCTGTTGGATGTAAAATCGATTAACACGGGTCTTATTTTATTGCTAACGAGAGCAAAGGGTATAATTAAAAAAGTTGCTAAAAGGAAAACGGGCCGAAAGAAATATCACCCAAAATGTATTACATTATTCACGATTTTTTAATAACGTTGTAATCATACTTAAAATGTTCATTATATATGAACAATTACACAGTATAACCTCAGCCTCGTTTGACCCGTTACTCAACCGATTCAATTTGCTTATTTTGCCACCTAAACTGAAGAATAGAGAAATAAATCAACCAACTACTTACCTTTGCGAAATTCCCAAGGCCAGCTGTTTCAAGAAACAATGGTGGGCATAATGGGGCCAAAATTTCGAGACCAGTGCCCAAGTCGTACAGCACATCAGCTACAAATTAAAAAGACTTCATTGAAGTCGAATATTTCATAGCTACGTAGAAAAAAGTACATGAAGAACTGTACAAACCCAAAATTCTCCACCGTTTGGGCTCTGAATCCATCTGTGCACCTAAGTTACTACATATTAGCTTTCCCATATGCTGCATGCCGTCTTTTAGTACCTAAGTGACATCAACAAACTCAGTAAAAAATTTCGGTAGCATTGGTATGTTTGAATTTTCAAGTTGATAGCCGTTCTTACTTCTTACCCAACTAACTACAGTTGCTTGTGCAGGTGTAGGTCTCAAACCTGCAGCATATAACAGTGACTGCAAAGGGGTAAAATTACAAATCCCTACAACATCATGTTCCCAAAATCCAAAGAGAATGCAAAGACAAAGTTTAGAAAAAGAGAACTTTTTAAGTATCAGAAGAGGACCTGGGTCGACAACACGGATAGTGCCGCGCTTGAAAAATGCTGTAATGCACGAAATTGTGTGTATCTGAGGTATCCTTCATTGACACTATAGTAACAAGAAATGATATAAATGATATCTAAGAGAAACGACGTTTACTAGATGACAGTTAAGCGATACTAAGCTTCATGAACTAACCTATATGGAAAACCAGAAGGGAAGAATTGATTGACGAAGGATTCAGCCATTTTGTGGATGATAGGTCTTGAATCATCAAGCACCTTCACCTAAAATATGAAAATCCCACAAGATTCAATAGTCAGAATACACAACAAGGATTAGTTAATATATCCATACACTACATATAGAAAAGTTTATGTTTTCATAAGTTTTATGGAAAACATTGAGCTACAATCCATATAAACTGATCAAAAACACGTCTTTGGTGAGTCATTTGATCAGCAACATCCTATGATTGCAAGAGAAACTTATCAATGTAGATAGCAATTTGCGATTTGTATTATATCAAATGTACCAAAATAAGGGAAGTTTGTTTACAAAAGACCTTGAAAAATCGAATGGGCCCATCTAATGCGAAACATAATCAATAGCCAAAAAGGTTTGCTATAGAGAGTATACTTAAATGAGTTTATTCTTTTTTTTTTGGTAGTCAGAAGAAATCTCATCCGGACCTACTTTGTTGACCTGACAGGTACGAAGAAATATCCCCACAATCAGTGGCGGATCCAGGAAAATATAGAAGGGTATGCAAAATTTAATAATATTTTTGAAATTGCGTTTTTTAGTCAAATAGGTATGTCATGTCTACTTAGGGTATGCACTTATTTTTTTTAGGATATGCACTATTAGTAAAAAAATTTAATTATATATATAAAAAAAAAATTTAACACTAAATTTTTTTTCCACAGGGTATGCAAGTGCATACCCTGCTCTCCACATGGATCCGCCACTGGCTGCATCACGCGGGTACCTTCTAGTTTTCTATGATTTGAATATTCATATATAAAAATAGATTTATTAAATTTCTAACTTTATCTTTAACTAGCTAAATTAATTGTATATGCTTCACATTATGACCAAGAAGAAAACATCAATTTTTAAGGTACTTCAGTCAATATCGAATATACTTGTAAAACCCCGTAGGTGTTCAAACAACGACGTCTAAGAGAACCAGAATATTTAGTTTAGCAGTTCTAACAATTGGATATAATAATTAAATAAATCTCTAATGACAAAGCAAAGAACAAAATATCAGAGGGGGCAGCGGTTGGGAAAGAGAAAAAATAAAACGAGATTGAAAACATTCGCGGACGGGAACGTGAGGAAAGCAAAGGCGGTATTATAACCCACTCTGATACCACGTTAAACATTATAAATCTGGTAAGTTATTATTATGCATTACTAACAAACATATGATTACATAAACTCTAATGGGTCTAAAGTCTAAACCTAACCCTAAACTATACTCTAATAATACAAACCCAAGTGGGCATAATAAAACCCTGTTACATAGTTGAGTGACATTTATGTATGTTCATATAATCCATGATTAAAAATACATAAAATAAATTTTAAAAATTTGATCCATTTTATTAAATAGAAAAAATAATAAAAACAAAAAAGCGTAACAACTAAGAAAAGAAAAGGCAGGGTAAACTGAATTTATTGCTTTGTTTCCTTTGTCCAGGCTTTACCTGTCAGACACTTCAATTGTTACATTTTACTGCCTGAAGTTGAAAAACAAACATATCTAAGCAAACATCCCTCCCTCTTCAATTCCTTCCTCAAATGATAATCCATTCTATCTGTTTTATCTCTCACCTTTATTCATAAATATAAACATCTTCATTTGATATACATATAATACTCTTAATGAATTAATTTACAACATCTACCAACTCCTAAAATAACTACACTACCCCTTTTTACATCAATAACCTACACTACTCGTCTCCGCCACCGCCACCACCAGTCGTCGCTACCACCACACCGCTACTCGTCTCCATTCCTTCCTCAATTAATTACAATATTTTAATTTATTAAATTAAAATTAAATCTTAATTTATGACATCAGCAAGAATCAATCTTTTAATTTAAACCATAGATCTATTAAGGAAAAACTAATCGAACGGTTATACTTTGACATGATGATGTAATAAGGTTTCTTTTTTATTATATATTAGAGATTGTAGATGCCAATTTGTGGCACTCATTTTCTTTTCACTTTTCTTGCAAGAAAAAGATGACGTACGATAAAGGCAAAGGCGTACAAAAATACAATTTGTACATATACACTTATAATTGCAAACCGTTTCTACGTTTTAAAGTGTACGTGTGGTGATGGAAGTTGTCATATATAATCTCAAAGTTAATTATGTTGGAATGTTGGTCTTTTGCATGTGTTATTTTAATCTCAAGTTTGCTTTTAATGTTAAGAAAGATTTTACAAGCCAATAAAATCCATGCATTTATGCAAATTTGGATTTGGATGATAAATAAATTTTGCCCATTATTAAAATAGTTGAATAAGTAATTTTACATAGCTAAAAATGGTTATCCTTTGAGGTTACTAGCTCTATCAATAAGATCAAATCATTGGAATAACACTACTATATGAGGTTATGGTTAGAGATGCTCTAATTAGGTTATTGTTATTGGACAACCAATTACGTACAAATAAGTAATTCAAGACATGTATTGAATATTTTTACAAAATAAACCAATTTTGTCCATGTATTTACAAAATAAACAAGATATTAAATTACAATAGTGTTTAAAATAATTAATAATTAAAAATGTTTTTTATCCAAAAATTTTAGTAAATAATGAAAGAATGAATAAATAATTGGAAAAAATGATCTTATACGTATTGAAAAGTACCAGATGATATGCATGTTAACTTTGTCATACATAACAAACTTTAACAGTTACACGTACTAAACAATTGGATAGAATATTGATAAGACATTATATATGTACGTATAACGTCGTAGTGGATTGCAACGACGGATAAAGATGAAAGCATCGGTGTTTCACTTTATAGGATTGTTGAGCGATGTACGTGATTGCACATTTGCATACTCTTATTAAATCACTGAACTTTTGTTTAATAAGTAATTATTTTACAAATTAAGAACTAAGATTTATATGCTGACACTAGAATTTTTTTTCGCTTTCTATCATTTATCTTTATAAATTTTACCAATTTGTCATGTACACTTATCATCATTAGTATTAGTATTAAAGACAATGTATATGGAACTAATAAAGGTCATGTCGGCTTTTTATTTATTTCGTAACTAAATGAATTTAGCCACAATTTCAACATAGGACCGTTTCAACAGTATTCGTTAAATAAGATCGATCATTGTAGCATTCTGATTTCCAACGAAATGAAGATGGGGGTGGGGGTGGGGGTGGGGGTTTGAATAGATCGAGAATCTAGGCCTAGGGGTTACTTGTTTATAGGTGTGGTTGGGTTTTGTCTTTCAAGGTTATTACTGATTATTCAAGTTAGTTGTGTTTGTTTAGTGAATGAATGAGATTGGTAATGAGTTTGATAATTTATATAACCTCAAATGAAAATAAAAATAAATATATATTTTTATAATCTTCTATCTATAATATATAATAAAACAAAACTTTTAATTTTAAAATATAGAAGTATGGACCATTGATTAAATTTTATTTATACCTTTTCCGACCTTAGATCATTTAGATAACATTGACTAAGATATTGGTCAATAACACTTTTGGTCCTCCTAATATTTATATACATTACACAAATTTTAAATTTTATACATAAATAAATAAGTGCGTATTATTAATGTCACTTAATTAAATTTAATAAATGATCAACTCATATCACTCATATAATGGTATGACTTTTTATAAACCGAATTGATTTTGTTGTGTATTTTCATCTAAAACATACAATTGATTTTGATTTGTACATTTAAAAAACAAAAAGTTTGATATTAACATATTTACAAGCCATAAGTAATAAATATAAATATAAAATAATATATATGTATATAATAAATTAAAATATATTTGGTTCGGTTCAGTTTTTGGGTCCATTTTTTGTATATGAAACCGAAACCCGAACAAATCCGTTCAGTTTTTAGAAAACAAAAACCAAACTAATCGGTTTGGTTCGGTTTTCGGTTTTCGGTTTTGATGGTTTGGTTTTCTGTGGGTTTTTTTTCCAGTTTTTCGGTTCGGTTTTTTTCACCCCTACTACATACATTAGGAATAACTTTTGGTGAATAGTAAAAAAGAAAAAAAGAAAAAAAAAGAATATAACTAAAATCATAGTTTTGTACTTGTTTCCATATATATAAGATTTGATACTCCATGTTAAAAAGTTTCATAAGCAATGTAACATAAATTCACATTTTATTTTAATATAAATTAAAATATAAAAGTCAAGAATCTTTCATGTTAATTTCAAGAAACCTTATATCTTTAATCCATTATAAAGCATATTACTATAACTAACTTATAGTAACACTATTAATTTATTAATTATATTTTTCTTATTTGTTTAGTCAACATTCCATTTCTATACATCTACCTTATTTAATTTATTATAGCTTATATTTTATAACTTTTAATTATGAAAAATAATAATAAATTGTTTTAATTCATAGTAACACTATCTTTTATATTTTTCGCGAGTACTATGCTATCATTTTCTTATACAAGTGTTTGGTTTGAAATTAAGGTCGTCACGACACCTAGCACGCTGTGTATTGTCACTGCCGCATCGCACGGGCATCCATCTAGTATATTCTTAATTATTAAGTATTTGTACTAAATATTAAATGATTTTTATATATTTTGAATGATAAATTTACTTCTTTTTTTTAACTATTTCAAATAGATATGGTAACTTGATTGGGTGAGCCGGATATCTAATCCAAGAGACAAAGCCCCTAGCATTCTTTTGGTTTGTCTTCCTTTTCATTTGGTCATTCTTTTGGGTTGGCCTCTCCTTTGGAGGTTGCCCTAACTTACCCATTATGGCTGGGTTTTTAATAAAGTTCTTCTTTGCAAAAATAGAAAATAAAAAATTTGCTATATTTTGACATTTTCCCTTTAAACATTTGCAATTTAGTGCTTGTCAATAAGAATGAGACTGGCAAGTGAAGTCAACTCAACGGGTGGATATATGCACCCGGGTTTTACTATCAAAGTCATGGGTAAACACAGAGTGTCTGGCCTCATCCTGTCTCTTTTGAGATGGATGTATCCAGGGCCTCACCTTTGGATGGTGAGATGCCCCGAGAGCTATTCGTTAGCTGGTCGTAAAAGAAATAAGAACGAGACTTAAAAGATGACAAAATTATTCAATGCTCTATGAAGACTAGAGAGGTTCCATGTACCATAACTGTACGATCGAAGACCTTAAAAACCAAGCATCCCAGGAAAATGATCCGAAAATGCTAGATTGAGGGATTGATGATATATGGAGGAAATAACTACAAAGGAAGGCTTAATTCCAAAAAATACTTGAATCCTTGGAGTCTATGTCAAACAGTTGTAACAGTTTCATACTAAATTAGTTTTGATTTTTCCTTTTCAATTGGGTTTGATACATCTATAATTGTTCATAATTAACTTCAACTTCTATCCCTCTGTGTGTTTTGGTATATCATAGTAAGTAAACACTCGACTTGTGACAATGGCCAGGATTGAATGTTTCACTACCTAACAATAACAAACTAGAAAGCAAAGACGCATTGATTATTAATGTGGTGCGTCGCATTGGCAAATAAAAGCTTTAGTAAATTCATTCATTTCTTGCAATGTCATTAAGGAGTCCCACATTAACAATGTAATCTATATATGTCAACAAATATATATTTTGGCTTTCTAGGACGTAACTGATAAGGATTTGGATGAGGATAAACTTGGTGCTGGGAATATGGTGGCCTTAATTAATTACATTGATCACCAGAAAGAGAAGAAGGTTTTCTCAACAGGTATCTTCGATCAGTAGGTTGCATCCGCCGTGTGTGCTTGCATCAGATTCAGCCCAAGAAAGTGCCCGCACTAACCTTCTAAGGACTAGTTCTGACGTTTGATTCACAGGTTCTTCAGCCAATATGATCCAGTTTTCCAAATCAATTCACAATTAGAACAAAACCTGTTCTAAGTGAACTATTCAATTAAAATATTGGTGATATAAAGGACTTCTAGTTGACATTCTTATATCCGGGGGCAAAGTAATCTCCGCAATCACCTCTTCCATATCAGCTTCCGCCTGCAGAAATTACAAATGAAATAATAAGATGGGCGAAGATATTGTAAGACGTGCAACATTAATTAACAAAATTCAATGATTGATCAAATGGAAGGTACGTAATGGTCAAGATAATTGCAAGCATAGTCACAACCTTTATTCCCTATGTCACTATCCGATGTATTTTCCAAACAACTTGAACTTATGAGCCGAACTCGTCCCATCTTGACGCGAAATGTTTGGATCGAAAGGCATTGATCTCTTGTGGCCAACAGAAACAGATGGCGGCTGATGTTGAACGGCTAAAGCAAGAAGTTTGATGCTCCAAGGGGAAAGCCGGTCAGGAAGCAGATGTCTGAATGTGGCATGACTGGCATCCCATTGAACCTACATGATTTTGAAAGGAGACATAAATAAAGTACTTTATTAACTTTTGATTATTAAATTTAGTTTTACAGAACATGTACGCCCTTAGATTTTTATTTATGGGTTCTACTTCATATACGGATATATTTGAAATGTCTGAATCAATATATATATATATATATATATATATATGACATCAGATATTCAAAATGTGTAAATCAAATACTCCCTACGTCCCAAAAGAATTTCATGATCATCGTAGAACAACATTCTTTAAAATACATCTGGTTTAAGATATATTGTACCATCAGAAATGTCTTTAATGTGGTCTAGCTAATAGATTACAGATTAAAAACACAGATCTAATTATTACAAATGTCGTTAGCATATCTTCGTATACTAATAAGATTAGCACCGTCAATTAAGCAAAAACCAAATAAATAGATGATTGAACCTTATCACTTACAGAGGGAACTTTAGCAGTGAGGCCAACACATTCAAACCATAGTTGATTATGTAGATCAGACGATGGAATGTGCTGGATGATATCTTCCATCCTAGATATCAAAGGCACTGCTTTAATGATGGGACCTTTGGGGAAGTAGTAAACCCGGAGGACGTCATCCAAGGACCCTGGAAAAAAAAACTGGAGAACTAATTAAAAGAAACATGAATGATGTATATAGCTTTGTTCATCTACATTATGTGGTTCGGCTTAGGTTATGATATCTCTATAAAAGAAGAGGTTAACGAATTGCATTAAGGGAACGTACAACTGAAAATCTTATTTGGATAATTTAGTATTGGCGCGCGTAAAATATCCACGTACATTCCCTAATATACTATATTAAGAAATCCCACGTTTTAATTTCCAACTTGAGTTTAAAATCAATTTTCCCGCGTTAAAACCCATAACAACCTTCCCTAAATTTTGTTTACATGGCTTTTATTTAAGAGATTTAAATGAAAAATCAAGTGTTTGGATGAGTTGATTAGCACATCATATTTATAAAGCAACAGATGATAACCTGATTGAAGCCCTCCGAGAAAATGATTTTCAGTAATAAGTCCCATCACCGAAACAACTTGAACTACGAAGCACTGTCGTAACTGCAACAAACACAAAAATGAAAATCTAGCTATAGATATGTTTCAAAATAGTATAAACCTTAATAATCCATCCATATATATAAGATATATGTATGAAGATTGAAGATATCATAAGCAGGTAGGTAGATCAATGCTCACCATTTCTTTATAGGCTTTATCATCCTTGGAAAGATTTCCACTGGCATGGATGTTTTTCATATAATGGGGTGTGAAATTATGAAACTGGAGATGGAAATTGTGGAGCCTGTGAATAAAAAATGTCATACAATATACGTATATGCATGTATATATATATAGTTGTGATTAATAATATGTTCTTCCAAACCAAGTATTTCATAAAAATATAAATCTTTGTTTAAAGACAGTAAAATATTACACAAACTACAATTCAAATTAACTCTAACAGAATCTTAAATAAAAGGTTAAAGGCGAATGACCAATGCACTAATTTCATAGATTACCTTGTTGTGCTTAACATGAATAGAGTTAAAATTGACTTTTGATTTATGAAAATGCAAAGGAAGGAAAATGCATATGTTTTTCTTCTAAGGTTTTGTGATGGCGATTAGTAGTGTGATATGCTTGTATCAAATCCTTTCCTCTATTTATAGAGGAAAATGGTATTGAATTCGAAATATATAAATAAATAATCATATAATAATTTTTAATACAACTAGCTTATTAACTCGGGTGATACCGGATATTATTACGATAAATATATTATAAACTTTTAAATCTATAACCATTACTAACGTTAATGAAATGATTAAAAAAAATGATAACGGAATGTCGAAACTCATAAAGGAAAAACAAATATTAGTTAGATGATATCCTAATTAAATTAAATCTCTAATTTATATATTTGATTGAACATCATGTGTAAGACATGAAGTTATTATTAAGTTTGGAAAAAAAGTTTAATTAAATGGTGAAGATTTGTTTAGTTATTATTAATTTTTTTTGGAAAACATGGAGTTATGATTAAGTTTGGAATTTTTTTTAATTAAATGGTGAAGATTTTTTAGGTAGAGAAAAAAAAATGATTTTTCTTTATTTTTCTATATTTATTGAAAAAAGAAAAGTTATAATTAGTTGTTTGGGAAATAAGAGATTCTTATTAATTTTGGAAAGATCTTTTTAGTTTTGATAAGGATTATTTATTTTAGTTGATTTTTTTTAAAAAGAGTTAGTTGATTAAATCGGTTGACAAAAAAATAACGAAATTAATTTAATAAGAAATATTTTTTGTGGTCAATATATGTCTATTTTTTAACTTCTTATATTATATTATATTATATTTTTCCTCCCCAGTGGTTCCCTGAAAATTCGAATGACATCCTGCCCGAAGGACGTAGTGGCCGATAAGTGGGACGAACAGACTCTGACCATTCGAACGTTCAAAAAAAATATATATTATATCTTACTCTTTATTAAAGGAAAACATCTTTGTTTTTTTATAATGGATGACATGGCATTCATTTAGCTCATCAATTTTAAGCTTAATTGCTATTTAGTTCTCAAGTTTTTTTTTAATTTCCATCCCATACTTAATTTTTAATTTAAATTTAATCAACCATTTATTTTAATCAAATAAAATCTAACCCTTGAATGGTAGACATATTTTAACAACATAGTTTGTCCATAAAATTATTATTTATTTGTTATATTATCAAAATAACAATATTTGAAGACATGTTTTTTAATTATGTTTGATTTTCATTTAAAAATAAGATTTCTTCCAGCACATAAAAAAATTACTTAGTTAATTTATGCTATAACTTATTTCATGTCTTTTTTTAATCAATATTTTTAGAAGAATTTTTCTTTTTGACTATAAAATATTAACTAGCTAGTTAAATATAAAACATACTTGCACAATGATTATTTTAAGATACCCGTGTGTTAATACGGGTCCCTAATCTAGTATATATATATATATATGTGTGTGTATGTGTGTGTCTATATGTATGTATGTATAAATCAAAATAATATATAATCCAAATAAAAATATATCTCATAATGCAACATAATGAAATTAAATAAATCTTTTTTTATATATACTAAAATAAAGTTGTTCTAATGACTTATTAGCCAATCACTTATTTTTATTTCTCCAAATTGAAAGCTTATGTGTCATTAATATAATAAGAATTATAGAGTAAGTCTTACTAATCTACACTTTTTTTTAGACTTTCATAAAAGAAAAAATCTCACTAAATATTAATTTAAATATAACTATTACAGTTTGTAGCCTTCAACTTGAGAAAAAAATTATTAAATTTTCCACCATTTAATTAATTAAAATTTTTTCAACATATTATTAATAACTCTTTTTTTATTTCATAAAATATTAAAACTATATGTTAACTTATATTTTCAATGAGTATATAAATCGGAAATATCATTATGTATAAAACTATTTTAAAACACTGAATATAGTTATTTTAATCTATTATATATACATACGAGACTAAAACTTAATGAGTCTAATCAATAAGTTAAATAAACAATGTTTGCAATCCTTTACATATATGATACTTTACTATGTAGTTATTTAACATGTAATAGAACTCATTGTTCATAATGAAATATCAAATTTTATAATGTTTTTAATATTTTATGTCTGTCCATGTATATACAAGAGTCTAAAATTTAGTTATATACTATGAGATATACAAAAACATTTAATTGTTTAAAAAGATATTAAATTCATAATGTGATGTAATGTATACTATAATATAATATAACGTGATGTAATATAATATGTAATGTGATGTATATAATATTTAATGATATAATGTATAGTATTGTAATCTTATTATCTTATATTATGTGAAATATGAAATATATATAATCTCTATATCATTATAGTGAAACTAATAACGATATAAATGACTCAATCAAAACCATCCTTTTTTTACTTTGTTTATACAGAAAAATTACTATAAGTTAAAGGGATTAATCACTAGTGCATCAAAGTACTTTTTTATGTGTATACGGTTGCATCATAAACTTTTTTTTTATTGAACTAGTTGTCTAAAAAACTTTCAAAATTTGTACACGGTTACACCATAAACTTTTTCATTGCATTGGTTCCCTATCAAACTTTCAAAATTGTTCTAATATAGTCATTAAACTTTCAAAATTTGTACATATATGGTAATTAAAAAAACCAAATTTTGGGACTTTCTAATGACCATATATGATAAAATTTGAAAGTTTACAACCATTTTTTAAGCAAATTTTGAAAGTTTGATGGGAATCCAGTGCAATGAAAAAGTTTATGGTACAACCGTGTACAAATTTTGAAAGTTCATTAGACAACCGGTTCAATAAAAAAAGTTTATGATGCAATCGTGTATAAATAGAAAAATACATTGGTGCACCAGTTATTAATCCCATAAATTAAATCACTCATTTTTATTACAATAGATATCATTAGCAATACACCATTTATTAAAAAATAACTATTATATATCTTATATATATATATATATATATATATAAAAGTTTAAGCAAGAATGAAAAGGCAAATGAAATATGTGTATACACCTTATAATAATATTATAATTTTTTTTAAATATTGATACACATCACACTTATCATATGAACCATAATATCTAACTTCACATAACATGTGTTGCCAAGATACCAATATATCAAATTATGTAAAGCTAAAATAAAATATGAAAAAGATAACTTTTATAAATATAACAAATACATCATTTACTATTCACATGAACTCATACTCATTATACACACTCACAATCACAATACATGTGATATATGATAGCAAAAGAAACACAATACCACATGAACAAACCCTCGCACTTCTCAAACATATATACATAATTAAGATGAATACATTATGTTAGTCACATGAACTGTTTATGTTCCTTTCCACCTCATTAAACATGTGTTCCTAAGATAACAACAATATATTTTAAGTTTAACAACTAACGTTACATGAAACCAATATACTCTGTATTTATTTTGGAAAAATAAAAATTTCGGTGTAATATCTCTTTCATACATATTTCATTGTTTATTTACATTCATTTTTTAAAAATAAATCCATAATATGACAAAGAGACAACGTTATATAACTCTACTAGTATTACTATGGGTGTTTTTCATGTTTGATAAAATTATTTTTTTCTATAAAACCATGATTAATTAAATAAAATATAACTTAACATTTGCTGATTTATTTATATTTGAAATCAATATGATTGTAAACACTTGATTTGACATGTTACATAATAAACTTAAAGTAGAATAGATAATATAAATTTCAAAATTAATTTTATTGTTAAGATAATGTTAGCTTATATATAAGTTTCTGAAAAAAAAAATTCCAATCACTTTGACTCAAACTTTAGCATCGTCTCTTTATTCTCTTAATGTGTTTTTACTGGTATCATACCCGCACGATGTGCGGCGGTAGATGACTTTTTAAATTTTAACATATTTGTAAATTTTAGGACATTATACAAGAGGGGATGGCGGACGGCTTTGCCGACAGCTGACTTCGACTTTGAATTGTTTAAACCATATGTATATATATTGTGTTTGTTACTTATTGGTAAAATATTTAAATAATTAAGACAACTTGCATCTCATTTATAAAGTTGTATAGATATAGATAAAGTAGATTAAATACATAAATAAAAATAAAATAAATATGGAAATGTTAAAAATTTTGAATTTTAAGACACCTTGCATCTCATTTATAAAGTAGTATAGATTTTATAAATTTTCTTAAATTTCTATCAAGATGACATATTGGTTAAGAATTTTATTTCTCACAAGAAGTCACACGTTTAAAACCTTCCAAGTAAACAACTTAAGGATAGCTAAAGAAATTGTTGGAAACGGTCCTGAAAATACCAACAAATATATTATCTTGGTAGTTAGGGTATGTTTGGCACAAAAGCTTTGAACTGGGGCTGTGGTTAGGAGCCTGGAGCTGGGGCTAAGAGCTGCGACTTTTTTTTCAACTCTCCTACTTAGGGTATGTTTGGCATGGGGCTTTTAGGAGCTTAAAGTCCCGAGCTTTTGAAAACAAGCTTTTTTTAAAAAATTAACCTTGTTTGGATGTGAGATTGTAAAAAGAAGCCCCAGCCCTAAAAAGCCTCAAAAGGTCTTTAAAATAAAAGTTTAGGTAAGGAGAGTTGGAAAAAAATCCCCAGCCCCTAGCCCGAATCCTAATCTCCAACTCCAGCCCCTAACCACAACCCCAACTCCAAGTTTTTTTGTCAAACATACCTTTAAGCTTTTATTTTAAAGACCTCTTGGGGCTTTTAAGAGCTTTTTGAGGCTGAGACTTTTTTTCTTAAATGCATATCCAAACAAAGCTACTCTTTTAAAGGATCTTATTTTTAAAAATTTGGGGCTTTTAAGCTCCTAAAAGCCCCCCAAAACCCTTGCCAAACATTATGAAATAATTAATGATGTATGGAGAAAATTCAACAAAACAACTTGACTATGCTTGTCAAGTTGTCATGGTTTTACAAAACTTATCTATACCAACTTATAAATATTGGTTAAACTTGTTGAATTAATAAATTTGAAATGCGAAACATCCGTTTTACCCTTCAAAAGTCAACTAAATTAATTGTAGAGTAAATTTCATTAGGTGCCCCTGTGGTTGTCGCGATTTGAGTTTCGGTCCCTGTGGTTTAAAAATGTCATTAGGTACCCCTGTGGTTGACGTTTATTACTCTACCCACCCTTTTGACTAACGGACGTTAGTCAATGGCCGTTTAACCCTTCACATGTGAGGGTATTTTCGTATTTTACCATCTATCTATATCTATGTATCACTTATCTATCTATATATATATATCCTGTACAAATCTCAAAATAAACAAACAAACCAACAAAACCCCCTATTCTACAAATCTTCTACAAAATCAAACACAAATATGAGCAGATTTGCGGTGGTGGTGGCGTAATGAAGATGGTGTTGGTGGGTTTCGATTTTCATACAAATCTGGAGGGATGGTGTCGATGGTGTTGGTGGTTGTTCGCCACTGGCAGCACTTTTTTCCGGTCACCAGAACCACCACCGGATTTAACAGGTGAGATCCAACACCCCACTACCATCCTCTCTCCTTCCTTCCCCTTTTGTCTCTCCGGCGAGAACGTAACCGTTTTGGTCTGAAACAGTTCCTCCGATATTTGGGGGAAATTCTTTTACGCCGGAAAAATGGTGTTGTTGAAACAGGATACAGTGTTGTTAACGTACTCATTGTTTTTATTTATTTATTTATTGTGGAAAATTTGATGAAATTTGGGATTTGTTTGGTGGAGTAATGAATCGAAATTTGGGATTTTTTTATTTATTCATTAATACAGGTTGTATGTATACTTATCATTGTGTATTTGTGTGTGTATAGGTTAGTTGGTTTTGTTTGGTGGAGTATTGAATCGAAATGAATTCTAATTGTTGGCTGAAAATATGGGGTTACGTTGAATTAATATTTGTATCTATACATTCAAGGATTATCTGTGTTTGATCTGAAAAATGAAAAAGAGATGATGTTTGTATGTAAAAGGACGAATATACCCTCATGTGCAATGCACATGGGGGCTTTAACGGCCCTTGACTAACGTCTGTTAGTCAAA
>JAOXNX010000032.1:19881215-19891637 GCA_028566075.1 Solidago caesia
TTATAAGCCATAAACAAGAGGTGAATACATAGAAAGGGATTAGATGCACAAAAGCAATCAATCTGGCTGGCTACATAGCTAGCCACCACGGTTCACCAAGTTCTTTATGAGCTTAGAGTATCTTACTGGTCTTATATAGTTCAGCTGTACACCAAGTTAACATTTCGACGCTTATTTCTCTCCATTTTGATGGTGGGATGTCATCAAAAGTGAACTGCAACTTTGAGTCTGACATTGGGTACTTGTTTTCATTCTGAGTTGCAGGTTGGGATCTGCCATCATCAACTTCAGAATATGAATCATTCTCCTCTTGCTTTGTAGGGAGATAGATTCTTCCGCACCACTGCTCAATATTGCCTGCAATCATAGTACAAAATTACAAACTTAGCTTGGATTCTTGCGAACCTAACAAATATAGATGGCAAAATGAACAGGTTGGGTAATGGGTTTAAACTCGTTAAAGTAAAAACGGATACCTTTCTAGAAAGATAATCCAAATTTATAGAACAAAGCAATTTAGAAGGCAGTGAACAATTAAGTATGGTCAAGCCAACTTTTAAATGTTTAGCTCATTAGCTTTTAGCAAGAACAAAATAGAAAAACATAATCACATAAATAGGTTGAAATGACCCTTCACTAACGAAGTTTTAGATTTAAAACTAAAGAAAAAAGACTTAATAGGTACTTACGATGACAGGAAATCACCATGCCACGTTTATCCCTTGTCCATCCGTAAATGCTACCAGCCATCCACACTTGTTGCCATCTCCAAACTTGAACAGAGTTCCAAAAACAGTTCCATGCTTCTGCGGCTAGAACATTCGACAATTAGATCATTATTCACATATTGAATAAGATATCATAAGTAAAGTTACAATACATTTATCACTCGTGTTGCTATCCAATATATTTCCCAAACAGCTTGAATTTATGCACCGAACTCGTCCCATCTTGACGCGAAGAACTAGGGCTGTCGCGAATGTTTGGATCAAAATGCACTGATCTCTTGTGGCGAACAGACACGGATGGCGGCTGATGTTGGATGGCTAAAGCAAGAAGTTTAATGTTCCATGGAGAAACCCGGTCAGGAAGCAAATGTCTGAATACAGCATGCCTGGCATCCCATTGAACCTACATGATTTTAAAAGGATACATACATGTGGTATTTCGTTAATTGCACAATTATTCTGGGATGGAGGGAGTATTTGGTTACACCTCAAATACCAAATTTTATTATTAGCATACGTATAGTATTCTATCCCTCGCTATCTTTAAATGTGGATTTCAATTACCCTTAAGCATCGCCAATCTGAATGACGCCACCTAGCAGGATCAACATCATCCTTTCCAGTTATGCTCCCTGAAAATCTGGTGGGGGCATTGCTTTAGCTTTTTAAACAGTTATAATCTATATATAACATACTCATATTTAAGCTAAAGTACTAACTTTCTCAACATCTGCTCGGGATTGTCTCCTCCTACATCCAGCTGCATTTCAAAATGCATTGCCGGTAAATAATTGATCTTTAACGACTTCATGACCTCATCATAGCCCACTACAAAAGCTGGAGCGGATGATCTGCAGTAAATCCATAGATTCAATATCATATTATAAAGCTATTTGCATTTCTCTAGGAAAAAAAAATAAGGGGTTATAAAGAAGCTTACTGAGGATGGTCATACACCGTGAACTCGGTTCCAGAGTCCAAGGCCACACGTGCGCAGGATAGGATGCCATGTTGCACATTGGGCCATAATACGCCGGTAGACAGATTTTGCTGTCTAACAGCTCGTTTTAACCCGATCAAAATTTCATCCCTCCCACTACAAGAAAATAAATGGTCATTTTTATACAAATAATTAGTGCATACTAAAAATAAACTATGGCGAGAAATCTTGCCAATTGGGTGACACAAACCACACACATACACAGCATACTTACATCCCTCTCATAAAAATGCAAGTGTCTCCTGCCCTAAGCCTCTTCTCACTCACGAAGTTACTCCAACCATCCGTGAGTATATGTCTCTTGGGAGTACCTATACTTTCAAGTAAAAAATAATTAATGAAAACTATTCGGGATTTTGTGTGCCTTAGAAAATAGGTATTATTGCAAATAAACCACACTAGAAATTCTCATTAGTTTTATTGTAATTATAAAGATTTAGTTGTCTAGAAATCCTATGTACCTTTTGTTTTGTCCCTTC
Organism: Solidago caesia; assembly: GCA_028566075.1. Lineage (NCBI taxonomy): Eukaryota > Viridiplantae > Streptophyta > Magnoliopsida > Asterales > Asteraceae > Solidago > Solidago caesia. The sequence goes on from JAOXNX010000032.1 coordinate 19,883,423, forward strand.
CAGTCCATCTAGAAATACTAGGCAATTAACCCAATATTAAAACCCATACTGGGTGCGTTATGAGTTCTATTTTAAAATTCATTGCATTTAAAATTTACAGACATGCAAATTAACTAATCCCATATCATGCAACATTGCTTGAAATCGCATGACAGTGAAAAAAGAAATCAGACTGAATAGTCAACTTGAATGAAATATATCAAATGACATTACCACGATAGACATGTTGAAAATCCCATGTGGCCCCATGTAAATCTTTGGCAACCAAGCCATGGGACGGTGACTCCTGACTCATGTCCTGCAAAAGAGAGTGATTATAATCTAAATAAAAGATTTACAGTCCACTATGATGGTGATTGAAGGTGAAAAAATGGTTTTCATTTTTACTTCACAAAAACTACTATTGGTTTCATTTATACCTTGCTCTCATATCTTGAAAGTACTAGGGCTGTAAAGCTTGTATAATTTTTTTAACCAAGATGACAAAGTTAAAAATAAAATATAAAGTTGACAAGATAAATATTGAAGAGATGTTACAATAATAAATACCAGAGCCGGGAGGGTTTTCTCAGCGGGTATCTTCGGTAGGCCGCATCCCCCATGCGTGCTTGCATCAGACGCAGTCAATATCTTGCGGAAAGTGCTCGTGCTAACCTTTTCAGGAATAGTTGGAACAGCTGATTCCCTGGGTTCTTCAAGCTATATGATCCAGTTTTCCAAATCAATTCACAGTTAAAAAATATAACAAAAACCTGTTCTAAATGAACTTTTTAATTAAAAAGATGGTGACATAAACTCCTTCCAGCGGTAAATCTTACATCCGGGAGCAAAGTAATCTTTGCAAAAACGTCTTCCGTTACAGCTTCCGCCTGCAAAAGTTACAAATGAAACAATAAGACTGGCGAAGACATTGCAAGACTTGCATCACTATTAACAAAAATCAATGGATGATCAAACGGAAGGTAATGGTCAAGCATACCTCTAACTGAACATCTGTGACCTTGCACAGAATCCTTGGAGGTAGATCATAGGTGGGTATCTCCAAGCTGAGTTGCTCATGTAAACATGCTGCAACCTAAAATGATATTCATGATCATCGCAGAACGGTGTACTTTAAAATACATCTAATTTGAGATTGTGCAATCTAAAGTGTCTTGAATGTGGTTTAGCTACATGATTACAAATGAATAACTCAAATCTAAAACTTACGTGTGCTTATATATCTTAGTAAGTTAATAAGATTACAATCGTCAATTAAGGAAAAACCATATAAAGTGATAACCGAACCTGCTCAAGGTGCCCTTGAGGAAAGTAGAACACCTTGTCACCAACAGAAGGAACTTTAGCAGAATGGCCAGCACATTCAAACCATAGTTGATTACGTAGATCAATCTTGTCATTGCCTAAAACTATAAAAAAGAAAAATTAAAAATGAAGTCAGCAGAAGGATTGAATTATTAATTTCTGTATTTATGGCGTGGCAAAAAAAATTAAAAAAATAAATTCCTTCAGAATTACACGTCAAGGAAAAAACATGAACTTTATTTTGAACACATTATAGTTATGAAAACAACCAAACCCAATCCCGTCAGGTCGGGGTTGACTAAGCATTAGAGATGTTTAAAGACATATGGACCAAGTTAAATGAAAAATTAAAAATGAACATTGATCAAAAACATTGTACCAATGAAAAATAAAAACAGCGTATGAATTTAACTTCAATTACGTAATTAAATGTGAAAAGATTGACTTTTGAAAACTAAATCTGGTATATGTGAAGAATTTGAAAGTTTCCTTTTGGGTACAAATAGTTATATGGATATAAAGACAGCTTGAACGATATTTTTCATATGATCAAGAACTCCATGGAGGAGTGAAAAATCTGAACAAAATATGAATTTAACTTCATAAACATTGACAAATATGAAAACTCCTAATTGATTCAATCAAAAAGTCGACTTTTTTCGAACTGAATTGATATGAATAGTGTCTTCAAAAAGTTATAAAACGATAAGAAATGACCATTCACCTATGTTTTCACTTGAAGACCCCATGTTTCTTAATGCTAGGAAAACGAAAACCACAAATAATTGTAAAAAGCCCCAGGAAGAAAACAAAGCACTAGCACTAGCACTACCTTGATATTCACTTACTTCTACCACAACGTGCCTTATATAGGGCAATACCAAGTCTTCCGTAATAAATTTTTTAATTTATCATTAAATTTGCAATGAGTTATATATTTAATATCCTTTATTTATTACAATGACACCCAATTTTGTCATGGAAGAGGTGTGGGGGAGGTAGGATGTAGATAGTCATGCCTCTATTAAAGGTAAAGAGACTCCTTCTAGGAGGTGTGTGGAAATAAATGATATATATATATATATATAGGGACTGGTTATTGTAATACAAGTACTAAAATAAAACAGATAGGATAAGATCTTGACCATTAGATCATGATAAAACTGATGCACGAAGATTCACAGAGCACAAGTATATACAATTATGCACAAAGATTTTCATGATGCACAACGATTTTTAGTTAAGAGAAAAGAATTCTTTTATTTGTTTTACGTTAATGCTTGTTTTATTTGAACCTGAACCTATATGTATATATATATATATATATAGCATTTCCTTATTTTCAAAACTTTTTTTTTTTTTTTGCAAGAACCGTGAGAACTTCTAAATTATGTATTAGATCATATGTTTTTAAAGTTCATTCACATGTGAATCGTAATAAAAGTTCAAGTTTTAGAAGAATTTTTTTTTCAAAACCTTTCATATAGCCGTTTGTTCACATGTGAACGGAAATGCGAACAAATTCATTCACAAGTGAACAAAAGGCTATTTTGAAGAAATATTTCTTTTACGACATGAACTTTTATAACGTTTCACATGTGAATGAGCTTTAAAAGCATGTAATCCAATACATAATTTATAGTTCTCACGGTTCTTGCAAAAAAAAAAGAGGTCTGTAAATAAGGACCCCGCCCCTATATATAGGGGCGGGGTCCTTATTTACAGACCTCTTTTTTTTTTGCAAGAACCGTGAGAACTATAAATTATGTATTGGATTACATGCTTTTAAAGCTCATTCACATGTGAAACGTTATAAAAGTTCATGTCGTAAAAGAAATATTTCTTCAAAATAGCCTTTTGTTCACTTGTGAATGAATTTGTTCGCATTTCCGTTCACATGTGAACAAACGGCTATATGAAAGGTTTTGAAAAAAAAATTCTTCTAAAACTTGAACTTTTATTACGATTCACATGTGAATGAACTTTAAAAACATATGATCTAATACATAATTTAGAAGTTCTCACGGTTCTTGCAAAAAAAAAAAAAAAGTTTTGAAAATAAGGAAATGCTATATATATATATATATATACATATAGGTTCAGGTTCAAATAAAACAAGCATTAACGTAAAACAAATAAAAGAATTCTTTTCTCTTAACTAAAAATCGTTGTGCATCATGAAAATCTTTGTGCATAATTGTATATACTTGTGCTCTGTGAATCTTCGTGCATCAGTTTTATCATGATCTAATGGTCAAGATCTTATCCTATCTGTTTTATTTTAGTACTTGTATTACAATAACCAGTCCCTATATATATATATATATATCATTTATTTCCACACACCTCCTAGAAGGAGTCTCTTTACCTTTAATAGAGGCATGACTATCTACATCCTACCTCCCCCACACCTCTTCCATGACAAAATTGGGTGTCATTGTAATAAATAAAGGATATTAAATATATAACTCATTGCAAATTTAATGATAAATTAAAAAATTTATTACGGAAGACTTGGTATTGCCCTATATAAGGCACGTTGTGGTAGAAGTAAGTGAATATCAAGGTAGTGCTAGTGCTAGTGCTTTGTTTTCTTCCTGGGGCTTTTTACAATTATTTGTGGTTTTCGTTTTCCTAGCATTAAGAAACATGGGGTCTTCAAGTGAAAACATAGGTGAATGGTCATTTCTTATCGTTTTATAACTTTTTGAAGACACTATTCATATCAATTCAGTTCGAAAAAAGTCGACTTTTTGATTGAATCAATTAGGAGTTTTCATATTTGTCAATGTTTATGAAGTTAAATTCATATTTTGTTCAGATTTTTCACTCCTCCATGGAGTTCTTGATCATATGAAAAATATCGTTCAAGCTGTCTTTATATCCATATAACTATTTGTACCCAAAAGGAAACTTTCAAATTCTTCACATATACCAGATTTAGTTTTCAAAAGTCAATCTTTTCACATTTAATTACGTAATTGAAGTTAAATTCATACGCTGTTTTTATTTTTCATTGGTACAATGTTTTTGATCAATGTTCATTTTTAATTTTTCATTTAACTTGGTCCATATGTCTTTAAACATCTCTAATGCTTAGTCAACCCCGACCTGACGGGATTGGGTTTGGTTGTTTTCATAACTATAATGTGTTCAAAATAAAGTTCATGTTTTTTCCTTGACGTGTAATTCTGAAGGAATTTATTTTTTTAATTTTTTTTGCCACGCCATAAATACAGAAATTAATAATTCAATCCTTCTGCTGACTTCATTTTTAATTTTTCTTTTTTATAGTTTTAGGCAATGACAAGATTGATCTACGTAATCAACTATGGTTTGAATGTGCTGGCCATTCTGCTAAAGTTCCTTCTGTTGGTGACAAGGTGTTCTACTTTCCTCAAGGGCACCTTGAGCAGGTTCGGTTATCACTTTATATGGTTTTTCCTTAATTGACGATTGTAATCTTATTAACTTACTAAGATATATAAGCACACGTAAGTTTTAGATTTGAGTTATTCATTTGTAATCATGTAGCTAAACCACATTCAAGACACTTTAGATTGCACAATCTCAAATTAGATGTATTTTAAAGTACACCGTTCTGCGATGATCATGAATATCATTTTAGGTTGCAGCATGTTTACATGAGCAACTCAGCTTGGAGATACCCACCTATGATCTACCTCCAAGGATTCTGTGCAAGGTCACAGATGTTCAGTTAGAGGTATGCTTGACCATTACCTTCCGTTTGATCATCCATTGATTTTTGTTAATAGTGATGCAAGTCTTGCAATGTCTTCGCCAGTCTTATTGTTTCATTTGTAACTTTTGCAGGCGGAAGCTGTAACGGAAGACGTTTTTGCAAAGATTACTTTGCTCCCGGATGTAAGATTTACCGCTGGAAGGAGTTTATGTCACCATCTTTTTAATTAAAAAGTTCATTTAGAACAGGTTTTTGTTATATTTTTTAACTGTGAATTGATTTGGAAAACTGGATCATATAGCTTGAAGAACCCAGGGAATCAGCTGTTCCAACTATTCCTGAAAAGGTTAGCACGAGCACTTTCCGCAAGATATTGACTGCGTCTGATGCAAGCACGCATGGGGGATGCGGCCTACCGAAGATACCCGCTGAGAAAACCCTCCCGGCTCTGGTATTTATTATTGTAACATCTCTTCAATATTTATCTTGTCAACTTTATATTTTATTTTTAACTTTGTCATCTTGGTTAAAAAAATTATACAAGCTTTACAGCCCTAGTACTTTCAAGATATGAGAGCAAGGTATAAATGAAACCAATAGTAGTTTTTGTGAAGTAAAAATGAAAACCATTTTTTCACCTTCAATCACCATCATAGTGGACTGTAAATCTTTTATTTAGATTATAATCACTCTCTTTTGCAGGACATGAGTCAGGAGTCACCGTCCCATGGCTTGGTTGCCAAAGATTTACATGGGGCCACATGGGATTTTCAACATGTCTATCGTGGTAATGTCATTTGATATATTTCATTCAAGTTGACTATTCAGTCTGATTTCTTTTTTCACTGTCATGCGATTTCAAGCAATGTTGCATGATATGGGATTAGTTAATTTGCATGTCTGTAAATTTTAAATGCAATGAATTTTAAAATAGAACTCATAACGCACCCAGTATGGGTTTTAATATTGGGTTAATTGCCTAGTATTTCTAGATGGACTGGAAGGGACAAAACAAAAGGTACATAGGATTTCTAGACAACTAAATCTTTATAATTACAATAAAACTAATGAGAATTTCTAGTGTGGTTTATTTGCAATAATACCTATTTTCTAAGGCACACAAAATCCCGAATAGTTTTCATTAATTATTTTTTACTTGAAAGTATAGGTACTCCCAAGAGACATATACTCACGGATGGTTGGAGTAACTTCGTGAGTGAGAAGAGGCTTAGGGCAGGAGACACTTGCATTTTTATGAGAGGGATGTAAGTATGCTGTGTATGTGTGTGGTTTGTGTCACCCAATTGGCAAGATTTCTCGCCATAGTTTATTTTTAGTATGCACTAATTATTTGTATAAAAATGACCATTTATTTTCTTGTAGTGGGAGGGATGAAATTTTGATCGGGTTAAAACGAGCTGTTAGACAGCAAAATCTGTCTACCGGCGTATTATGGCCCAATGTGCAACATGGCATCCTATCCTGCGCACGTGTGGCCTTGGACTCTGGAACCGAGTTCACGGTGTATGACCATCCTCAGTAAGCTTCTTTATAACCCCTTATTTTTTTTTCCTAGAGAAATGCAAATAGCTTTATAATATGATATTGAATCTATGGATTTACTGCAGATCATCCGCTCCAGCTTTTGTAGTGGGCTATGATGAGGTCATGAAGTCGTTAAAGATCAATTATTTACCGGCAATGCATTTTGAAATGCAGCTGGATGTAGGAGGAGACAATCCCGAGCAGATGTTGAGAAAGTTAGTACTTTAGCTTAAATATGAGTATGTTATATATAGATTATAACTGTTTAAAAAGCTAAAGCAATGCCCCCACCAGATTTTCAGGGAGCATAACTGGAAAGGATGATGTTGATCCTGCTAGGTGGCGTCATTCAGATTGGCGATGCTTAAGGGTAATTGAAATCCACATTTAAAGATAGCGAGGGATAGAATACTATACGTATGCTAATAATAAAATTTGGTATTTGAGGTGTAACCAAATACTCCCTCCATCCCAGAATAATTGTGCAATTAACGAAATACCACATGTATGTATCCTTTTAAAATCATGTAGGTTCAATGGGATGCCAGGCATGCTGTATTCAGACATTTGCTTCCTGACCGGGTTTCTCCATGGAACATTAAACTTCTTGCTTTAGCCATCCAACATCAGCCGCCATCCGTGTCTGTTCGCCACAAGAGATCAGTGCATTTTGATCCAAACATTCGCGACAGCCCTAGTTCTTCGCGTCAAGATGGGACGAGTTCGGTGCATAAATTCAAGCTGTTTGGGAAATATATTGGATAGCAACACGAGTGATAAATGTATTGTAACTTTACTTATGATATCTTATTCAATATGTGAATAATGATCTAATTGTCGAATGTTCTAGCCGCAGAAGCATGGAACTGTTTTTGGAACTCTGTTCAAGTTTGGAGATGGCAACAAGTGTGGATGGCTGGTAGCATTTACGGATGGACAAGGGATAAACGTGGCATGGTGATTTCCTGTCATCGTAAGTACCTATTAAGTCTTTTTTCTTTAGTTTTAAATCTAAAACTTCGTTAGTGAAGGGTCATTTCAACCTATTTATGTGATTATGTTTTTCTATTTTGTTCTTGCTAAAAGCTAATGAGCTAAACATTTAAAAGTTGGCTTGACCATACTTAATTGTTCACTGCCTTCTAAATTGCTTTGTTCTATAAATTTGGATTATCTTTCTAGAAAGGTATCCGTTTTTACTTTAACGAGTTTAAACCCATTACCCAACCTGTTCATTTTGCCATCTATATTTGTTAGGTTCGCAAGAATCCAAGCTAAGTTTGTAATTTTGTACTATGATTGCAGGCAATATTGAGCAGTGGTGCGGAAGAATCTATCTCCCTACAAAGCAAGAGGAGAATGATTCATATTCTGAAGTTGATGATGGCAGATCCCAACCTGCAACTCAGAATGAAAACAAGTACCCAATGTCAGACTCAAAGTTGCAGTTCACTTTTGATGACATCCCACCATCAAAATGGAGAGAAATAAGCGTCGAAATGTTAACTTGGTGTACAGCTGAACTATATAAGACCAGTAAGATACTCTAAGCTCATAAAGAACTTGGTGAACCGTGGTGGCTAGCTATGTAGCCAGCCAGATTGATTGCTTTTGTGCATCTAATCCCTTTCTATGTATTCACCTCTTGTTTATGGCTTATAA
>JAOXNX010000032.1:19904656-19916801 GCA_028566075.1 Solidago caesia
TTTAGTAATTTAGTAAAATTCTAAAAAAGGAAAATGAAGTCATCAAAGCAATCCAAAGGTTACAATTCAATCTTACTATTCATCCAATGGTTGTGGTATTTTCAAAAAATAATTTAGGGGCTCTTTTATAGTTATTGGAAGATTAGAGATTCTATTATATTCATTGTTACCATAATTATTTATTTCCATCATTAATCCTAATTTATAAATAATATTAATAATAATAATATATTTATATTTATGTTTATAACTTATAATTTAATATTATTAGTATTTAATTATTTATCCATAAACTAATCTAACTAATCGTGGTTAAATTAAAGTTTTAAAACGACATGGACAATGTTTCGTTATCATGAATTTAGATTCGGTTATACAATTATCAATATCAAAGCTAATATTAGATCATGACTAATACTTATATGATATATGTCTCTTGCTATAATGCATGTGACGAGCAATGTTTAAATATTAATTTTTTTTAAAAATAAAATCAATCGTACGAGATGTATATAGTCAATCCGTACATCGTACGGGTATTAATACTAGTTTAAAAAATATAAAAGAAAATTTTTTTTTCTTCTTAAAACTATTTTTTAGCAGTTTAGAGAAATATTTAGTAACAAGTTTTTTTGAACTTTTAGAAGCTATTAGCTTTCAAGCTTTTAAGAAAGAGCTTCTATTTAATAAAAATCTTTTTTGGTTAAAAGAGTTTAAAGCTTTTAAGTTCGGGAAAAAGCTACTAATCATAAAGCTTATCTTGTATGCGTTTAAGTAAAGCTTGAAGCTTTTAATTTCCTAAGTTACATAAATAACCTTTATAATGTGTGAACAAAAATTACTTTGTGTTAAAACATGATGTTTGACATGATGCCCGAAAGTAAAGAAGAGCATTAGTTTAGTTTTTATTTTATATTAGTTTAGTTTTTTTTATGTATTTTATATATCTGAGAATTCCAATAAAGTGTGTATATCAAAGAAAGTTTAGAATTTTGTAGCTAATATAAGAGGGCTTATATGGCGTGTTTTGATTATAAAAAAAAGCAGCAAGTGTAGTTATTTAGGTTGACAAACTTGTGACATTTTATATATATACAAAACTGATGTCCGTGCCATGTTGCGGCGATGGTGGTGGTGTTGGCGGCGAATAGTGTAGGTTATTGATGTAAAAGGAGGTAGTATAGTTATTTTAGGAGTTAGGTGTAAATGTTGTAAATTAATCTCATTAACGGTATTATAGGTATATCAAGTGAAAATGTTTAAAATAGTGAATAAAGGAAGAACATTTTAAGTATATCAAATCATAATTTGAGAAAGAGTGGGGTGAAATGCTTTATATAATATAGATATAGATTATAGATAGACAAAAGTTATATTGAGAACCCTAAAAGATAATGAACCTTTGAGAACCTTTTTAAATAAAGAGAAAATAACATGAGTAGCCAAATTTGAAAAAGATTATATCAAATTAGCCAAGTTTTTTTGGATTTTCACAAAATAGCCACTAAAATCGCAATAAACTGCCAAAATCGCAATTAGAACTTCAAAATCGTAATAAGAATTGCAAAATCGCAATGAGATTTTGCAAAATCGCAATATTTTGACTTTGACTTTTTTTGAAATTTTTTTTATTTTTATTTTACCAATCTATCAATAACATGCTTCCTTTGAAAAGAAAATCAACCCAAGACTTATATACTGATTTTTAATTAACCCATAAAAAGAGTTGCGGGGTTATTATGAATTTATATATACTACTTCTGCTGATGCAATCGAAGATGACAAACGGAGCCAAGAATGTGCAAGTTCAGTTGGATCCAATGATTCGAGGATTCTTGACAACATAATTCCCTTTGATGATGATGTTGGTGATGACGAGGTTGAATCTCTGCCCTCTGTTTCGACACACGAACAACTTAACGAAGATGAAGAGAAAGAAACCAAAGCAGGAACGACACCGATTGTTGAGGAAAAAGCAGAGAAGGAATAAGAGGTGCTGATATGGATGCTTGGAACACGTATTGTTCATTTAGTAAATAACAATGAATGTATTTAAGCAATCGAACATAAAATAAACTATTGATAGATGTTCATTAAAGTCTTACTGTGTTTAAGATAACCTAAAATATTTAACATCACTCCTAAATATGACGGACCAAACAGACATCCAATGATTCCAGGGCCGATATTGATTTTTTTTTATGCCCCGGACGAGATGAACGACGCTTATTAAATTTTGTAAACAAACACCACATTAGTTTTTAGAGGTTTAAAACTTAGTTAAGCTATACAACTTATCCCCGGACCAATTTTATTGTCACTGCAAAATGGGGGAAATGTGGCTTTATATAAATCAATGGGTACTTTCTCTGTTGCCTCGGCTAGACATATCCTCACAAACTCAGCCGACCGAGCCAAGGAGTTTCACTTTAATTGGAGCAAATAGGTCCCTGGAAAAGTAAATATATTTGCTTGGGGAGTGGAAATAGATCATATCCCATCCAAATCTGCTTTGAAGAAACGTCCAAGTTTCATCATCTCTTTGTCCCTTATGTAATCAGTTTGAAGAAACCATTGATCACCTATTAATCTCTTGTGATTTTGCTAATATGATATGGTGCTTCATTAGTTCTTGGTGCAAAATAACCCCATTTTTTCTTTCTCCATTTGAGATCTTATTTGCCTTTACGAAAAGGATAAAAGTGGGAAGAATTCAGTGTTCCATGCAATTATCCTCAATGCTTGTTGGTGCTTGTGGAAAGTGAGAAACGATGCCTGCTTCAATGGGGTCACCCCCTTCTGGAAACGGCTAAAAGAAGATGTACAAGGTCTTAGTTTCATTTGGTTTAAATGTAGAGCAAAATGCCAAGACCTAACATGGAAAGATGGTGTGATTTTAAGCTATGATATGGATCAACAGTAGGTTGAAAATGGCAGCACCTGTTGCTGACCGAGGAAGGAAAATGGAGCTATTACTATTTTCGGTTCTTTTGTTATGATGTAATGGTGTTAATTCTTGTTCAACTGAACAAACTAAGGTGGCTAAATGCATGTGTAGATAGTTTTTTCTTTTCATGGTGTGCTTAATATTAAGCTATATAGAATCAGAATTGTGTATTTGATTGTATATTGATATTGAGAAACCGATTACAATTTATACACAAACATATGAGCTAATTATGGAAACAAATCAATTCTAATCTTTGGCTTGGAGTATTGCCCAAGTCGGTCTCTACTTTGGGAAATGATGAAAATCTTTCTGATCCCACAAATCTTTTCTTTCTAACACTCCCCCTCAAGTTGAATAGCGAGAATACCGAAATTCAACTTGTTTAGGCACTTGTTGTATATTACGGTTCCCACTGCTTTTGTAAGTATATCTGCCAGCTGATCTTCAGATTTGACAAACGGTAGCTCGATAATACCGGCTTCTAACTTTTCTTTGATGAAATGACGCTCGATTTCTACATGCTTAGTTCTTTCATGTTGTATAAGATTTTCTGAAATTTGGATAGCAGCTTCATTATCACTCATGATCTTAATGCTTTCTTTCTGAGGAAACCCTATCTCTGACACAAGCTTCTTAATCCACAATGCTTCTGCCAATCCCTTTGCAATACCTCTGAATTCTACCTCAGCACTTGATAATGAAACAACTTTTTATTTTTACTTTTCCATGTAACAAGATTACCTCCTACTAAAGAAAAATATCCTGAAGTCAATCTTTTGTTTCCTTTGTCTCCAGCCCAATCAGCATCTGTATATATCTGGATATTTAGATGACCATTCGGTCTAAAAATAACTCCATGACCAGCAGTTCCTTTGAGATACCTTATAATTCTTAAAACAGCATTCATATGATCCACCTGTGGCTGATGCATAAACTGACTAACTACCCCAACAGCGTATGCTATATCTGGCCTTGTATGAGACAGATATATGAGCTTCCCTACAATTCGTTGACACCTCTCTCTATCAGCAGACTCAACTTCACCTTTTATGAATAACTTTTGATTTATAACCATAGGAGTGTCAGCAGGTTTACAGTCAATCATCCATGTTTCTGCTAGAAGATCTAGAACGTATTTTCTCTGACAGATAAATATCCCTTGCTGTGACCTCATAACTTCAATTCCAAGAAAATACCTGAGAATTCCCAAATCTTTTATTTCAAATTCTGCACATAACCCTTCTTTCAACCTTTTTATTTCATTTTCATCATTTCCAGTGATAACCATATCATCTACGTAAATAAGTAAACACGTTACACGATCTCCTCTGTGACTGAGAAATAAGGTATGATCTGAGTTGCTTTGTTTGAATCCATACTTTTTCATTGCCAAAGTGAACCGACCAAACCATGCTCTAGGTGACAGCTTAAGTCCATACAAGGACTTCTTCAACCGACAAACTTCTCCATCTTTGAACCCTGCTGAAAAACCAGGTGGAGCTTCCATATACACCTCTTCCTTTAATTCCCCATGTAGAAATGCATTCTTCACATCAAACTGATGAAGCGACTAGTTTTTATTTGCTGCTATTGAGAAAAGGACCCTTACTAGTCAATCTTTGCAACTAAGGAAAAAGTTTCTGAATAGTCAATTCCATACGTTTGACTGTATCCTTTAGCAACCAAACGAGCTTTATATCTTTCAATTTTACCATCGGGTTTATACTTAACTGTGAAAACCCACCTGCATCCTACAGGTTTCTTTCCTTGCGGCAGAACACATTTATCCCAAGTTTCATTCCTTTGACTTTAGAGCTTGTTCTATATTTGATGGGGTCTCCTCTGAATATACATTTGTATAGAAAGTCTTGTCTTCTTCAGATAGAAATCCTTCTGCTACATTGGCCACAGGATACTTGGAGCTCCTGGAGAATTTCTCTGGAGAGTACCGGTTTGCGGGAATTCCTCTGTTGGATCTAGGTGGAAGTACATATCTTCTTGGACGCTCTTCTGAGCCAGGTTCAGAGACAGGTTCTTCTTGTTCCTGTACACTTTCATTTGTGGAATTTGGTGGTACAGTTTCATGTAACACATTGATATTTTCATTGCTATCATGAGAATGAGAATCAGGCTGAGAATTACTTACCTCAGATATCAGGTTTGGGATGGAATTGTAGGTGGCACTGTTACTGGAAGAGGACTGTTCTGAAGATCTGACGTCATCAGATGTTGTGGAAAACTGAGCCTCAGAAGGATTAGTATATTGCAACCAACTCAGTGTGTCACCTTGATCCTCCCCCTTACCACTGTGTTGTGTGGAGTAGAAATATTTGGTTTCTAAAAAATCACAGTTCATTGTAGTATACATGTGACGAGTTGTTGGATTATAACACATGTATCCCTTTTGGTTAACTCCATACCCCACAAATACACATTTTTCAGCACATGGATCTAGTTTATCCCGATATGATTTAGGAATGTGGACAAAAACTGTACATCCAAAAACTTTGGGCGGAAGAGTGAGTGTTTGAGGAAGTGTGGTGTATTCTACGAGAGTTTCTAACGGATAAAAACCCATAAAATACCAAAAATTTTAGGAAGCCAAAAAAAGCTTATGAGTTTAAACAAAGTTTTTATAAGTTCAAGCTCTCGTAAACTCTCAAAATTTAGTTGGCAAACACATCCAATCTATAAAATCTTTTACAAAGTTATGTGGCAACAGTGGAATTAAAAAGAGACGAAACAGAAAACAAAACATTAGCTTATTTGTCAAGTTGAGCTTGTGTTTGATGAGTCGGATTTTTTTTCATAGCTCTTCTTTATTTAGCAAGTCATAGTTTGGCCAATGATTGTTATAGCTTTTGCTTGTAGGTAAATTATTGTTGTGCCTTATTAGCGAAGAAGAAGAAGAAATATATGAAAGTATAAGTCATACTGTATAAAAGTGGATGAAACTTTTTTAATAGAATTGACATAGTCGTTTATGTGTTTAAATCTCATTTTGCTAGTATTCATTTAATTATAAGACTATTAAACGGATGGTTCATGTGGTTTGTACGGATTTCATTAAGTGTTCCTAACGTTTTTAAGCTACGTCATTTGTCCCTACTGTTTCCTTTTGGCTTCTTAGTTGATCTAAAATTGGATGGCCATTAGTTTGGCTTCGTTAAACATTTTGGTCCTTTCACACTTCGTTAAACATGTCACATGCATTGCACATGAACACTTGTTACTTCCTGAACAACTTACATAGACGGTCCCTTTGGTTCTCAAAATATTTCTTAAAAAGATCCCAACCCATCCATCTTCTCACTTTCCATTATCATAAAAATCCTATATTTATATCTCTCAACTTTTTTTTTTCTTTTCTTCATCTCTTTAAACTACATCTTGTAGACAATTCTAAGGTAGGATTTTGTATTTTAGTTTTATGATGTATTTCAGACATTGTAACTTGTATTGGTTTTGAGGCCAAGAGCCATCTTTTTATGTTTTTTATGAATAATGTTTTTTCATACCACATCTTGATTCAATGATTTTTCACCACCACCATGTGAATCTCCGACCAGACGTGTGTATATTTATATATAGATAGTTGGTTTTTGAATTTATCATTTATGTATAGAGAAAGTGATTTCCAGATTATTTGATTAATTTCTTTTATATCAATGGGTGATAAGAAAGTGATTTCCATATTAATTGATTTGATGTTCTTGTTGATTTCTAATTTTGTTAATGTTGATGATGATAATGATGATGATGATGATGAGAGGCCAGGGAATGGGTTTATATCCGTTTTTGATTTATCTAGTTTCCGGCGACGTTGTTGGATTCGGTTCATTTCCAGTTTCTGACGAAGGTGGTCGAATTATTTAGAGATTCCGATAAGCATTGGCCGGATTAGCTTTAGAAGCGTAGTGCCCAAGTCGTGAGTGTTGAAAACACGGAAATGCTCCTCACGTGCCACTCACATGACCACTTAACGGACCCAATCTAACGGCCATCGATTTTTGGACCAACCATGAAGCCAAAACTAAACAGTAGCGACCAATGATGTAAATTCAAAAAGTAGGGACAGTTAATGAAATCTTTGCAGACCACAGGGACCATCCGTGTAATTTAGTTATAATGAATGTTAGTTCTATAAAAATAAAAAGTTTTTTTTTTTTTTTTTTCTGGATTACAATAAGTCATGAGTATTCTTTTGCTTTGTGCAATTGAAAAACTCTTGGGGACCATAGAGTGGGGATCATGAAACCTAAAGATTAGGCCACACAAATTAAAAGGTCCACCTGTCGTTGCACTTATAAAAGATTACATAGCATGATTGCCAAGACAAACCACTTGTTTATACAATCATATTCAAGATTTTCCTCCCTAACATTATTTGAATCTTTTAAGTTGGGTATACTATCATCATGACAAATAAGATTTCGATACACAATAAACAAACCAGTGATTGGTCTAAATCACAAAACCGAAAATGCCACATTAAGGAATCCACTCCCCAAAGGTATATAATATTTAGAGAAAACCATTGAGACCAAAGTAACAACAGTTTTAAGTTGTAACTGTCTCATGAACTAACTTCAATTGAAAGACAAAACTAATAAGACTATGTGGAGTGGGGCTTTCCAAAGGAAGCCCCTCCCTATCTCTTTTTATGCCAAGTGTTATCCTAGTCAGCAAATTGGCTTCCCCTATATTTCCTTGGAGTGGGGCTTCCAAAGGAAGCCTAGTTTTTTTTTGTTTTTATTTTTTTTTTTGACTTTTGACTTTTAGTATTTAATGTTGTTTTTTTTTTTTTTTTATATTTTTTTACTTTATAGTAAAATCTTTAAAACTAATATATATTAAAACTAAAACTTAAATTTATATAAATTTTGTTACATAACATACTTCCATTACATAACTAAATCTAAAACTTAATAAAACATAAATTTTATTACATAACATACTTCCATTACACAAACTAAGCATCAATAAACCCATATTTTAAACGAATTTGACGTTTCATTTTTTCTACTGCTTGTCTCTCACCATCCGGAAGTCTAGATGTGTCCATGGTCAACATTTTACAATCTTTAGCATATTGCTTTTGTTTTTTAATTTCAAGCTTTTGTATTTGAATGCCGAGACGTTCCTTGTTGAATTCGGATTATTGTGAAGATTCGAATCGTTCATGTCGACTTGGTTTGTGATATTCGGATTTGGATTACGAACATTTTGATTGTAATATGGATACATTTTAGTTGAAGGTTATATAAAAAATGGTGTAAAAAAGAAAGAAAGTTTATAAAAAAAAAGGTGTAAGAAAGAAAGAAAGAAAGAAAGAAGTGTTGAAAAGTGGATAAAAAAAGGGTTGTAAAATTGTTGATTATATATAAGGTGGGTAAAAGTAAAAAAATAAATAAATAAATAAAAATTTCAAACTCAAAAATAGCCGTTCAACGTTCAAAAAATCTCGAAACCTCCACTTTCCCTCGCGTCGGATATCCGACTTTGACTAACCCATTTGACCACAAGACGCCGCCGGGGGGGTGTGGTCTGCGTGCTCATGCGCGTTCCGGCGTGCATTTTAGGGGGAGACGCTCCACTCCTGACGGTCTAAGGTTTTTATCCCGTTAAATGTTTTATCTTATAGGGTCAATTAAAATATTACTAAAAAATAAATAAATCAAAACATAGAAAATTTTATGAGAACAAGTGCCTACGCTGCCCCCAAACTATCTATGTCCCCGTCTTAAGGGCACCTTATGGAAAAGTACATAAGTGGGTGGATCTGTGAATATGAAATGAAATGATTTTGAAGTCTCATATACCTTAACCTTATGTGAAACATAACTTTAACTTAAAGCCAATAAACAAAATATGAACATATATCATATCATAATTAAAGATATATAAATAACCAAAGTTTTATTCGTTTGGCAAGATCCCTAACCTTGTTTATGATTCAACTTATCGGAACCTGAAGAGATAATGGGGATCAACGTACGTACTGTTCTTGATAAAATACCCAAATATTATTCAGTTTGATTTTGAACATGAGAATAAGTTAAAGTTTTTTATGAATCTCTCTATATATATAAACTAGTATTAATACCCGTACGATATACGGATTGACTATATATATTTTTTGATTTTTTTTTATTTATAAAAGAATAAAATTTGAACATGCCTCATCATATGCATTTAGTTTTTCCAATGGTAGTCTAATTGCGAGAGATATGTATCATAAACATATCTATAAAGATCTAGCATTTCTTTTGGTATTGGTAATGGTATCCAATCTAAAGTCATGATGGTAAAACATGGTTCATATCATTTTACAATTTTCAACCATGTTTTATTATATTAGTAAATGAATAAATAGTTAAATAATAAGTAATATTAAATTATAAGTTAGAAATATAGATTATTATTATTATTATCTACTAATTAATTTAAAATATTCATTATATTAGTAGATGAATAAATAACTAAATAATAAGTAATATTAAATTATAAGTTAGAAAATATAGATTATTATTATTATTATTATCTACTAACTAATTTAAAATATTCTATATAGAATAAATAAATTTAATTTTTATATATTATAAATAAAAATAAACAACGATTAGTGATTGAAATCTATATTTATGGTAACAATGAATAAAATAACATTTTAATATAAGAGTTTTAATTATATTAGGTATCTATATCTATATATCATTTAATTAAAAGTTTTAATTATTTATGGTATCTAAAAAATAGGATAAATATAGATTTAAAAAGACACGTGTCACTTAAATAAAGCGTCACGTGTCGATCAAAGGAAGCCTCAATCCTGTTTTAGTTTATTGTAGATATATGATAAATTTGTATTATACATATCTAATGCCAACATTTGACTAGCTCTAGACAAGGATTTGTTTAAGATTATTAAAAGTTTATAGATTGTTACCGGACTTCGAACAACAATGGAGGTTTTTGCACCATGGTTAGATAGATCAAGTGCAATTTCCATGCCCGAATTACCAGCCCCGACAACCAAAACCCTTTGGTTCTCATACCCCTTGCCGGATTTAAACTCGGTTGAATGAATAACTTCACCTTTAAACTCACTCAACCCATCAACTTGTGGTATAAACGCCTCACTATTTTCTCCAGTAGCCACCACCAAAAACCTTCCGTCGTAACACCGAACCCCATCCATTGTCATTGCATCCACTTTCCATATCTTCCTATCATCATCATATTTTGCACACTTCACATAGTTCCCGAATTTCGGGTTAATCTTGAAATGGCGTGCATAATCATCTAAGTACTTCAAGAAATCTTCTCTAGATAAATAAGTTGGATAGTTTGCAGGAATAGGCATATGAGCAAGATGACAAAATTTCTTAGCAAGATGGAGGTGAAGTCTATCATATGATTTTTTGTTGAACAATGAAGCAATACAATCTTCTCTTTCGAGTATTATGTATGGGATTGAGAGTCGGTGGAGGCTTGCCGCGGTGGAGAGCCCAGACAGCCCTGCACCAACGACGATCACCACTGTTTCTTCAACATTGCTAGTCATTCTCAAAGAAAAAATTTATTTATGGATGTATATAATATGATGCATGTATCAAACTACGTGCATATATATATATATATATATATATATATACACTAGATTAAACCCACATACGGGGCTGACTAAGAACGTAAATAAAAAGTAATTGATAGTTACAGTATTATTCATAGTTTATGATAATATAAAAAACTGTCATATTACGACTGATGCAAATAATAAGATTATGATTTATGAATATATAATATATGTCAAATATGTTAAAACATGACTAATGAAAAATAATATTTATAAATCATAAGAATCTTCTTTATGATCTATATTTATTAAATATAATAATATAATAAATAACCCCATTTGAAAAATATTAATTAGCATTGAATTAATAAAAGACACAGTCTAAACTAAAGTATATAAACATCTTTGTGGTCATAATATTGTACAAATACTACATAAAGGACTAAAATAGCTATATATTAAATAAATCAACGAGACTATGATGCAAAATATTTTACAAAGAAAGTTTATTCCGTAACATAGTAATTATAGGAGACATTGAAAGATAGTTTTAAATAATAATATAGTCGTACAATTAGTATATACATATAAAACCGGCTACTTAAGATAGGTTATTATAAAGCTAGATAGATATTATCGTGTATTAAAATCATAATAAAATTACATTAATTACATCACCAGATGTAGTTTAACTTTGTAATATTATTTTATTAATATTATGAATTTAAGATTAATTACATAAATAGGATATAGTAAATATAATAAATAAAATAATAATGATAATCCATATCTATCTTTTAGAATGTAGACAAAGGATTTTAATTTATAGATAAGTATTACATGCCTTATAAAACTCTTTGTTCTATATATAAAAATAGATATATTAAAATTTATTATTGAAGGCAACTAAAAAGTCATATCAAATAAAATATTTTTAATTGTATATTAAGTAACTTAAAAATATGATTACTTTTGGTTAAAGATCCACAATCCTCTCCACATCAATACCCTCTTCACAAATATCCTCCACCTTATCATAGATTTCTTAAACACCCCATTACGGGCAGTCTTATGCAAACTTCTTTTAAAGATCCACATTCCTTATAATATTACAGGTTTAACTACTTACTTCAAATTTATTACATAAAACAAAGTGACAATATTAAAAATTTACTTTACGTTTTAATAACCAACGATATAAATCAAATGTTTTGTTATTATAAAACTAGATAGATATTATCGTGTATTAAAATCATAATAAAATTACATTAATTACATCACCGGATGTAGTTTAACTTTGTAATATTATTTTATTAATATTATGAATTTAAGATTACATAAATAGGATATAGTAAATATAATAAATAAAATAATGATGATAATCCATATCTATCTTTTAGAATGTAGACAAAGGATTTTAATTTATACATAAGTATTACATGCCTTATAAAACTCTTTGTTCTATATATAAAAAGGGAAAATGTTATATGCTGCTAACATTATATATGCACACACATAAATATTTTAATGATAAAAAGTCCCCCCCCTGATTTTAATGTTTCCCCTCACAAACATTCACAAACATCACCTAACTATATACTGTTAACATCATATAA
>JAOXNX010000032.1:19916901-19943231 GCA_028566075.1 Solidago caesia
TTCTAACCTGTTGTCTTACTAGCTTTTTAGCTAACACTTGGTTTTGTGGAAATTGTGTTGTGCCCTCAGGTTAGGCATTGATGGATCGTTCGGTAGCTTGTTCGAGAGTTGGGGTAGCTTTCACTGGAGCTTTTGATGTTTGCTTTAGTTACCCCTAGTGCTTCATTTTGAAATGTTAATATGTTTAGCCGTTTCGGCGTATGTTAAGATGATTGTGGATTTCTGGAATTATTGTGATGATCGAAGTAGTAACACCTTTTGGGAATATTAAATATGTCTTATTGATTCCGTTAGGAATCAATTTGTGAATATTAAAGTCGCTTCCGCAATTTTTGTTGATTGGACTTTGTTTAAAGTTTAAAATTTTTTTGAAATCCGCATTTTATTAAATATGGGTGTTACAGCAATCCTACACAAGTCTAGTGACTAAGTGTTCAAGCCAAGCAATCAACATATCATATAATCAAACATCATTTCGTTGCACGTACATAGCATTACTTCATCATAACATGCATATACATAACGTAAGTTACTAACCGTAACCAATCATAGCCCTTTGAAACCTCCCATAAGTTCCGGAATACATAACTCATGCAAATCATACATTAGGGGGGTTTAATCATATTAAAACTATGTTTTGTTGTACCCTCAGGTGACAAAATGCGTTATCTTACCTTGTAGTGGCTTACACAACTTACAAAAGACTTTAGCTAGCTTGAAATGTATTCCCAACAACCTAATACATGAATAGGATAGTAACATAAGCTTACGAGACACTTAAACGCAACATTCGTACATCAGACAGACAATCTCGCCGAGATCATAAGTGATCTCGTCGAGATTCACACACCAAATAGATGACTAGATGATGTTCTCGTCAAGATCACCCTTGATCTCGTCGAGATCTAGGCACCGAGAAGTCCATCCTTCAGTGAGCTCGCCGAGATCCTCTATGATCTCGTCGATATTTGGACTTCGAGATGTTGGCCACTTACATGTTCTCGTCGAGATCATCCCTGATCTCGTCGAGATTTCTGGACGACTCAAACCCAACTTTAGGTTTTCAATCCAAAACGATTCCAAACCAATTCCAAACTTTCTCCAGGCCAATTAACCAACATAAACACTTGAAATGAGACTCAAATGACACAATGAAATCCTTTCTTAGTTCATGGATTCAATACACAACATATATCAAAGATTTGACACATCAAACGACCAAATCGATTATAAATCTCAATTGAAAACCAACCCAACCCTTATGGCCAGGAATAGCTTGATTAAATGAATCCAAACAAAGATAAATCAATGAAGAAATACCTATTCAACCTGGAGATCAATATCCTAGCACAAACTCTTGATCAAATCACCACCAAAACTTCACTAGATTGAAAACTAAGGCAAGGAATGGAAGAGAGACAATAGAGGCGGTTTAGGGCTTGCTTAGGGAGATTAGAATCTGAATAAAGTGTAATTAGGGCTGCCTAATTACTCCATAAACCTGGACCAACTTTCAATTCTTAACACAAATGGTCCTTAGAGTCCATAACTTCACATTAGGAGCCTTAAACTTAATCCGGGAATACTTGCTAGCTTTTCTTTCATACATTAACTTACATTGTCACATTAAGTCTTTCATTTTAATCATTTCTTTACATATCAATTCATTTCACATTAAACACATAAACATATAAATCATGGAAGGTAAATAAAACATATAGACTTAACGGAAGTCAAACGTGAACTAACGGTCAAGTCAAAGTCAACGTAAAAAGTTTCGGGATGTTACAATTACCTCCCCCTTAAGAGGATTCCGTCCTCGAAATCTCATCAGAAATGAATAGATGAGGAAACTTCTCTTTCATCGTAGACTTGGTTTCCCACGTCATGTTTTCTCCACGATTATGCTTCCACTTGACCAACACGAGGTCAATCATCTTCCGGCGAAGTTTCTTTTGCTTCTTTCCTAGTATTTCCACCGGCTCATCAATCATCCTTTTCTTTTGGTCTATACTTATATCTTCAATTGGTATTACACTTGTCTCTTCTGCCAAACACTTTCTCAAATAGCAAACATGAAATGTATTATGAATACCACTTAACTCTTGGGGTAATTCCAATTGATATGCTTGATCTTTGATTCGCTTCAATATCTTGAAAGGTCCAATAAAACGGGGACTTAGCTTCCCTTTCTTGCCAAAATGAATAATACCTTTCCATGGGGATACCTTTAACATGACCATTTCCCCCACTTGGAACTCAACTGGTCTTCTCTTCTTATCAGCATATGGTTTCTGACGATCTCTAGCCACTTGCAATGCTTCCTTTGCAACCTGAACCTTTTCGGCTGTAATTTGAACAATTTCAGGGCCGATAAGTTGCTTCTCACCAGGCTCTAGCCAACAAGTTGGAGTTCGACACCTTCTCCAATAAAGCATTTCATAAGGTGGCATGCCAATACTTGCATGATAGATGTTATTGTAGGTGAACTCAATAAGTGGCAAATGATTATCCCATGCTCCAACATACTCCAAAACACAATCTCTTAGCATGTCTTCTAAGGTCTGAATCATTCTTTCACTTTGGCCATCAGTCTGAGGATGATAAGCAGTGCTAAGATGTACCTTTGTACCCAATTCCCGTTGCAAACTCTTCCAGAAATTCGACACATATCGCGTGTCACGATCGGATACAATAGAAAGAGGAATTCCATGCTTAGAAACAATTTCATCAATATACATTTCTGCCAGCTTAGCCAATGGTATTGTCTCACGAGTTGCTAAGAAATGAGCACTTTTCGTCAATCTATCCACGATAACCCAAATCATATCATTGCCTCTTGGTGTTCGAGGTAGCTTTGTCACGAAATCCATAGTAGTGTGAAAAACAGGATTGATATTTGGTAAAAAAAAAAAAAAAAAAAGGCAGGCAAGGGTGCTTGGTTGGGTTCGAACCTTTGACCCTAAGTTTAAGGGGTCGCGCATGTTACCAATCCATCCAACAGACAACTATGATAATACTTTCTAAATGTTGTATACATACTATAATTACATGGTTACTGTTCATTGACCAGTAACCATATTTGGAACTAGGAAATTCGGTGTCGCCCGTTGGGCGACGTCGGTGTTTGAAGCGTGTTGTGTTACTTATCTGAATGTATTTGGCGTGTAAGAAAGTTGGTTCATGGTGGGAATACGTGTTTAACGGCAAATGAAATATTAAAGATTTTATCGTCCTCTTGTATACAATTTTTAAAAAATCTTACACATTCGGGTTTTCACAAAAAATACAAAAGCCAAATGAAAAAAAGGTATGAAAAAAAATACAAAAGGAATATATAATAAAATAAAAAAGACAAAAAAGTAGGGGAAAAAAAGATAAAACCAATTAAGAAAAGAAAAACAAAAAGGAATACAAAAGAAGGTGTAAACAAACTAAAGGTTAAATCTAGAAAAAATAAAAAAACCAAATGGTAAAAAAAAATATAAAGGAATATAATAGAACAAAAAAAATACAAAAGAGAAGAAGAAAATAAGATATAAACCAACTAAATAAAAGGAAAACAAAAAGGAATACAAAATAAAAATATATAAAAAAAACTAAGGATTAAATGTAGAATAGGTATAAAAAACCAAATGTTAAAAAACAATACAAAAAAAATATATTTAGGACTAAAAATATAGAAATATAAATAAATAAAAAACAAGTTAAGGGGTTAATTTTGTAAAACCCAAATTATAGAAACTTCAAGGTTATATTTATAAATTATTTAGGGTAAAAGGTGTAAATTTATAAATCTCATAAAATCAAAGAAAAAATAAAGTTAAGGAGAAGGTGGGGGGTTTTGATTCCCAGACCTCTTGGTTAAGAATCAAAGTCTTTGCCACTAAACCAAAGAAACATTCTATTTAATAAATTATAATTGTTTTACTTATATTTTAAATGCAGGAAAAAGACAAAAAAAAACTACTATTCATTAGGAGTAAGTTTAATGGTATTAGTAATTAGTAATTGTAATAGGAAGAGAGGAGAAGTTTGTGGGAAAAAGATGAAAACTAAAAGTTTTGTGACAAAAATCTAAAAAGCCAAAAATATACTATAATTACATGGTTACTGTTCATTGAACAATAACAGTGTTTGGAATTAATTCATTTGTTCTGCATCACATTAATACACATATACAAACCAAATGTCATCGCCATAGAGAGTCAAGATGTGTTCATATTCACTTACTAAAGGGGGGTCGAAGTGGAAGGAAAGGTTGGAAGGAGGGTTCCCCACTCCGGCAGGCTCAACATTCCGCGGTGGTCGGGCTAGGGTTGGCGGGTTCGTCGCAGGCTCAAAGCCTTCTGGGCAAGCCGACGGCAGGGACATTTGTGTAACTTACATGGACCATTTGTGTAATATCAGAGTAGCCGTTACAGGGACCATAAATAAAAAAAAAATGTTTCACGTAGGAAAGGAAATGAAATGGAGGAGAAGAAGAAGAAGAAAAAAAAGGGTAATGGTGGCAGGCAACCCTTAGACCTGTGGATCGACTTGATCCCTACTCATTGCCCGCTGCAAGGCTGAGAGCGGTAAGTTCTCCTGAAGCATACCCACACATGGAATCGGCCGAGCATAGACTCGAACCCGCGCCACTATTTTGTGAGGCACCTCCCACGTGGGGCCACTTATAAGTGGAGGGCTGAAATTTTCAGCAACATGACTCCTACCCCCTAAGAGCACTCACTATGCCCTCCATTCATCCTCCAAAGACTAGTCCCTGTCAGCGCCACATCAGACAAGGACTAACCAAGGACTAATCCTCAAAACATCCTCAATGTCAAAACTAGTCTAGGACCCACCATTTATACCACTAATCCCTTAAATACACCACACACATACACACACAAATTTAAAAAAAAAACAAAGAAAAGTCTCGTCCCGTCCTTGGAAGGACGGACGGACAGGACGAGTGGAGGACGAGTGGATGACCAACCATAGTGACTACTCTAACAACCAAAACCTTTATGTCGGAACTTTGAATACTTCTTCAGGTTTCTCTCCCTTCGAATCAAGTACCCTACAGGGCAGAAACACAAATTCGTAGCTACATTATAAGGCTTGTAATCTTTGGATGACACTCACCAGTCATCACACATTCACCTGTTCTATAAATTGTAGGGAAAAAAATAGTCTAATCTGCCCAACAGAAGGAAAAAAATTTCGACCACTGGATCAGGTAGACAGCTATGGCTCGATCTATCTAACCACATTACCACCACGATGACCAATTGATAAAAGCATACAACGTGACAATAATGTCAGTAAACAAAGTAATTGCAGATTGATACAATCGTAACTAAACAAACTAGCATTTATAATACATGAATCATCTTCTATTTCTTATGTTCCAGCATCATTAAAAAAACGTAAGACAGAACATAAGACAAGAAGACACCATTCCATTAGGAGCACGGAACATGATTATTATGTTACATTACATTAGTAATAAATATACAAAAATGTAAACCAAATAAACTTGAATAAAATGTTGAAAACTTTGACAGTAAATCAAATAATAATTTAAAACAAAAAAAAAAAGAAAGAAAGAAAGAAAGAAAGAAAAATAACCACAGATGTGCACTGCAGCTTCTATTCTATGGAGAACACCAGGTTAACCTGAACTTAACTCTATCCTGTTCTGCGAAACATATCCAAAGCCTTGTTAGTGTTTTCCATTTCCCAACAACAGGATGTTTTATTTCAATATCTTCCAAGTCTGGCCAATACTTCTTTATGGTTTTCCTTTCCATCATCCCCGTTACGATTTTCTTCCAGAAGTAATTTATCTTCCAGGGCATAGTGCAGGTCTGGAACTGATGTGCCTTTACGTATTTGGGATGGCAAATGGAAAAAAATGCATCAAAGAATGGAGAGCGCTCCCAGAAGCTTTCATCTGGAAACGAAAAATATATTTGTTGGACATTTGTAGCCGGAATCGGAACCCTTCTCCTCACATCATTAACATCAACGTCAACTGGCAGTACACGTTCAGACAAAAGAAAAGTTACTTTAATTTTAAAATTGGTTTGAAAGTTGAGTACTTCCCTCAGCTTGAGAAAGAACGAAGTAACAATGGGTTTTCGCAACTCCAGTCTCAGATGAATTTGCTCGGGAGTAACGGCTGGAAAAAATAGGCTATCCAATTCCGGCCCAGTGTAACGGAAATAATGTAATTTTGGAGCATAGACTTGTATGCTGACGAGTTTTCCGAGTACCCACACACGTATGCGCAATCTTGTCAAGAAAGCACCTCTGATATCCAAGGTTTCCATCACGCAGAAATCACTTACAAGGGTCAGGCTTTCGAGACAAGGAAATTTCGAATTGATAATGTCAAGAAATGCATTGTCCACGATCACACCAGCTAAAAACAATTTTCTCACGTGTACTAATAAATCTGTCTTTAATGATAGAGGCTTTTCCCGACAATCCAAATGTGTGTCGTAAGAAAACTGGCGGAGACTTGGGACATTGTAAAGTTCCAAATTATGATCCTGTTGTGTTGAAAGAACTTTCAATACGCGGAGATGACGATGGTTTCGTACCTTGGTTGTCGTCATCACACCCTTGGGAAATGAAAGCTTTACCTTTCTAAGCAAGCAACAAGTAGAGAATAGGTTATCAAGCAACTCTTGGCTTATGTGCACATTGATCAACTCGAGTACTCGTAGATTCACACAGTTGATCACGGGGTTGCTACTAATAAAAATGGAGTAGCTACTCAAGCCCTCATCTGTTACACTTAACTTATCTAGGTTTTCACCACCGAATATCTCATCTGGCATGGTAAACGGAAAAGAAATCCCAAACCAGATCGACAAATAAAGCTCCTTGAGACAACTTTTGGAAGCTACTGGCCGAATCCAACTTTCGGCAAGACAAGCTGACTCCTTGTTCTCGATGCCGAAGCAAAGATGAAAAGTTACGATAGGTATGTTGTCACAAAGATATCTTGTTAGAGTGTCGTCAATCAGCTTGATGTAATTTGCTTTTTGTTGGTTGGTTAAATACTTTACGGATTGAAGAAACCTGAGGGTAGGGATGGTAGACCAAGCGTGTAGCCAAGACTTAGACAAGACACTGGTGCGGGCGGCTTGTTTTACGGGCAACAACGATTGAATATATTGGATCAACTCCTGGGGAACATCCTGTATGAGATGTTGTCGTGTGCAAGGGTGCATCAGTCGTCTAATTCTCTTCATTTGCTCCATGATTATCTGAAAGAAAAACATATCGAATTAAATCTTTTTAGTTTGTTTTAAAATATATACTACAATTCAGTGCCGAGTATAACAATATACTCTATCAACAAATTTATCGAGAATGGTACTAAACAATCAAAATGGTGGCTTGGCTGGTTTAAAGAATCAGCTCAGAATTTATATACCCTCTAATTAAAAATTCGATACAGACAAACAAACAAAAATCGCAAAATTCTAAGAAACCGATCAATATACAAACTCCTCTTTTTGTCCTAAACACCACTTCTCTCAAATTGAGGGAACAAGTAAGGAACTTTTTTTGTTCCTCGTCTTTTGTAAGGGTTGTGCACAACAGACACGCATCTTAACTTTACAAACAAAGCCCTAGCTAGGCCACTCGACCAGCCGTATTTCTAATGTTTGCGACCTAATAGCCGATACTTGAGATTTTATGTTCTCAGCTTAATTAAACAGCTAAATAGCTAAAAAGTAATAAGCTTTATCGGAGCTAATTATACACATAAGCTAAAAGAATCAGATGCATATTAATAACAATTTTTAATACGAGATTTTGTTTTATTAATCTTCCATTTTATATAAACAAGACCTCATCGGATTATTCATTAATTTATATTTATAATCTTTATATAAACTTGGTTGGATTAAGGAATCAGCTCAGAATTACAACAGTATACATATATATATATATATAATCTAAAACAATAATAAAGAAAAATTAGATCGAAAGTAAAAAAAGATAAAATCAGAAAATTGTAGCTAACCTTGAAGTCGATCGACGAACAACAACCTCCTCTCTTTATAGAATTGTGTCGGGGAATCTGGGTTTTATTCCGGCCAATACATACATGTATCTCTTCTCTATCTCTATCTATAATAAATAAATAAATACAGTAATATAAAGGGGTAATGAAATGATGAGATTTTAGGTTAGCCACCCGGTCGTCTCGTCTCTAGTTTAGGTTTGGGCTACAACAAGCCCATATATTCTATTGTTACACTTCTATCTTCTTTTATCTTTCCAATTACCATTCCTAAAGGCCCTTATTGTTACTTTACTTTCCAATTTGTATCTCAGGTTTAGGGTCTCAGAATATAATAAATTATACACAAATGTTTATATTGTGTAATGAACTATACGGGTGTACATTGTATGTGATGAACTTTTAAATCCCGGTTATTAAATTTACCAGACCAATTAAAAATTTGCAAACTGACAATGTGGCAGCGGACGTGGCAGCTTATATGATTGTAATGTATACCCGGGTACATCCAATAATTGAGATTTGAAAGTTCATTACATACAATGAATATTCAAGTAGTTCATTACACAACATTACATTCGTGTATAGTTCATTACATTTCGAGACCCTAAACCCTATATGTATTTCATATCACAAACTTTTTTACATGGTTGTGGTATTACTCTTAAATACATATAAATTTTGGCATGATAAAAATTTATTAGCAACAATATCTATAGTTGTTTTTCATTTTTTTTTTTTGTGACTAGGCTGAAAGCTCGTGAGATGCACAGTATGGATAATAGTTCATTGTTTTCATGTTGTAGGGCGTCTGAACCAGATTGTGGGCTGTTGCAAATGTTAGTAGACATGTAAATGAAATATGCGAAATAGCGTGTAGTCGGGTTGTTTATGCATCATAAGAGATGGAATATGTTTGTTGTATTGTAAATGAATTCGGACAATTGATCAAGGAGTCACTATGTCGTTGTGGAACTCAAAATCGAATAATTTATGCCCAGATAGAACATGTAGTACATTTGTATTTGGTTGAGTGTTGAAAGTTTTTGTTCATAATATTGTCGCGACGGTATTTCTTGCAGGTAAGTTATACCTTACCTGTAGCGTAAATGAAAACTTGAGGTGTTATGTAAAATCAAACATAAGCCACATTACTAAGCAGAAGACCTCCCCAAACAGTATATGATCCTCTTAGATAACATTGATATCCTGATCTTGATACGTTGTTTATAAAGATTGTTGCTATCCTAAAGCATTTATCAATTAACAACTCATATATAAACTTAACCCATCATGGGAATATACATCTATACTTTCTACTAAAGAAGGGTTTTTGATGATGTCATTTTGCATACGTGTCGACGAATTAGCTTAGCCACATTGAATTTGAAAATGATTGATGATGTAATAATAATCTTAATTAATAATATAGTAATTTATATATATTAAAATGGGTGAGACTTTTTGAAACTGGTGAGACTTTTTAAAATTGAAATGGGCGGGAGTTTTTAAAATTGGAATTGGGTGGGACTTTTTAAAATTAAAATTGGGTGAGATTTTATTAATATATATATATACATTTTATTAATATATATATATATATATATTATATGTATATATTATACATATAGATATGACAAAAGAGAGAGAAAAAAAAACATCTCTCATACACCCTTTTCCTTTTTCCTCTTTCTCTTCATTTTATTTCTTGAATTTTCTCCTAAAAAAATTATGTATATATATATATATCCGAAAGTTTATGTATATAAGTATATATCCGAAAATATATAGTTGTATTTCATATTATTTGTACCAAGATCATGAATCATTCGATTATCATCCATTTTATATGAATGTCATATATCGAATCCGTGTATTCACACAGGTTATAGATCTAGTAGTTGTATCTAAAGGTGCATATTAAAGCCATGTTCATTACAAAAGGATTAGGACAGATGGAAAGATCATAAAAGAGGTATTGCTTGCATAGGAATTCCAAAAAAGACCCTTGTGATCAGACGATATAACCTGATTTGATGTTTAGTCTAAGTCGGTAATTAGATAACCCACTTAAAAAAGCTTCCTGCAGCAAACTATCTCCTTTTCCAATTCCTGTAACATTCCGAGACTTTAAAGGTAAATATAATTTAATCTAGAATTGTAGTTTTGCCTTTAAATGAATTTCCTTATAATTTTTTTTGAGTTAGGAAATTAAATTAGTTGAAAATATGGTGGATAGTGGGTAAAACCCACTTAAATGGTTAAAATGGGCGTGGCCTTATGGTAAGTAGCCAGCCATTTTGTGTTTGATGACTCTTACTTTCTTTCTTTATCTCATTCTTTTTCTATTTCATTTCTTTCTTTCATCTCCAATCTCTTATCTATAATCTAAGAATTTTGCAAGTAATCTTCTTCCAATATTAGTACAAGTTATCATCTCCTATTTTTATCATTTTCAATTGGGTATTTTGGGTGTTTGTGTCTAGTGTGTGTCGACACACATAGAGAAGAAAAGGAAGAAGAAGTTGTGATTTTGATTAGTTATTGTTGTTAACTAATTTCATAAGGTATGTTGATTCCTATTTCATTGATTTTATTTGATTTAGGAGGTTAGGGTTCATATGGTGAAATTGATTTGGGGGTTTTTGGTGATAGACCAAATAACTCAAGAACCCTAGGTATTTTGGTCTTGTGATGACCATGTGATATTGTTAGAGTAAATTCCATTGCCTTAGTTATAGCTTACATGGTTAGTTTGATAAATGGTGATTTTGGTATATGATGATGAACTAGTGATAGTTCATGAAAAATGGAAAATTATGATGGTAATTATAATATACTAACCATGTAGGAAGGAATGAGTTAAAAAGGGGAAACTAGTGAATATAGATAAATAGAAGTGATTGTTATGATGACTTATTTGAATATGTTGTTTATTGCTAGGTGGAAGGCAATAACGTAAATTGTGGTTTGGTCATCTTATAGTGATTGTTTGATAAACGATAGAGGTGAGTATCTTTGTATACATGTATATATATGGAATTGATTACAAGATGGTATGTTTGATTTAGTCTTGTAATTGATTCGGTGTAAAGACCTTGGTTACAAGATCGTAACGGTGAATAAAGTCTTGTAACTAATAATGAATAAGGTCGTAAATGGTAATCATACGGTTGTCGTTTGATAACGTATTGATTTTATAATGTATGGATCCATATTTGTGTGTTGCTTGTAAAATAAGTACAAAGAGATAGTATGACGGTATTATAGGCTTTGTACTCCGTTTTACAAGTGTGTGTACTCTATCGTATGTTTATATGTATGCAATTATATTCACTAAGCGTTAGCTTAATGTTTAGTTGTTTCCCATTTTGAATAGGTGGTTCCAAGAGTAGGAACTAAGCGTGGAAGTTGGAAATACGAGCTAAGGAAGTTTTGGCAATTTGGATAATTTGAAGGTATAAGCAAGTAAAGGTAGTTAGTTGCTTAGAACCTTTGACCTTGGCTTGGATATGTTTGATGTTTTATAATGTTGGTCAAAATATGTACAATTGGTTTGTAATGGTTGTATGTGTCAAACTTTGTCTTAAAACTAGTTTGAATGGTAGAATTGTTTAAATTTGGTTAAAATGGGCGAATGACCCGTTTGGTAGTAAAACGTTGTCTTGAATTAGTTGTATGAAAAGTGGCGTCTTGAAAATGTTATTTTTATGTTTGGAAATGTTTGGTATTGTTTGTTTTGCTTGAAAATTACTTTATGGATGTTTTGGTAAGTTGCAAAATGGTCAAAACAGGTTTTCTGCAATTCTGCAGGTGCTCGCGTCGCGTGGTGATCCTCACGCGTCGCGTTTTAGTGTTAAAAGTGAAACAGTTCAAGACAGTGGCTTGTAACGCGTCGCATATGGTTTGTTGCGCGTCGCGTGCCAAGATTTGTACATAAAAGCGTCGCGTGTGGTCTTAGACGCGTCGCGTTTCTGTTATAAAAAAAAAAAAAAAATTCGTCGTTTTTTGTTTGGGTCGTTTCAATTCCCATGCTAAATGTCAACCATTGAATTAAGAAAGTCAAGTGTATAAGAATGTATGTAACATTTATTAGAGATGAAAGAAACATCGTCTTTATATAATTATATCAATAGTCATAAAAGTGTAGAAATATGATCACGTAAAATAAACGTATGTCCGGAAAACGTTTAAGCCTATGGGGTCACACGCATTGAGCACTTAGATATCCGGTTATATGTACATATATTGTATCTACATATTTATAATCACTGAATTGAAGATAAATGATATTGGATATTATTAGTTAATTGAATTAATAAATGGGATTATATTCCCTGCAAGTTTAGGCAGAGAATTCTCTACATTAACATATTTAAAATAACAAATCACTCCTTAAAATATGTTGACTTTTTATTCATCCTAATTCACCGCCAATGAATCTCGTTTTGCATCCATAATTTTGCCTCCATAATTATTTTATGACTATCATTTTGACTCCATAATTCATTTAATATTTAAAATCTCATTAATTCAAAACCATTTCCAAGTGAGAATACAGTATCCAAATAATAGAAATTTTAATCATTACATTTTACTTTTTTACTGCTAGTTATCTAAGTGGATAAATTTTGTTTAAATTTTTCCACCAATTGCCACGATGAAACAAGAAGTGGTGTTTTTTATAACCATAAACAGAAAGCACAATTGAAAAAAACTCAAACATTCATGCTAAATGGGGAAAAAAAAAGGACAACATTGAAGTATGATAGAAAAAGGCTAATTCTCTAAAAAAAAATTGAAATTATTATCATCAAGAAGAATTCTTTAAAAAATGGTGCACTTATGCATCATCCAAGTCCCCTAGCAGCTCAACCGTGTCATAACTTTTGTGCCTCGTTCATCTGCAAAAACAAAAACGAATGTAATTAAAAACTTGACATTTGAGGATTTCACAATGAATTGAATCATAACACATAACCACATTTTCTAGTGACCTTTTCCTCCACAATAACCACATTTTCTTTTCTTTGGTTCCATATTAATTTCAATGGGTGATTTTATTCTTGTAGCAACCTTTGGACGGCCTTTTGTTTTGACGGGAGCTTTAGGATCTGAAAGCATAAAATTTTGTGATATGTTCTCTTGTGTCCCTATTTGTATAGTAGAACCATTGTTAGTAATCTCCTCAACTCTAGCTTTTTTTCTTCCATTTTGGTATTCCAAAACACGGTCTAGAAAAGTATCAAGTTGCTGAATTTCAGCAATGCAATCTCGTCCATTCTGAAGTACCTTGTTAAACTTTGCTCGAACAGTCCATAAAGTGAACAAATTAACTTCACCAGTAATGGTACCTCCTAATCTGTTTCCAATTCCGCTCATCTTATTTCTTGCTTTCATCGTCCACCTTGGTAATATATAATGGTTGGGAATGATTGTTATTGATTTCTTCTTCATGATGTAGAGAATATGTTTGCACAACATTCCATATGTCTCAAACTTCCCACATGAACACTTAGCAAAAACATCTGAGCATCCTTTATATTCAACAATTTTCCACGCCTCTTTATTATGTTCGAAATCTAAGATGGATGAGGAAAGAAAATGAAATTGGTAGATGTGAATTTTTAATTGCTCAGCTTCCATGGAATTTTTACAGGCGATTGGGATGAATTTTTTTGAGATGGAAACCTAAAATGAAATATGAAATGCTTAAATGGGCGAAATGATATGCTCCATGGAAATATAGGTCGGGTAAAGTGACATGCTCCATGGACTTTTAAGAAGTAAAGGGGATGCTGCCAGGTGGCAAAATTTTAGAAGAAAACTTTTTTTGGGATCCTCTTTTATAAGGAATAAAGATAAAGATATCTAGATTATACACATTGTTAAGATAACATACGTTAAAATATATATATATATTTTTTTTATGTATTGTAATATTTCAAACATACATATACATTATTTAATTTTTAAAACTTTATACGATATTTAAAAATTGTTTATATCCATATTATATATTTTAATTAATATGAGTTAAGTGCAAATGTGCAATAAATGATCTGCCAGTGGTCCATGTTTATAATATATCTACCATAAATTATAGATATTATTAAGTTAGGAAAATCCAATTTTTAGTGATTTGAGTTTTTCACGGATCCACACAATCACTTCACCGATCCCGCTATATTGGAACTCATTTTTGGCGAAAAACGTGAACTTGCCAAGAAATACGGATGTCAATGTAACTTTTAAATTGAAGTTTTATTTTTTTTAAAGTATTTGTTAAACTTTTTTTGAAGTAATGTTTTTTTTTTTTAAGTATTGTAGGATGTATTTTTAAATTTTTAATGAAATGTATGTTTTATTTTTATATAGTTTGTTATTTTATGTATTAAAAATAAATGGGAAAAAAAAGATGATGTGGAAATTGGGGAAGTTTGGGGAAAGTGACGCCACAATTTTGGTGAAGTTTGAGGAAAATTGGGGTGAAATGAGTTGGAAGATTTTTTTTGGATAATGGTGATGTGACAATTTGATGACGATTGGTAAACTTTAGGGTACTCCCTCCCCCTAACTGGTTAATCTGAAAAAAGATAGTTTGCTTTGTACTTCAATGAAGATGAGAAAAAATGGAGATGTGTAGTGCAAGTGAATAGGAAGATGAAGACTTTGTTTATCTTTTCATATTTTACCATAGAGTTACCAAAATGTTTGTTTTTAGCCCTTAACTTATATATTTTATAGTTTTAGTCCATTTTTACAACAGGGGTTGTTTAATACATGTCCTAAGAATACATATAAAGTTCAATTAATGCACCAAGTATTCTTCTCCTAAATTAAAAAAAAGGTACTAGCATTCTTCTTGAAAAATGTAATCTTTACTTTTCGGAGAGAATGTTTGGTTCATTAATTGCACTTTATGTATGCCCTTAGTACACATAGTAAACAACTCTTTAAAATATTAATAAAACCAAACACCATACTACGTACAAAAAGTTTATCTAATGGATCCTAAATTATTTATGACTACCATGTTTATATCAAGGAACATTTTTTTCTTCTATAATTATGCTCTTAGAAATTATAAGTGAAACATGATTTTTACAACAAATAACCGATTCTTACAGCAAGATGTATATGTTACAAAACCAATTGCAATACTCCACAACCTACATTTGGTGTAACATAATTATTTGGTGTAAATATAATATTTAAGAATTCAAAAACACTATATATAAGCAAAAAAAGGTTTCTTTAGTCGTGGCAAAATTGAACTTGATAAAAACAGTTGTGGCAAAATACAGGGTTGTTTAATAAGGTTTTTGTAATTTCTCTTTTCTCATGTTTACCATCAATTTTGGGCATGTTTAGGCAATTAGGCCTATGACTGACTTCTAGTCATGTATATCATTTTGAGGGGAAAAAAGCCTACAAGGCTACAACGCATTTGGGCTATAAGCTTCGGCCCACCATGAAAAGGGGTTGTGCTTATCCTCCGCCCACCAAAATTTGATGTGAGTCTTCACGGCCCAACAAAAATAACTAGAAGCCACTCCAACTTTGTATGTTTTATTCTCTATCACACTTTGCCTTGTTTCACGTCATGATTTTGCCTCGAACATACTCCAATACCATTTGCCAAAATAAGCTCCAAATCGAGCTGAAATGCAAGGAATGACCTACAAAACACTTGTGAAGCAACAAGGACAAATAACATGATAAATGCTAGTATTAATTGAATTCTAAATGAATGGAATAGCAGCCGAAGACGCACATCTTATTACATGGGCAAGATACACGTACATTTAGTACATAAGCATGATATTGTTCTTGGAAGACACATCAACCTATCATATGTTTTATTGGCAAGCTGAAATAAACACTGGACCTTATATATGCCACTGATCACTAGGATACCATGCATATATTGCTTCTTGTTGACAATAAGCTAGGAACTCGAAAGTAAAGCAACATCAATAATTACTAGTGTGGCTACAATGGAAAAGAAGCTTGCGAAAATTCATTCATTAATTTCTTGCAATTTCAGTAAGTCTATATCAGCAAATGCATTGCAAATTAACAACTGTTATGATACAATGTTAGATGCCAAATATGCGGCAGATGCTGCTGTATATATATATCGCGCGCTTTAGCTAGTAACTGTATATGCTGCTGTATATATACATATCTATTCTATATAAGCTGTAGATTTAAAACTAGCAAATTAACAAAAATTTATATGTAGTTATGGTCATAGTATATTTGGAAACAACATTTTGTTGCAATCTTAATTCATATGCTCGAACATTCTTGTCAAGATCAGTGATAAGACCTGTGTATCAATAAAACATATGATAGGTTGATGTGTCTTCCAAGAACAATACCATGCTTATGTACCTATAATGATAGGTTGCAATCTTAATTCATATGCTCGAACATGCTTATAACCTTCAATAGTTAGACCAAATTCACAAATCGTATAAACAATATATAGTTATACGATTTGTGAATATGGTATAACTTTCAAAGATCCATCAACCTCCCACGTTTTATTGGTACGAAAGTATTATCATTGAGTTCGATAATGTGTTTGATTTCAAACCCGGCCACCATGATCCCCAAAAAAAGCCAGCAAACAACCATGACCACCTATCCCCCTACATGAACCAGACCATTTTCATTTTTCCGTGCGATGTCCCCTTCAGCTAGCCAGAGTACATTGACCATACTCAAATTTAAGCGTAAGTGTCTAAGTGATGACTTAATAAACATTTCTCTCGACGAATCTCCTCCTCCTACATCCAGTTGCATTTCAAAATGCATTGCCGGTAAATAATTGAGTTGCATTTCAAAAATAAATCGGAAGAAACCCTTTAATTAATCCCTACCTTGTACCGTATTGGTATCTACACAACCACCTTGCAAGGTTCTAGCTAGTGTACCGAGGTACCACATGGAGTTGATTAAATCCGGTCTGAGACGAGGACAGAACCCGCGCGCGCCAATTTTTTGTTAGGCTCCCCCACAATGGGTACCCACATAAGCGGTGACAGGTGACCACTTGATAAAAACTTAGTTAAAAATTTAAAAAGTTTAAGGGTAATAAGATTTGAATCCATGACCTTTGATTTAAAAGAAAAGGTGTTTACCAACTACCCTGATGGAAAACTCATATGTATGTATCATGTATGTATAATGTATGTAGCTATTTTGATTCACTAATTTAATAGTTATATGCACTAAAAATTTAATTTAGGAAATCTATTTATTTTGAATTATTTGATCGATTTCTATGTTCGTTGAGCATGCCTCAATAATATACTTTGTAATACAAGTGTTTGGAAAATCTAACAAGGATTAGGTAATATTAAGACAAATGTATGTAATGTCTATTTTAAATCTTAATGGTTTTATATATTTTTTAAAGTTATTTGGTGATATACGAAATGTTGGTAGTTAATTACATGAAAAAAATAGGAGGTGAGAGGTGCTGCCTCTCTGGAGGTCCCGGATTCAAACCCGGACATTAGTATTGAATTACTAACTTGGGGATAACTAACCATTAACAACTAACATTTGTCGTTTAAAAAAAATACATGGAAAATGAATTGTTTTTTCTTTATTAAAGTCATATTAACATCAAGTCATGTTATTGCATCATCTTGAGCCATACTATAATAATATTTTTCCTTCATATTATAATCTATTTACTCCGATTTAATGGCATTTCAGCTTTTTTTTAAAAATATTTTTATTATATTCTTATGGTGACGGCTGACATACTCAACAAAAAACAATATACTAATAATAATATCATTATTTTTCAACATAGTATATATATATATATATATATATATATATTATTATTATGAAAAGTTAATATATAATAAACTACATATGTTTTCATTTACCATCCTCAAGGACAAGGATGTCTTCTTGTTGATAATGATATAAATCATTTAGGAATAATCAAGGAAAGTCAATAAAGTTGTTAGATGAGTCATAGCGTATGTGTCTTTCTCATATTGGTTAGTATTATATCATTCGGAGCTATTCTGTAGGATGTTTTCAAGAAGGCAAGAACATTAACACTAATCTTATAAAATTTGTTTTCTACATCTTTAATCTTATAAAATTTGTTTCCTACATCCCGGGGCATCATTTACTTCAACTAAATCTAGCTTTCAAAAATCAGTTTACACTAATCACTAAATTTTAGAATTTGATGCCCTATAATATTTGATGCTCAGGGCCGTCGTCCACTTGGCCCGGTGCTAGGACCGGCCCTACTTCTTGGCATATGTACCGGAGACCTCATCTTTACTTATGTATTGGCAAGATGAGAGGGTTATGCAGCTGATCAAACTCGTGTGCTTTGAGAAGCTATTTACATGTTTTGGTAAATTATTTAATGAAATAAACACCGGACCTTGTATATGACACTCACTAGGATACGATATATTGCTTCTTGTTGACAATAAGGAACTCAAAAGTAAAGCAACCTCAATTACTAGTGTGGCGACATTGACAAAGAAGCTTGCGAAAATTCATTCATTTCTTGCAATTTCAGTAAGTCTATATCAGCAAATTCATTAATTACAAATTAACAACTGTTATGATACAATTTTGGATGCCAAAGATGCAGCAGATGCTGCTGTATATATATCAATTTCTAGTAACTGTCCACAACTATAAAAATAAACAGCGCGCAATCGATCTATTCTATATAAGCCGTAGATTTAAATCTATCAAATTAACAAAAAATTAATTGTAGTTATGGTCATAGACTCATAGTATATTTGGAAACAACATTTTGTTACAATCTTCATACGCCACGAATCATCCTTCAAGCTCGAACATTCTTGTCAAGATCAATGATAATACCTGTGTACCAATAAAACATATCATAGGTTGATGGATCTGAATTCCGAGAACAGTATCATGCTTTGAGTTTATGTACCCACAACAATAATCCCCAAAACAAGAAAGCAAACACCCGTGACCCACCTACCCCGGCCTAGCTACATGAACCAGATCATTTTCATTTTTCCGTGCGATATCCCCTTCAGCTACATTTGATCGACCATACTCAAATTTAAGCGAAAGTTCTAACTTAAATAAACATTTCTCCCTGCGGATCTCCTCCTCCTACATCCAGTTGCATTTCAAAATGCATTGCAGGTAAATAAATTTGTTTTAGCGATTCCATCACCTCATCATAGCCAACTACAAAAGCTGGCGCGGATGTCCTACAGTAAATCCATAGATTCAATATCGTATTAATTATTAAGCTATTGCATTTCTCTCAGAAAAAAATGGAGTGGGAGTGATAAAGAAGCTTACTGAGATGGGAAAAACTGTGAACTCGGTTTCAGAGTTCAAGGCTTCACGTGCACTGGATTGGATGCCATATATGTTGCACATGGAGCCACCTGCATAATGTCGTTCGGTTTAGGTCAAACACATTATAAAAGAAGAGATTAACGAACCGCTTGTAATGTACTAGTATAACCAAACAATCATATAATTTGATAATGCGAAGAATTACTACATTTCCTAATATAATTAATCAGAATATCCCGACGTCTAATCACTAGCTTATTTCAAACTCATTTTTCCCGCGTAAAAATTCAATAATAAGTTCCTCTAAATTCTATTTAATTATGCAGTTTTTGATAGAATTCGAATAATACATTTGTAAAGTAGTAGATACCTAGGTCCGCGGTCATGATTTTCAGTAATAAGTCTCATGAAGGAGACAACTTGAGCTACGAAGCACCGTTGTAACTGTAAAAAAAAAAGCCAATTATCATCAAAAAAACTGTAATGGAAATGTAGAGCGTTATATATGCTTGCATCATAAAAGGTTTCTAGAATGATGTCAAATAATTGTTTGAAAGTTTTTTAATTAATAAGATCAACATTATATGAATTAACAATTAAGTAATTAACAGTCCATTTAGATGTAAAAAGTAAAAACAGATCTTAACATTAACTCACCATCTCATGGTTCGATCTTCATATAATGAGGTGTAAAGTTGTGGAGCTGGAGATGCCTGCAGGTGATAAACATATGAATGGAGTGAAAATAACTTTTGATCTATGACAATGTTTTTCGAAGAATAATTTTATGACTGGAATTGTAATTGTGAATGAGAATGTGATGTCCTTCTATCAAGTTATCCCATCAATTTATAGAGGGAGCTTCATCGAATTTGAATTAATTTAATGAATAAATAATTATTAAAAATAGTTTAATGATATAACTAGATTTATTTATTTTTTTAACGACAAATTTATTCTACTTCTAAATTACCTAATTAATCCTAAACTACCACATGCTATAATTGAGCCTTGGAAGTCAAACCAAGAGCCAACATATAACTAGATTTTAGTTCTACATGTATACATAAAGTAACAATGCTAAAACTTATAAAGAATTATGTGTATGATAAAGGGATTTAAAAAGTAAGAGATTAGTGGTGGTCAATACTTTTTTTTTTCTTTTGTGAAAGTTTTTTTTTCTTCGTGTAAGGTAATGACACTAGAAAAGTTAGATTGATTTTATTTCGTATATAAATGGAAAATGTAAAAGTATAATATGACTAAATGACACAAATAATTTATGTAAGTTTTTATATTGGATCAACAAGCTTATTACGCGGGATTTGTAAATGATTTTTAGAGACAGAAAAGCTTTTAAAATATAAAAAATATTAATATTATTTCATGTATTTTAACACTCACAATATTTTAAGTTTAGTTATAAATTACACGTCAAAAAATATAATATTGAAAAAAGTTTTATTTTAAAACCACTAATTAACATCTATTTAAATATTTATAATTTTCAAACCACAATTATATTACCATGTTCATTGTAAAGAAAAATTGTGAATCAAATAAGGTTTTAGCAGTAAAAACTTAAATATATAACTGGAACACATGTATTTCAATAGGTGTAGCTCACCATTAGTTATGAAATACTAAATAAAAGTTATATGGATCGATTGAGTTTTAGATATGTTTACATTGATATAATTTTCATCAAGTATTATATAACACAAAAAAGTATATTTAAGGTCAAAGTTGAAAAATAAAGACTTTAAAAATTTAAAACAAGACACTTCTAATGGGAGGGGGGGAGTAACTTTTACCCGTGTTCACTATTAGCTAAAAAAATTGTTTTATCTATTATGAAGTATGTAACTTTGTACTTGTGTCAAACTTTAATTACATAATCCCTTTAATGTGCGGGTAAACAATCTAATAATTTAATATTAAAAACAAAAGATTTTTTAATTAATTTTCATACACAATGACTATAAAACTACTCTAATATATTGTCTAATGACAATTTTTAAATTAGAACTCAGGTAGTAATTTTTTCTAATAATTTCCAGAATAATAATAGATATGTATTTAATAATAAATTGAAAATGGTTTTTCATATACCACTTCTCTTAGGTATGGAATTAATAATTGACAGAAATAAATATTACATACCACATTTTATTAGTGGGTCTAAAAATAACTTAAAAATGGAACCAATTTATGTCATAATTTAGCATTTATATTTAAAAATATGAATATGGACCTAAAAACACTAATTATTAATTTTCTCATGTTTTTTTATTTATTAAATACTACTAATTTAAAAGAGATCGCACGTTAAATTAGATAGCCATTAAATGAGTGACATGAGTTGGGTCATTTGATAAATTTAATTAAATGACATGAATAATACACACTTATCTATTAATATTTATGTATAAGTTTTAAAATTAATATTATGAAGACCAAAAGTGTTATTAACTAATATCTTAGTCAATGATGATGTATCTAAGGATGGAAAAGATATGGATGGAATTCAATCAGTGGTCCATACTTTGCCAATTTAGAATTAAAGGTTTTGTTTGATTATATATTAAAGATTAGAGATGTATATATGATGAAGTTTGATTTCAATTAGACCAAGTTTTTTTTTTCTAATAAGAAAACTATATTTTAGACAAAGATTGTAGTATTAGTATTTGATCTCTAGCGCATTGTTAGAGATTTTCTTCAAGTATAATATAGTTTTTTGCCGTTTAAAAAAAAAAAACTATATTTTAAAGGAAACAAAGCTTTTTTAATATATATATATATATATATATATAATAGTGTTAAAATTTATTTAAGTTGGCTATTA
Organism: Solidago caesia; assembly: GCA_028566075.1. Classification (NCBI taxonomy): domain Eukaryota; kingdom Viridiplantae; phylum Streptophyta; class Magnoliopsida; order Asterales; family Asteraceae; genus Solidago; species Solidago caesia. The sequence continues at coordinate 19,939,128 of JAOXNX010000032.1, forward strand.
ATTAAAATTTGATAAAAAGCAACTTTATTTTATGGTGTGATTTAATGCAGTTTAATGTAATGTGATGTAATGTAGATGCAGGGTGTAACGTGATATAATGTAATATATGTGTAATATAATTCAATGTGATATGTTAATTTTAACGTAATGTAATGCGATGCAATGTAATATGTAATGTGATATAATGTGGTGCAATTTGATAAGATATATGTAATGTGATATAATGTGTAAGTAATATGATAAGATATGATGTGTAACCGAACATTATTATATTAATAAACTCTGTATCATTATAAGAAAATAAATGTTAAAAGAGCCTTTTGTTGATCAGTAAAAACTTTTTATTTCATCAAGTTTATAAATTTGATCACTCGTTTTTTTTTTATATATAAAACTATCAACAATAATACACAATTTACCTTTTAGTTTTTTATTTTTTTTATTTTTATAGCAAATACAACTTTACTTCAAAAATAAATTAATTAATTAAAATAAACTTTCTCTTTCAAAAAATTGCAAATTTAAAAAAAATAAAATAAAATATTTTGAACTTACATTTTAGTCATCATTTAAAGTTCGATTTTAGCAAGAAAAAAGAACACAATTATAATCTTTTTAGAAAAGTTAACATATTCATATACAAAACTTAAATGGGATAACCAAATATCATGTAAAAAATAAAAATATTCCCTTTTTGGTCAATATTGAGCTATGAAAGTTTAAACACTCACAAATTAACTAGCTCCACTTGCCTTGCACGTGAGGTATGAAACATGTAATATTAAAAAAACCACAAGTACCATCCGTGTAATTTACACTTATTATTTATCAAGAAATTTGTATTGTATAATAAATTTATTACTATTTTAAAATAATTTATTACTATATTTTAAACAAAATTCTTTATTTCTTAATAAAGTATTGTTAATTTACAAAATATATTATTATTGTATAAAAACATAATTAATATTTTATAAAACTTTTTTTAATTTTGTATAAAATACTACTATTTTTATTTTAAAAAAATTAATTAATTATTATTATCATAATTAATAATATTAAATAGTTATTTGGATTCACGCAATGCATGCTTTTTGTTTAATTAAATAACTCAATTTTTAGTAGACATGACAATCAATAGAAACATAATTAGATTAAAATAAGTAATAATTGGTATTTATTTTTTTTATGAAAATCGCATTGAATGTTTAATAAAGACAATAAAATATTTCAAGTAGAATTATTTTAATACAATATTAAAAAAAAAAAGGAGTAACTCAACTTTAAGTGATCGAATACCTAGTTAATATTAAAAATAATGATAATAATAGTTAATTAATATTTTTTAAAATAATAATCTTAAAATTTTAATACAATTTAAAAAAAAAAAGTTATATAAAATATTAATTATTTATTTATAAAATAATAATAAAATTTGTAAAATAACAATAGTTTTTGAAATAATTTTTTTTTTAATAAAATGATAATAGTTTATTTTAAAATAGTAATAAATTTATTATAAATACAAATTTCTTGATAAATAATATACGTAAATTACACGGATGGTACCTGTGGTTTGTTTAATATTACATTTTTCATACCTCACGTGCAAGGCACGTGGCGCTACCAAACGACACAAATTACGACCGTCAGCACGAGGTATGGTCTGAGTGCGAATTTGTAAACCATGGGTATCATTGGCATAATTTCGATCTTGCAGGCATGAAACCAATAATTTCGACCAAACCACAGGTACCAGGTACCATTTCAGTAATTTACTCTGATAATTATGCAAAAAATATGATGGGTGGTGTTTTGGGCATCCATGACAACTGTATAATCAATCCCATTCCTCTTAATTTATTATCTCTGGTGGTTTGGATCCATCTGAAATACAACTGATTAAATTTTGCCCCCAGTTGAAATTATTGACGATAAAAAGAAAAAAAGGATTGGAAATACGGTAAACGGAAATCTTTCAATTCAGTTAAAAATTAAGCTATAAATATTACATTGTTCTCAAAACTGTGCTAGTATTCTATTCTAACTATCTTAAAATGCGTATTTGAATCCTCAACTATCGACAATATGAAAGAAGCCACTTAGCTATACCAACATCATCCTCACGAGTTATTATCCCTGAAACTCTGTTTAGGGCATTTGCTTTAGCTTTTACTCATATCTAAGAAAATTGCTAAATTTCTCGACAATTAGTGATTCCATGACGTCATCTAGTGAAAATTTGGTTATATGTCTAAACTTACTTACTTTTTTGTTTATCCCTTGTAAGCCATCGTTCCTTTTCTGTCCCTTATAAACAATAACTTGTAAACCAAATTAACCATGAAACCTTATTTCAAGTGTTTCTTTTGTCTAGGATATCCATTTACTTTCACATTTGTCCCTTGTAACTTGTAAGCAGTTGCAGAAACTCATGTAGGTCCTTGACATAGTTTACATGGGCCTTACAGCCCACAATAAATCAAAAGGTAAAATATAAAAATTATAAGTTCACAACAACTGTACTCAATCCTGACATAAGCGGGGTATGAAGGAGGTGTGATGTAGACAGTCTTACCCTTACCTAAGGGTAGACAGACTGCTTCCAGAAGAACCTCCGGCTAGACGTGGGCATATAAACCGGTTTTGAAAAACCGGTTAGAAAATAACCGAAACCGAACCGGTTTCTAACCGGTTATTTCCTAACCGGTTTCGGTTATTCGAAAAACCATCGGTTAGCAACCGGTTATGGTTTTCGGTTATCCGGACCGGTTATAGACCGGTTATTTTTCGGTTTAACCGGTTTCTAACCGGAAAATAACCGAAAATTAACCGGTCAACGTTTGACCAATAACCGGTTTCTAACCGGTTACTAACTGGTTCTAACCGGTTTTTTTCTTTTTTACCATTAACCGGTTTCTAACCGGTTACCCGAAAAACCGATTTTTGCCCACGTCTAGTTGCCATTCCATTGTCATGCACTCCAGATAAATATTTCAGTTAGTGTTTTTTATTTTTTTTAACACAAAACCCGCCATTGCAAACTTGCTTTATTTAGGTAGTGGACTACTGGACTATCTTCACTTTGTGGAAGCAAGCAAGGGAAAGAAATTCCCTTTTTACTAAAATCGATAAAATAGAGGTGTGTCACTTATAAATTGTTTGTACTTGTTAGGATTTAAGCATTGAATTTGTACAGATGTATGCAAGAATTATCATGGTGTCAGTAATTACCAACACCTTTACTTGTCATAGATAGATAGTTAAAAACTGTAAAAAATTGTTAATTAAAATAGAAGTAAAAACCATTGTAAGTAAGTAATTACACATGTACCATAAAACACAATATACCTATTTCTTTTATTTTTAGGGCCAACGACACCAAATGCCCAATTTTGGCAATTAAAATTTGAGGAATCCTATCCTTTTTTAACAGGTAAAAGTTTATAATTTCATAAAGACAAACAAAAAACGCTTCCTTCTATACACTTTTATCATTTTTGTTAATCTGATGTGTCATAGTTGACATGTTACAGCCATTGTCTCTGCTTACGTGAAATGTCGAATTCACATAACCGAATATATAAATAAGATAACATCGACTTTTCAGAAATTTGATTCTTCTTCTTTTATACAAGAATTCTAATTTCATGAAATTTTCAAATTGAGATTATGAGGTTGAAGAAACACAGACTTGGAAAATAATGATTTGATTGACACATAATAACTTATATAACTAATTAGCATAATATTAAGTAAATGACTTTAAAAAAAAGTACGCAAGTATACCTTAAAGAGTAAAAAAACACTTTTGTTTAAAACGGTTAAACACAAAAGAATTTCCTCCTCAAGTTTTTATCCGGGGTATTCTAGTAATATGTTATTTTGAACATGAGATTTTTGTTAGGATATTAGATCGTCTAATCAGTAGTCCATGGTTTACGAAAACTCTTTCCTTTCGGTGGCATACGTTTTTAATTGATAAAAAAAAAATTATTTGAAATTAAAAATGAATAAGTAATCTTATCTTATCTTAATCTTAATCTTATCTTAATCTTAATATATACTAAAAGACAACTGACCTAACCTTAATTGACCAATCAC
>JAOXNX010000032.1:19964009-19978858 GCA_028566075.1 Solidago caesia
TTTAAAAACCGGTCCCCTAACCGCGAACCGGTCCGACCGGTCGAACCGGCCGGTCCGGTCCGGTTTTTAAAACATTGCTAATGAGTAGGGACTATCAGACTATGAGTGTTACATATTTCAAAACCAATGAGTAATGATCACCAATGTAATTTTTAAAAGTTAGAAATGAACGATAAAATTTAAACCAAACCACTCGTGTAATTTATAAAAATAACACCAATTTGGTCAAATGAAACAAAAAGAGTTGCATGACTCGATCTAGAGAATTTCAAACTTTGGATTGAGAGACCAAATTAGATATGGGATCATCAATCATAGGAATATCTCCCAATAAAGTCACATATAAACGATTTAAATTAGATTAAAAGTTATGATATCATTTTGTTTGACTTTCGAAAATAAAAATGTCACTAAAGCAAATCCAGAGGTCCCTTCAACATTTAAAAAGCAGTTTAGCCCACGAACGCCTTATCCAAAAGTTTGTAGCCCATTTGTTCTTCAGGCCCCAGATAATATGTGGCCCAATTACATTTTTGTTGTATGCTTGCATTCTTGTAGCAGAGCGACAAATGGTCAAAACTAGTTGAAGTGTAAGTTTGGTTCAACAAGCTTTGTAGTTTCCCTTTTGATGCTTATACTTATAGGCTAACCAAGAAAACCGACACCATACTTCCTTTCAATCACTGAACTAGACACGAAAGTTTTTGAAATCCGCCAAAAAACGACTTGAACCCTGCAAGTTCCATTCTTTTCAACCGGTCCTAGCAAATGCGAAGAAGGGCAGCCAACTGATTGCGCCATGATAGATAAATAGATACCATAAATGAGTCGTTTTAGAAAGGTAAGTTCGTTCTTCCTTGCTTGCAAACTTCAATTACTATATAAGAACCGGGGTTGTTTGATAGCCGAATATGTAAACCACATATAAGATATGCACTTTAGACAAAAATGGATGCAATCTATTTATCATAGCTCTTAAAATCTGTATATGGTATAGTATATGAATCACATTAGTAACGTACATTCCTATCTATTTAGCAACTGTCTTCTTAAGATGCAAATTCTCTTGCTTGAGAATATCTATACTTACACTTAGTTGTCTTATTGCCTCTCTTTTCGCCTCATCTTTCTCAAGAAGCATTTCCTTTTGAACCTTGTTTTCTTCTTTAAGTCTATCGATTTCTTGTCTAAGATTTATAACTTCTTCATTGTTCGATTCACTTAAAGCATCTTCCTCCCAAATTAGATGATCAACGATCTCTGATCCACCAGACTTTTGATCATTATGGTCAAAGTCACTTGACTCAGAATAGGTGTCATAGCATTTATCAACATCTGTCTTTGGATTATAAGTAGTTCGGTTTTGAGTTAAAACACGAGTACTGGAGTCAAACTTAGTGGCTTGGCCATAACGTAGAGCTAAAGAACGATGGGTTCTATAGAAATCCTCTATAATGCTAATAAGCTCGGGTCGTTTCCTGTAATACATCTCTGCACGTTTTGCAAATGAGTCTGCGTCTTCTTCAATCAACTTGAGCATTGATTCTGTCTTTTCATCTAGGTCTGCAAATCATGGTTCATATACAATATTGCAAATCATGTCATCTACTGATATCAAATAGAGCTCAAAAATAGAAAACCCAAATAATTTAGTTCTACCTAAAAGGTTAATAAGCATATCTTTTTTATCTTATTTCGATCTAATGATCATGATATAATCTCATTTCAGTGGTTGCTTTATGGTGTTTAACCCGGTTTCTCTTCATCGCCGTGTCGGTTCTACCCGGTCTTTTTGTTTCGGAGTGTGAAATTGTCAAGAATTGTATTCTTGGAGTTCAATTTCTTTCCACAAAACAACACAATGCAATTTATTGCCAGTTAGTAGTTTTTAAACAAATAACTTCTTAACTCATCCAAGTATTCAAACTCTATATCCCTTTTTTTGGCAGTATCACAAGCATCTGCACTTTTGGTAGATGCCAAACAGGAAAGTATCTTGTTTTATGAATCTTTGTTAGTCAAAAACAGAAAAATAATCAAGAAATCGACTAAAACATCACAATACGGTCAAAAGATTCGAACTTTGAACACTAAATAACCCAAGAAAGTAAAAACAAATGTACCCGAAAGAGCAGATTGCAGCCATGGAGACTTTCTTGTGATACTACTACTATTGTTTTGACTCTCATTCCACCACCAGTAAGCAGACAACTTGTTCTTCTTTGATTCCACCATTTTCCCTATATTCATTCACCTTCACAAATATACCAACTTACACAATCAAAACTATATATATAAAATAAAACAACAAATTAAAGAATTCTCTTTAATTAACACACAGATAAACGAATTCATCAACTGATTGGCATACAAATTTCTATGACAAATTGGCTTACAAAAAACCTGGTATATTATGTTACCTTTTATGACAGATTTCAGTTATAAGACACACATTCTTGCCAATATATATATATATTGGGGCTAGTTATTGTAAAACAATTATTAAAGTAAAACAAATAGGATAAGATCGTGACCATTGAGTTTATGATAAAAATGATGCATGAAGATTCATAGAGCACAAGTATATACATTGATGCATGATATGTTTTATGATACACAACGATTTTCAGATGATTGTTTTATTTGTTTTACTTTGATACTTGTTTTATTTAAACCAGAACCTAGAGATATATATATATACACTTGTTTATATCTGTTCTCGACTTCAATCATTAAAAGACTGAATCTTCGAAGAATAAGTTGAAGAAGGAAAGAAAGAATGCAACCAAAATCGATAACAACGTAACTTTCATGCTTAGATTATACAAACAAAGTATAGAGATAAAGCCGATTTATACCGAAAAAATGAAAACAAGCAGAGCTTCAATGGCGTATATCTTCTTCTTCTTGTTGTTGTTTAGTGTCACACACAATGAATGAAGAACAAATTATTTTTTTTAGTTATAATGGTACGGAATACGTATATATATAGAGAGAGATAGAGATAATAATGATATCTCTATATATATAAAAAGTTGGTTAAAAAGAAGTTTTGGGTTTTTAAAATACTTATAATAATAACTAACACTAATTATATTGTGACATGTATACTTATGGTGGGGCCTACATGCAAACGGTTTAGGCGGTTGCAATAGGAGTTTGTGCATTTACAATATTACCCATTATGGTTTGGAATGTGGGTATAATTGTCCATAAAAGTTAAACGGTTGTTTGGAGCGTATTTTAATTTTAAATATTTATTATTTATTAAAAAACTGGAAATTGATAGCAATAGTGAGAGTACACTTTTTAAGAATAGAATTGAAATTTAAAGTTTGTGTAGAGTTAGATTAGTAAGTGATTAAATGGTGGATTAAAATAATTTCTTATTAGGGGTCAAAATGATGATAAATTAAAATAAAACAGTAAATAAAAGACTAAACTTCAAAGATAATTTCCTATTATTTGTGTTTTACCAATTTTAATCCTTGCGTTAATTTCTCAGTTTTTAAAATTTTCGTTTTCAATTTAAGCAAAGGGCAAAAATGGTAAAACACTAAACTTCAAAGATAATTACTACCGAATAGTGTTTATCTATAGAAATTTTAAGCTCAGGTATATCTCGAATACTGTTTATCAGTGAAATAAATATTCGAAAATTAAACTTATACTTATTTTATCCGTGATTTAAATGAAATAAGATAAATATTGATGTTTTACTCTTTAGCAATAAACTAAAAGTTATTCAATTAATTTAACCAGATTTTTATGTTTAGCTAATGATAATTAATATGGGGGATTTCAAAATAGTTTTGAAGTAAATTTTTTTCATTTTTGACAAAATATACAAAAATAATCTTAAATTTACATCTCACAAACACTTGTGTAAGGATCAAGGAATGATACCCATTCCCAATTAATGTTCCCCTTCTCATTCCTTTCAACCAAATATCCTTTTTGACCATCAAATATATTTCCAAAAAAATTAATGATAGCCATAAGTATCAATCATGAGACTCAAACTAACGCCAACTATGTACAAAAACTCAGTCCTAAGTTAGTGGATCACATCCATGTCGCGGGTTCCAGTGGCATTCGACACGGATCCACTACCACCAAAAACCGGACGCATGAACTTATCATCAAACTTTCTCCAGTAGTGATGAACTGTGTTTGTAGGACTGTTCAACAACATCGTAAGACTTGGCCTGGTTGTTAGGGTTCTATAACCACCCTTGGTTTCAGCTTCTGGATCACCATTGTCATGTTCATGTTTGTTCCCTAAAAGTGGCAAACTTGATGAGCTTGGGCTGGATGGTTCCGATTCGTCTGATTGAGGTAGCAACCACCTTATAAGCGGCTTCGTCAGCAATCCAAATACCTACATTTGACGACAGTTTTAGTGGACTATTTTGGGATGGTGTAGCACATAAAATTTGAGATGGGGATACATGGTAATGAAAGCATTGACATGCTTACCACTGTACTGAAAAGAACAACAGAAATGGTGCTGGTAATCAGAAGTGCATTTGCAGGCTGAACGGTTTTCCCAGACCCAGTAAACTGCAAATGAATCAAGAAACCATACTTAATATATACTCGGTACGGATCTTTAATTGACATACAGTACCGTATATGGACCCAAGGATAACCAATATGGAATATTCGGTTACATAACATATAAGATGCAAAACACTTTTGTTCCCTTCAATGAACTTGCAAGCAGAAGGTAGACATGGCAGTCATAATGGATGACAGGTGCTACAAATAATCTGAATGTATCAGTCGATAATGGGTCAAATTGTCAAATGGGTTGGAGCATCATAGACAGACCCAATGGGCACCCAACCTACACATTTCTCTTGATTCATTTATTCTTTTAAGTAGCAATTTTGACCCATTTTCTTATAAATGGGTTGATCTGGGGTTTTGGGTTATGTTTTATCTCATAGCAGGTCAGATAGATTACCTAAAAGATTGAAGTAAAAAGCAAAAAGGTCAAAAAGGTTGAAAATTACCCAAAGTGTATTAAACTGCATAAATTCCTTAAAAAAAGTTGCATTATATAATATTATATATAGCTTTTAAAACTATATTTAGCATATTATTAATTATAAAATTAAAACAATGTGTTATCGGGTCATTCCAACCCACATTAGATAAAGTACTCATTTTGATCCACTTACCCAACCACCTAACATGATCATTTTCCACCTCTAACTTATCTACTTGTTAAGTCATAGGTCAACCTAGTTAATATCAGCAATCTTAAGTTTACCTTCTTATAAGCAAGTGCAACAGAAACGGCACCTCGCATAAGACCAGCCCACCAAACTGTAAACTGAAATATAAAAAAAAAAAAGGTATAATGAACTATCTTGCTATATCAAGCAACCTAATTATCATGAAACGTAAAAGAATTTATCAGTTTACTTACCTGCTGCTTAATCCCGACTTTTTCATTAGTTTCCCTCCGGCTTAAGTTGGATAAAAATGATAGAGGCAATATGAAAGCTGCTCTTCCAACCATAATGAGCACAAGGAGTATAAGACTAACCCAGATAGATTTTTCAGGACTGCACATATTAAATCTCAACTTCAAATTGCTGGGGTGTAACATGTAGAGGCAACAATATGACCCATTTACTTATAAATGGGTCACTATGGCTATATTTTATATCTGTCAAATGGGTAAACTAAAAAAGAATAGGCTGAATAGCTAAAAAGGGAAAAGGGTATAATGGGTTGAACGTAACTGAAAGTGAATTTTTAATGCATAAAACCTCCCAAATAATTTCATTTAAAGATCAGATTATTATCGAAATAATAGAGATTTTGTGATCGTATTTGAACCCGACGGTCGATAGAAAATCTAAAAAGAGTGGAACAAAACATGTTATTTGGTCAACCCAACAACCCGATTCAACACATAACAAACAGCCCATTTGAACCCACTTTGACGAATCTGACAAACCAAACCCGCTCATTTTTCCACATCTAGTAAAATGTAACAAAGGTTCACAGAATTAAAATAAAAATATAATAAAATGGCTACCTGCCATTTATAAAACTCCATTTTTCAACATCCAGTGAGTCCATACCAACATACAAGAAGATAAACACTTCGGCAATATATGACATTGTTGCAAAAGTATGCCTGCAATCGACCCAAGCTGATGTGAATACTTTCTGCTAAACATTTTTATGGAAATAAATAATTCTGAGTTTGAGATGGTTACACACTTTGTAGTCACTTGTGATTTATGGGTGACGTTATGCCACGCGTAATGTGACATTACGATCCCACAAAAGAAAACAGTAAGGATTCCACTTAATTTGAACACCTGGAGAAAAAAACAAAGTTAGTCTAACAACTATGCAGTTAAAGTAGAGGTAACAAATTTTCTCTAAAAGTTCTCTAATGGGTCAACCCAACCAAGATTGTTTTTAGCAGCTTTATAAAGTTTATAAAGTACATGCTTTAACCTGAAAACACTTTGACCTGTTACCTAACCTGCCCGAACCACCCATCATGCCACCTCTAGTTTACAGCGATCTATATACATTGAAGAGGTGGAGTGCTTACTTCAGCTGTAATGTACGAGAGGTATGCCATGAGCATCAAGAGAGCAATTTCGCGATCAGTTGAATGCCTGGAAATTTACAGAATGTTCATTCATATAACAGTATTGAATACAGCAAAAGATAACCTAAATCTCAGTTTGGAAAAAAAAATTGTACCTTCCAAAATATAAGGTTCTAATGATGAACGCACAGAGAAGCCCGACCTACAAGTGCAATGAAAATCTCATGTAAACTTTTAGAAATCTAAGCAAACAAAACCGGGCGAGGAAGATAGATAAATAAATATCGACAAACTTACAAAAACTCCCAACAAGGTGCTTAAGATAAACAATGTGAAGAAATTCCAAGCAAACTTGAGACCAATATGTAGGTTCATGTCGGATAGGTCAAAATTCGTGATTGCATTGAAAAGGACCACAGATGTGGCATCATTGACCACACCCTCACCAAACACTAGACTGTATAATAGCGGTGTTTCTTCCTGATGTAGCACCTGTACATAGGATAAAACTTTGGTTGAGACATTGTTATTTCTATCTAGAGGTAGCAAAATGGATGGGTTGGGTAATGGGTCAAGACAGGTAATTTATGTACAGGTTGAAATGTATAGAATCCCAAAAACTCAATGCATTATAAGCACACTTCAAACGATGTTCCACCTACTTCTTCTTTAGCTAGAAATTTTTGTAAAATTTGACCCGTTAGAGATAAAATATAACCCGAACCAACCCATTGATAACTAAATTTTGTTCCTTTGAAGATCGCAAATCAAAATTTAAAAGTACATGTACCTGCAAAGTGCAAACAGAATCCGTTGCAGAAAATATGGCTCCAAGTGCTTGACAAAATCAGACAAAAACAGGAATACAAATCAATAAGTTAGAAAAATAAGTTCAAGGTATAATATCAATAAACATATAGCATTCAACTTTGCATCAGAAAAATTACAAGTTTGAAAGAAAAAAAGGTTCTAAATATAGCTTTTCTGTTAGAATGAGAGTGTGCAATTTCATCTATATAGTCTAATACAAAATAGGTAAAAGAAATAAGGAGAAGAGAGTAAATACCAAGATAGTCCTTAATCTCGAGGTAACCAATATCCAGCATAGGAAACAGGCGTGTGGTACCTGGATCAAAATTTGAAGCTATAGTTGAAATATATATAAAAAACACACTTTCTAGAATGACAAATATACAACTTATCAATAGGAAAACAAAACTTCAATAGATACTGGATGCTGCTATCAATGTACATGAAAATAAGTTATATTGTAGCACATACCAAAAGATATGATGGCAAACGATATCAAAGTACCAATAACTCCAAATGACGTGATAGTCGTAAAGTTGCGGAAAAACTGTTTCTTTTTCACCTGAAACCTGTTTAAAGCATTAACCGTGATCATAAAGATGTGTGAAGACTCTAAAACTATGTTATTTCAAATTCATTTAAAACGAGAAAAATGCTTACCCGGCATTGAAGATAATTGGTGGAAGGAGATATATAAAGAAAAACTCTTGATTGAATTCCAATATCCGGGAGCTTGTACCACCAGAAGTTAGTAAAATAAGGCATCCCGTACCTAGGCCCTGTCAGGACAAGATAACTCGTTTAAGGTATGCTCTTGTTACCAACAATGAAACCAAACGAGTGCAAAAACCTATACAAGTTTAGTGGCATTTAGCATTGCGTTTTAAGAATCATTATTCATTATGGATTAAACAGAATCATAAATCTTCAACCGTAACAGCAGATATTGTACGAGATAGTGAAGACGTGATAATCAGACAATAAATTGTTTGAATGGCCCCTAAATAACCAAATAATCAGAATCAAATTACCTACACCAAAACACTAACGGTGTCTGGGATTGCGTTTGTAACATAGATATTGTGTTTGCTTAACGGTGTTCCTAGAAAACATGTCTTAACCTGCTTCTTCAAACTATAGATAATCACTTTTTCCAAGCTAATTTGCTAAACATTGTTTTCTGATTATTTGGGATATGCAATAATTTCCCTGAAAAGCAACCCCAAACACCCTCTATAAACTAGTTAATCCTGATAGTGCGAGAATGTGTTTTCACCAACATTCACCATCCCACGTCAGACCACCCCCACGCCCATCACGTGAAAAGTAAATCAAGGTCATCAAACAGCCTGCTCGGATGGTTGCCTAACCAACTAATCCAGTTTACCCAAAGATTTTTATTATAAATGAGATTCCTCCTTGGCTCCGATGGAGATTGTACCTAGGCTAGGAGCCTAGGACATCTCCAAATTCCCACAGCAACCGTTCAGATGGTGTCCCAACCAACTGATCCTGCTTCCCCAAAGAATTTTTTGATAAATCAGGTTCCCCCTTGGCTCCGATGGGGCCTCAACCTATGATACTTCCAAATGCCACAATCAAGTACTCATTTTTTCGAGTGTTTGGAAAAAATCAACTGCTTAAAAACTTTACACAAAAAATAACGCCTATTTCATATGGTTCGCCAAACACTATTTTCTAAAATTATTTGCTCCCGCCAATCATATAATCAAAATCGTTTTCTAACAAAAGGTTTAGAATTGAGGAGAAACCCTGACCCCGTGCTCCTTTAGACCCAACTAACCCTCCCTCAAGGACCAGCCACAAGCAATGTTCGACTGCCTATGGGTACCACCCTGGATTCGAACCCATGACCATTTTATAGCAAAGTCCTTGATAGCCCCACAAAATATATACGCTTAGAAATAATACCAACCAAAGCCCCATGTCTATAATCTCAATCATTTTCACTGTACACCAAAATATTACAAAATGCAATACACTCAACTTAAAAACACGTAATAATCAGATAATCACTTTCAACACGACATCGTGACAAAAAAAAAAAACACATGTTTATACTAATCTTTACCAAAAAAAACAAAAAAAAAAACATAACTTACAATCAAAAGTGCAGTGATTGACTGATTCAACCACCTAGATTTTTCAAGTAAATGACCAACCACAATGCACCCACATAACAATCCTGCAAATAATGCAATCTCTTTTACAGACTCGCTTTCTTCACCAGATGATAGTGTTTCTTCAACATTATTAAAAACCATTTCTTCTGTCTTTTTGTCTCCCTGCCCAACCAGAAAAAACAAAAACATGTCAACCGACAAAAAATTAAAAAAAATCTAAATTTTTTTTTTTTGGATTTTTCTAAGGTTAACACGTAGTAAAATACCGAAAATAATTTTATACGTCATGTATAACACTTTACTTTACTGTGACTCAACCATAACCGTAGGGCCTCATTTTTTTTTTATATAGTATAAAAAATAATTTAGCTATATGGTTAACATGTAAAAAAATGTTACTATCCATAAATAATTATCGATCGTCATATTAATAAAATAAAAATTAAAGAAAACAAAAAGAAAAAAAAAGCATCATACCTTAAAAAACTGTAACTGGGGTTGTAACAAAGTTTGTTGAAAGATTGGTGGCACCGAGCTTGAACAAAGAAATGTTACATTATTGAAATCATTTTTTTTTCAAAATGAAAATCAATGGAATATTTGAGTTAAATGAAAATGAAAATCAAAATGTTTCTTTAATTATTATTAATAAAATCTTAATTAAGAAGTAAGTAAAGATTACGAAGACTTTGGAAAATCCGGGAAAGTGTGAAATGAATTGGATGTAAGCCGTTGGAATTATTCGACATGTACGGCTAGATTAAAGGTATCTTGTTGTTTTAAGAAAAATACATGTGATGCTTTTTTTTCTTAGGAAAATGTTTGATGCAGTTAATAGCACCTGAGATGATAACTTATATGTTTTCAGAACCATATAAATTAGATGTTTTATTTTCACAATAATTTTTAGGGAAAATGTTATATGCTGTTAACATTATATATGCTGCACACACATAAATATTTTAATAATAAAAAGCCCCCCTTGATTTTAATGTTTCCCCTCACAAACATTTACAAACATCACCTAACTATATACTGTTAACATCATATAAGTCATCCCCTTCTTTTTATACATTTGAAATTTTGAATCACTTGATTTTATAATGTGTAGTCATGTTGTTGTTGGTTGAAGGATTATCGGTTAGAGTATCATTTTCTTTTATTATTACACACGTGCTATATATATATTTTCTTACTTTTTCCTGATTTTGTCGAAAAAGAAAAGAGAAGGATATAACAAGGAGACGACCCATAAATAGATTGACACGTGCTCACAATGCTCTGCTTCCCTGCATTTCTGTGCCACACATTATAATAATCTTTATTATAATTATATACCGGAAAAATCATACAACAGGTGGTCACAGCAGCCAGAGGTGCTGGATCTTTGTTTGCTCCTATCGTACTAGGTGAGTTTGTTTGTTCTATATCTCATTATGACTTTCTATATTAGGAAATAAGAATGCATTCAGCTTGTTTGATAAAATGCCTAAAAGAGAGCTATTTGAGAGGGTTAGCTAATTCATCTTGACAACAATCAATGTGTAGATTATACTTGCTTCCTGTTAACTTGTTTATCGATAAGAACATGAAAATGCACCATTTTGATGCCTGGTTCGTATCGTGCCTCATAATTCGTTCAGTTCCCACTTGTCTAGAGGGTGTCTCAAGGTAAAGCTGCTGAAGCAAGGCTTTAGGCCCCTGATTTTTTGAGGCCCCACTTTTATATACATATAGAAGGTCGCTTTTTGAATCCAAAAGGAAGTATGCATTTATTTTTGAGGGTCTCTTTTTTTACTCTTAAGATGAGTTGTAAAATAAGCAAAAAGTGTATCTAAGCTTTCGTATAGTTGAGTATTAATATGTAAAATTTCTATGGCGGAGTATGGCCCCGTTTCACAAGTTCTGTTTAGGCCCCGAAAGCGGCTAAGACTCCCTATCCAGGGCCATGGTATTGCATCCTAGGGACAATGTCTTGTTGGTGAACCGACAAGGTAGGATAATGATCATTCTAATCACACATACTATTAACCTATGAATATACTTAACCCGTAATTGTGTTTATTTGTTGTTTGGTTTGTTAGTTACCTCTACATCAACTAGCTACTGATCTGAATGATGAGCATATACTAATTGTTTGTACTTTGTATGAAAGTTAGTTTCTTTCACAGCAATACTCAGTACTTACTTTCTCGTTTAAGGCTCGTATTGCTATCTTATCAATCACTAATGTTAACGGAAAAGTGATTAAATAAGCGTCTTTTGTACAATACACTTTTGAACTCCACTCTCTATCACACACAGAAAAGAAACCGAATCAGCAATCAGTCGCAAAGCTGATTTTTATTTTTAACTCGAGAGTTCTTTGAAGAACTTTTGCTTCTGTTTCCATGCTTATTATTGCTATCACCTCAACTACTTTGACCTGCTCACTTAGAATGAAAATCAATACTATCGCACATATCTCCCTTTTACTTCAGTCACATTACTTCACCTTATTTATTGAAATCATAGACAAGCATAAAGGAACGAATTTGTGTTGTATATTTCTATTTAAGTATAATCATACATGTATATACAATGACTGAAGTTTCTGGAAACCCTACAGCCCATTGGGCTTTGGCCATTTGACCGTTAGATATTCTAACATTTATGATGGTTTATAATCAGGTATACACCAGGGATGCCTTTGAGAAAATATACTCTACTGGATTAGCAGAAATTTAGATCAACCAAAGGGCCTTTGATTTAGGGGGCATTTGGGATTTCTTATTTTTTAAGTGTTTTGTTCTTATTTGCAGATATGCAGTTTTTAATGAGTGTTTGGTATTGCTTATGTATTGGAAAAATAAGCAACAAGCAGATAAACACTTAAATGAGCAATCCCAAACACCCCCTTGGAGGTATGGAGGTGACCCAACAACTTATAGCCACTTAGAGGTTGTGGGTTCGAGTTCCATTGAGGACAAATATGGGAATCTGTGGTGAAGTGTGTAATATTTTCCTTTCAGAGTAGCTTCTGAAGTACGCTTGAATTTTTTACACCAAGTTTAATAGCATTTCGCTTAAAGATGATCTCAACGACTTTCTCTCCTTAATTCTTATATTGATTTGTGTCAGATTTCTGGATTTGATTAGTCTTTATAGACCAAGTTTAAAACATTCATATAGCTACGCTCATTTCTGAAAGTATTGATTCTTTGCTCCATTAGATATGCATTCTGTGTTTCTAATATGTATAATTGTTCTGATGTTTGTATATATTAGGATACCAACACCATGGACTGCCATACTATGAGCACTTCAACGCAACGGCTGTTATCTGGGTAAGTCTTTATATTTGTTCCACTTGGCAACTGTAACAAGCTTCTTATTTTCAGGATGTTTAACATCTATTTTAATTTAGACTGATTAATTATATTCAGTTTTTTCTTTGACAGTCAATGTGGTTACAAACACATATCATGGTTTTTATGGCCAAATAGAATTTCAAGTCTGGCAAATACACATGGATATCAGTATAATTTGGTTCCTTGGTGTTCGAGGAAGAATATGCGGAAGTTATCTTATGTAGATCCAGATTGTCTGAAACATAGTATACGCTATGCCCATTTGAGAGTATTTTGTTTGCCTACTACTCTTGAGGAAGAATTTTCATCAATGCAGTCAAAAAATTACTCAAAAGGTGGCGAACACGGTTTAAAGGCATCCTCCGAAGACCTTCATGAACAACCAATTGATAATGATCAGGTTTATAAACACTCAAATATCATCGCATACATTATACGTGTTTAGTGGTTTACCTTTATTCCATTTTGTTTGCAATATGGTGTTTTTTTCATCAATGCTACATATAATTTGGACGGATAGTTAAAGTCACTTCTTGCTGATGCTGAGAGGGCAAAGCTCTTAAAGAAACTGAGTGAGGCTAATCAACACAACCGCTATCTCAAGCGCCAGGTCTGTAACAACTCTTTTACAGGAATAGATACTGTATCTTGTGTTCTTTAACTCAAATCTATTGCTATGTGATTATTTTTCAGTACAGAAACTATCTTTACGATATAAGATCAAAGACATCTAGTAGATTTTGATGCAAGAGGAATTCTTTTGACTGATAGTTGAATATACGTTATCTGTAGATGCTTGTAAGGGAGGATGCTTTTGCTCAGTTTAAAAGTGAACTTGCTGTCACTGAACTCGAGATCCAGGTCATCTCCTTAACACAAAATGTTCTTGAGTATGATAAATGGATTTCTAATTATATGTTTACTTGAACAGATAGTTTGGCTTTATATGTTCAATTTAGTCTAACTTTTCGCATAATTTTGTGTCTTTTTCATTCTGAAGTAGACTTCTATTTGAAATAGTTGAATCATAATTTTGTGGCTTTATACATAAGACTTCTATTCCATCTTATGTACTATTGGCCCGGTAAATAATTGGTTAGAAACTCCAGTACCAAAAAGAAGCTATACATTGTGATTGGAATTCACTGAATCTTTACCTGTTTAAACTTAGCTGCATGCTACCTCACACCAGATAGCTTCTTAGAAATCTTGGTTTTGTTGATTTCCCTGCAGGCATTGGTAAATATGGCAAAAGAAATTGCTAGTTATGGAATTCCAGCAGGGTCAAGAAAAATAAATGGGAAATACATTCAGTCTCTTCTTCTTTTGCAATTACAAGGTATGATGATGATATGTTACAAGTTTGTCCTGGAAAATGAATAATGGAAGTTCAATCATTGACCTCTCTAACAAGAGCATGTTTCTAATTATTGTCTTAATGCGTACAATAAGGCATCCAAGAGAAATTAAAGAAACAAATAAAGGACGTAGAAGTTGCACAGTCGAAAGAGGTGTCGCTATTCTGGTCTGGCATGGCAGAGGTGCGTTACAACATATCATATTCTGTATTCCACCTTTGAAAAGTTTTCCTTTCTCTTATCTTTATAACTTTTATGGATATTATGTTTGATTATCTTGTCAGTTCGTTAATCCACATCCCTGAACCTTGTGGAAATTATAAAGCTAAGGTAGCATATAAAAGAAAAGTTATTGGAATTTGGAAAGGTATGTTAAATTATAGTTTGTATGGTGAAAAGTGCAAATTCAATATGGAATGAAGTCATGAACCATGTAGTGAAACTGCACTAATAACTTAGGACTAGGGATTACTTTAAAAAAGGTTATAGGAAATCAAGTTATTGTGTCTTGGGTAACCGTAATTGGCGCGAGTTTTTTTCTAACCCCTCTTGCTATCCTTGCAGTTAAAGTTCTGGGTCGTGGTTTTTTTTTTTTGTGTTT
>JAOXNX010000032.1:19985858-20000037 GCA_028566075.1 Solidago caesia
GAATTTAATGTTTCCCCTCACAAATATTCACTAACATCACCTAACTATATACTGTTAACATCATATAAGTTATCCCCATATATATATATATATATATTTTTTATAAAATGGTGTACAATATTTTATAAAGATTAATGACATGAAAAGACCAAAAAGCCTGGTTTGTTACCACTTGGCGACTGTGAAAGGGCATAGGGCAAAGGCCACTATACGACAAAGGATTAATTCATCAATAGTTGGTTGGTAGTTAAAATAACAGAGTTTAATATTGTTATAAATTTAAATTAAAGAAATTTTAAATTTGATGATTCCGAGAGTGCCTTTGACAACAAAAACATGTAACATGGTGACAAAGTCTAATATTTTTTTATTTTTAAGAGCGGCTATTCATCATAGAAAAGTTTAAAAATGTGAATGCCTTTTGAAATGTCGTACATAAACAAAGTTTACAAAAAATATTTTTGTCACTTAACGGTATTAATCATGGTCTATCAATCAATACATTAAATATCGTTCTCTATCTCTGATCTTATCATGTGTCATGATATATTCTTTTGTTATGTATCACGATATTATTTGTAAACATGTTTACGTTTGTAAGTTTTAATCAATATATATATTATTTTTGTTTTAGAAATGAAACTTAATTTAGGAAACCCTAAAATACAAAATGATAGTCCCATGATTATACTTTAATTGGTGAAACATATAGCATAAAACTAGATGTTAAAATACTAAATTTTAGTTTGACATTAATATTGTATTACACGATTTATATTTTCTTATATTAACCATGTGATTGATCAATAAAAACCGATATTAAATTATCTTTTAAATTAAACTACAAATGGTACGTAATTAACCATTTACATTTCAAATACTTAATAGTAGCTAAAAACAAAGAGTTGCTACGTAGTACTAATTGGTAGATTTACAAACATGTCTTAAAAATTGATATTGCTATATTAAATGATTTGACTAAAATTTAGAAAGATAAATTACTTAATACTGTTATTTTTCTCTCTATAAAACTTAACCATGTCATATATTAGTATTAAGTTTTTAAATATATTAATAAATTTATCAAATTGGTCACATTTATCGTTTTTGAAAAACAAAACATGGTTATATCAAGTTAACAAAAATAGTTGCCAACCAAGCTAAGGATGAACATATTTTCCCGTTCCGATTTCGAAAAGTGATACTGAATTTTAAATGGGATCGGAACCGGGACCTGTATCTACTTTTGGTAGTTTTCAGGATTAGTACCAATACGATACTGAAAATACAGAAACACCAGGAAATATAGATACCGGTATATAAGGGACCGGGATTAATACCATACTTTGATGATTTTTAAGACCGATACCATCGATATCGAGACCAAGACAATACCAGGAGAATCTCATGCCCATTTCTAACCCAAGCCGGTCTTTGATGATTATACAAAAGAGATTTTCTAGCATGTGGCCACAAGACACATGTTTAAGAAAATTAAATAAACTAAAATTATTTAATATAAATAGATTAAAATATAAGTTATAAATATAAATATAAATAAATAATAATTTACACCATCATCCATCCAACGATCCAGATTCCATCAGCTTTACACGTGTCAATATTTTAAACCATCGATTCCGTACCCCACAACTTATCTTAAAATGCACCTCACTTACATTTTAACCTAACCTGTCTCAAAAACCACAAAAAAGTAATATATATTTTTATAAAAAAAGAATAAAAAATAATATCTCTTCTCTCTTTCATATATACAAGTTAAATACTATTACTCCTCATTTGTATGTATCTATAGGTTGTATGTATTGATTCATAAAAATATAAGTTTCCGGTGAAATAATATTAAGTGTTACTTCAGATCTGAAGTTAATATGGTTGCTAGTTTGTACTAGTTTGATTATTTTTTTAGTTTCTCGTTGTAAAATCTCGTTTTCCGGCGATTTTTTTTCCGGAGGGCATTGTTAGGATTTTGTGTAGCTCCGGTGAAATAAATTAGCTCGTTAGCGGCGGTATTACTTCAAATCTCGTTTTCCGGCTAGTTTTTCCGGCTATATTTGGTTAGGCTTTTTGTAGCGCTGGTGAAATACGGTGAGCTCCTTAGCGGCGTTACTACTTCAAATATCGTACTCCGGCGAGGTAATTTTGGGTATTGTTGCCGGTGGTTAAATATATGCTATCTAAAGTTTATTATTGGTATTTTATCGTTTGATTGTTAGTATCGAGCGTAAATATCGTTTTCCGGCGAGATATTGCTAGGTTTTTGTAACGCCGGCGAGATATTGCTAGGTTTTGTGACGCCGGCGAGGTATTTACTCAGATCTGAAGTTAATAAATGTGCTGTTGTGCTCTAGTTTGATTGTATCTATATGTATATATAACCGAAGAGAATAAGTTGAAGGACTAAAAAGTAAATAAAATAAAATAATAATGGTGTATTCATTTCCGGAGGAGGTATTGGAGCATGTGTTTTCATTTATAACAGCTGATAGTGACCGCAATGTGGTGTCATTGGTGTGTAAGTCATGGTATGAGACCGAACGATGGTGCCGGAAAAAAGTTTTTGTAGGAAACTGTTATGCGGTAAGCCCTAGAACGATCATTAATAGGTTTCCGGAAGTTCGGTGTGTGAAGTTGAAAGGAAAACCGCATTTTGCGGATTTTAATTTGGTACCAGAAGGTTGGGGAGGGTATGCCTGTGATTGGATTGATGAAATGTCTAAGGCTTATCCTTGGTTAGAGGAGATTAGGTTGAAGAGGATGGTTGTTTCTGACGAGAGTTTGGAGTTGATTTCGACGTCATTTAAGAATTTTAAGGTTTTGGTTTTGAGTTCGTGTGAGGGATTTAGTACTGATGGACTTTCTGCTATTGCTGCTAACTGCAGGTGAAATTTCTTGACTTTAAGCTCGTTTGCTGTTTATTACTTTGTTTATTTCTACGTTGAGTTATGATATATAAGGGTGGGGTTGGGAGAAAAGTCTCCTTATGGAGAAAAATGTAGGAAGGATTCTGGTGTTGACATGTGTTTGGTGCACCTGTTCTTATACTTTGATGCGTCGATTTTACAAACGGATGCACCAGATATTTTTAGATTTATCAACATGTAAAAATTGATGCATGAACAAGAATCATTCCGATTGTTTCTCATTTTTTTGGGTTTATCAAAGTGTAAAAAATAGTACCAATGTGTTCATTTTGTTCGGTCATGTTAACTTGGTAAATGAAACATCTGCAGACTATGGTCATGTTAACTTGGTAAATGAAACATCTGCAGGCTATAGTTAAGTAATTAGTTTTTGCATATGTACTTTTATTTAATTTTGTAGTAAAGCATTATCATCTTTTATGTGGCAATGCAGAAACTTGAGAGAGTTGGATTTGCGCGAGAGTGAAGTGATGGATTTAAGTGGGCATTGGTTAAGTCACTTCCCAGAAACTTTTACTTCACTGGAGTCTCTTAATATGTCCTGCATGTGTTCGGAGGTCAGTTTCTCAGCCCTTGAACGCCTGGTTGCTCGCTCGCCCAATCTAAAGACCCTTCGACTCAATCGTGCCGTACCTCTGGGAAAGCTCTCCACCTTACTGCACCGGGCACCACAGCTGGTTGAATTTGGTACAGGTGTCTACTCATCGGGCATTCGGTCGGATGTATATTCAGGTCTGTCTAAGGCTTTCTTGAGCTGTAAGGAGCTTAAGGAACTGTCAGGGTTTTGGGACGTGGATCCATCATATCTTTCAGCCTTCTATTCTGTTTGCTCTAGGCTGACTTCATTGAATTTGAGTTATGCCACTATTAGAAGCCCTGATATCACCAAGGTGATTGGTCAATGTCCTAATCTGCAGCGTCTATGGGTATGTTTTCTTGTTTGTGTACTTCTACTCGTATATGCAATCAGTTAATAACTTAATATACTTTTATATCTGCCGTAAAACTGCGAATGTGCTTATCGTTCTCTTAAGTACCTGAATCTATTAATTGACGAAAATATAATTTTAATTCATTCTATTTTCAGCATCACAACTCACAAACTTGGCAATGATTAGGCAAATAATCTCCTTTTTTCAGTTATCTAGGGTTTTGCAATGAGAATTGCCATTCAATTATATTTATTAATATGATTACATATGTTTGCGCTACTAGGAATCTAGGATATTTTTGTTAGTTTGTTGTTGGTATTCTTTTTGTATTTACACTGCCATGACTTATTGAACTAACGGCAGCTTCTTTTTTTTTTTTTTTTGATCATAGGTTTTGGATCACGTTGAGGACAGTGGGCTCAATGCCCTTGCATTATCCTGTAAGGATCTACGAGAGCTGAGGGTGTTTCCTTCTGAGCCGTTTGTTGCAGATGCAGATGTAGATGTCTCCTTAACAGAACAAGGCCTTGTTTCGGTTTCAGAGGGGTGCCCAAAGCTCCAGTCTGTTCTTTACTTCTGTCGGCAAATGTCAAATTCTGCATTGATTGCCATTGCAAAAAATCGTCCTAACCTAACTTGTTTCCGGCTATGCATCATTGAACCACGTGCTCCCGATTACTTGACTCACGAACCACTTGATGTTGGGTTTGGAGCCATAGTAAAACACTGCAAGGGACTCAAACGCCTTTCATTATCTGGTCTCCTAACAGACCGTGTATTCGAGTACATCGGGACACATGCTAAAAGTGTAGAGATGCTTTCTATTGCATTTGCTGGGAACAGTGATTTAGGTTTACATTATGTGTTGTCAGGGTGTGACAGCCTCCGGAAACTCGAGATTCGAGATTGCCCCTTTGGTGACAAGGCTTTATTGGCTAATGTCTCCAAGTTGGAGACAATGCGATCCCTTTGGATGTCATCTTGTGCAGTTAGTATTGGAGCCTGTAAGTTTCTAAGTCAGAAGATGCCTATGCTTAATGTTGAAGTTATAGATGAAAATGGAAGTTTAGATTCAAGTCTTGATAGCTCTCTTGTTGAGAAGCTTTATATATACCGTACTGTTGCTGGACCGAGGTCTGACATGCCTGACTATGTATGGACCATGAATCAAGATCGTGAAAATATAACTTCTTGAGACATGTCCGCATGGATTGAATCCTCATTCCGAATATGGGAGGTAAACACTTGTATGATTTCTGGTTATTAATCTGTAGAGGTGGCAAATTGGTGGATCGGGCAGGTTAGAATGAGTCAAGATGGGTGATTTTCTGATATGGGTTGAAATTGAATAAATTTGTTTTGGTGTACTTGAAAAATGTCTTTCTCCAATTTTTTAAACCTTATTTATAATCTGATTTGACATATTGTATCATTTCAATAATAATGCAACATCTGTTGAATAAAATGATTTTAGGAGGTTTTATGCTTAAGCTTCTGACACATTTGACCCATTTCTTCTTAAGCTTATTTTTTAATTGTTACTATCCGTTACTCATGTAGCACACAGCCCAAATTGATCCATTTGTATGAAAATTAGTCAAACTTGTTATCTCTATTTGTTGCCTATCAATAAATAGTTGAGTTGAACTCCTGGTTAATGTTGGTTCGGGACACAATATGTCACAGCCCCATCCAAGACTTTATTATATCTGCTTGCGGCTAGTTCACGAGTTGTATCTGTATCTGCGTATTCGAGTAGTAATAACTAGTCCTGTCAAATGGGTTAGCTTCACCTTCTATGAGCACTTAACATGATATCTTATAGCTGCTTGGATTATAACTGAAATAATACTGTATTATCTGTTATTGGATTGCAGAGACGCTGATTAGCTGCTGTGCTGTCTAGAGAACAAAAAGATTCACGTCCGAGTTGTTCGCGATACATTTTTCATAGTTCACATTTCTTTTAGTATCTTGTATGTTTCTCTTAAGCTAATTAGATCACACTTATGTACTTTAGCATTATTTATCTGTATCCGGATAAACTCAAACCTTGTTTGAGATTCGAACTTTCAATCATTGGTTTTCCTTCATATTCAAATCTTGTATTTTTAGATGCAACTCAGTAATGTATTAGATTTTTGTATGCATAGCTTTATTGAAATTTTTAGGTAACTGTCAAGCCCGTGTGGATACATAATAACACATGTACATGTGAAATGGCAACAAGAACATTAATGGACACCAAAAACTAGCACTTAGAAATTTACATGGTTCGGTCTAAGGAATGACCTATGTTCGTGGTTGTACTAGCGGTGTCTTTTTTTCTCGATTTCAAATTAAGGTTATACAATTACAGAAGGACATATAGGCGTAGAAGTTGGCTATTTTGTATGAGGTGCTCGGCGCCTTTAGACTTTCACAATGCACATGTGTAGCAGGTGCACGATCATCTACAGATGAGCACATGGAAAACAATATCATCCTATAGATTCATACACTCGTAAGCATATACCTTGTAGCATAGGGCAAAAACAAAAATGCGAGGTCATGACAATAACGAGTTATCTTCCCTCGGTCCAGACGTGGTTCGCATAACTCCAATTCATGTTACCGTATAATCGTATATCAACAAGTGCTTGATAAATAGATGGTCCTTTTAGTCCTTCATGTAGGGAATGAGAAATTGTGTTGTTTTAATCCTTGCTCACTAGGTGTTTTAATCCCCCTTCCTAAATTCTCCCACTGTTAAAAAAAGTTTCTGCGAAGTGTACTAACAGGAATCTTATTGAGACAAAAACTGTAAAAATCATCTGAATTGCCAGTGACCAGTACCAGTACTCTTAGTCTACTAGTACACAAACTCTATTCTCTTGTAGATATTAACCATAAAACCACATCAGGCACAAGTCAATCATGCATGTTCATCTCTTGTACAAGCAAACAATGCACAAGATATGATAAAATGATTAGTAAAACGGATAAACAGATTAGGTTTTCTTTGTCCAGGTTCCCTTGGAGGACGAGTATATGATTCAGATGTAGGCTAACGCGGGTATCCCTGTGCCCGTTTTCAAACCCCTTCTTCTTGGGCTACCCTCAGATGTTTAACTAAAGAGGTTCAAACATGAAACTTTTTGTTCGGGATAAATCAGGACAGAATATGATTAGTAGTTGATAAAAGGTCATCAAAGGAATAGACAGTTTTTTTTTTTTTTTTTTCTCTTTGGATTCATTTGAAGTTGGGTTCAGGAATGGTTACTTTACACAGAGACAAGCACACAGTGCGACTCAGAGAAAAAAAAAAAAAAAAAAAATTCAGAAGAAAGAGGGACCATATTCATGCCAATAGATTCCAAGGAATTCTATTGTGTCCACAAGTTTCTTTCTCCTCATCACACCTGATTATCTTAGCCTGCCTTTGGAAAGCAGACAAGCAATGTATGTTTCTATCTTCTTTTCTTTCTAGGGACCACTGTTATTAAGTTCAAATCTTTTTGAATTATGGTCAACTTTGTGTGTTTTTACCTTAGGGTAAAAGTGTTTTACCATACCCTAAATTAGTATCATCCCTTTATATCAACAAAATCATTTTTGGTACAAGTTCAAAATACAATACATATTGGGTCATCCCCGAAACGCCTTGCAATTACCTTTGATTACTATTTTAGATTGTAAACGATACAATTAGCTCGGATCTTTGTATAAAATACACTATCTAGAGTGAAATGTGATTCTTAACGAATGAGTTATAGCTTATATGGATGTGTTTATATGTACGTTTTGAGAGCGACTATACCAAACCGGAAGTGATGTAACACAACGAAAATTAGTCGCATACAATAGATACAAGTAACAAACTTAAGAGTATACAACTGTGTAAAACATGAAAATGTTTTTGCTGTGTACATATCACCTCCTGTGACTAATTGATGTATCCTGTGACTAATTGATGTTATAGATACAGTTCCCAAACATATCTAAGTTGCTCCTGTTGTTTTGGTTCAAAAGGGAAAAAAAAAATTTACCAAAATTTAAAGCTGTCCCCCTCTTCTTGAGCCAAGATTCCAAACCAAAGACCAATGTACAACCTTAAATGAATAATGTACAAATCTCTGTAACAAAAAACATATACTTATTGTTAGTAAATAGCCCAAGAAATATATATATATATATATATATATATATATATATGGAAATGTTATATTAGTAACCCCTAAAAGGTCAGGAACCTTCCGGAACTTTTTAAAAATTAAAATTAAAAGGATATTTTAGTAAAATCTTTTATCATTTACTATATAATTGCTTACACATGTTCATATGACTATCTATGTACATTTGATCACCAACTATCTCATGAAATATTTATTTACAAAATACTTGCATACATATGCTCGACTCGCATACATATGCTCATAGCAGTATACTTGCATACAAATGCTCATAGAATCTATTTTTCACATAATTGTAAAACGAATGAAAATCCATGTCTCTACATAATTGTAAAATCCAAAATTACACCTAAATAACTCAAAGAACAATCACCATGTAAAGAATAATCAATGGTTGAGATTGATTTAAAAAGTTTATAAGGGTTCCTAAAAGTTCCTAACCTTTTAGGGGTTCCTAAAATAACTTTTCACTATATAATATATATATATATATATATATATATATAGGCAAAAATGAATATAAGGCTGTCACATATCTAAACTTAGGTATGGAACCCCTCACATACCAATTTTTTAATATTTGTTGTATAATAAATAAATGACCTGGCCCCATGAATTTTATGAATTAAAAAACAAAAATGTGAGGGTTCCATACCTAAGCTTAGGTATGGAACAACCTTATATTCACCTCCCCCTTTTATATATTTATATAATATATTTTTTATTAAAATTTTTAAAAAAATCAAAAAAATAGGGCTTCCATCAGGAGCCCCACTCCAACAAAAATAGGGGGCATCCCCTTGGATGACGACATGACACCACATGTTACTATGTTAGTCTAAGACGCCGGAGTGAGACAGTTCCTCACCCGCCGCCGTCCCATGACGCCCCAAAACGCCGTCGAACATTGCCCCGGTGGGCGTTCTTGACCAATCAAAGCTCCACATCGGCATGTATGAGAATTCCTCTTCCATTTCTACTTTCAAAAAAATGAGCCATTGGAACGATGCTTTTGCCCACCTTTTGCCGGTGTGTATATACTTATATATTTATATATATATATATATATATATGAGATAGATATAGTGAAAGAGATATAGAAAGAAGCATATATATATAAGATAGATAGATATACCAGTGTATATACATACGTATATAAGATAGATAGATACTTGTATATACAGTGTGTGTATATATATATATATATATATATATAACAGTGTATGTATATATATATATTGTTAAAGAAGATGATAGATGATATAGATATAGATAGTGAGAGGAGAGGTGTGGTTGGCTTTGCTGATTTTGTTTTTTTTCCTGCCACATGGTAGTAGTATATATATATATATATATATATATATATAATATAGATAGATGTAGATATATACTGATAGTAGATACCAGATAGATGTTATAGATATATAAGTTTATTTATTTATGTATTGTATTGATTTAATAGTAAAGTGTAAAAAAAATATACAAATTCATGCCATATGGTGGAAGACGCCCCACCCTTAACGGATGTCTCACTCTACCATTTTAAAGGGGCTTCCTCCCATGTGACATGACGCCACATGATGGAAGATGCCCCATGGGAGGAAGTCTCACTCCCATTAGTCTAAGTATATTGTATGATAGTTGACAAGTAGTTGACAAGGTTATTATTGTACGAGTACTTCACACTCGGGGTACGTGGTATGGGGTCGTGGTTCAAACATCATTCACCAAACCATGGTTCACCACAGTGGTCATTATCGTGGTCGCATCAATGTTTTTTACCATGTCAGTTTGAAACGACTCGACCAAAATTTATTTTTATTTTTTAAAAAAGTCACGACGCGGCAAATATTCCTCGCGACGCAAACCATCAAAACAGAGCACTCGCAGCGCAACTAAGGCATCTCACGACGCGATTAAATGTACTGACCTGGTAACCTCGAAAAGCTAGACAACTCGCGACGCGAGTATACTCCCTCGCGACGTGATTTCTGAACAAAAACTGAACTTTGACACTTACTCGGGATTTTAGCCAAAAATCAAACCATTCCGTCGACGAAAAATCTCAGATCAACACCAACTTGAAGGAAACACATTTTCATACCATATGAAAGAGTTCAATACTTGCAAAGTTTCCAAAATGTCATTTACAAAGCAAACGGGTCAATTACCCGTCGTTTACCCAAAAGACCATACATCAAAATTCATTACATACCATAAGTTTAGAAGACATTTGACTCCAAGACTTGCAATTTACAAAATTACAACCAAAAGACACAAGTCTATACCGAGAGCCAAGGACAAAAGGTTCACTAGTTATATATACCAAAAATACCATTCTCCGCAATGGTCATTATACCTTCCAATCTACTAGCACTTCAACTTCAAGTACTATCTTTGTTCCTACTTCCGGAACCACATATAAAAGGGAAACAACTAGAAACATAAGCAAACGCTTAGCGAATACAATTGCATACATATATACATACATTGGAGGACACATTCTAGGACTTTCGCATGTAGCCTATGATACCGTCATATCATCTCTTGCATGCTCACCTTCCACGCTTTTTCACACATATGGATCCATATTACAATAATCACTATGTTATACATACGCGTGATTCAACAACAATGGCCACACCTTGGCTTAAGTCAAATTAATTACAAGCCTTAGGTTGCACCCGTACTTGTAATTGACCCAACACATATATACATGTATGCAAGAATACTCACCTCCAATGCAACAATCACAATTCAAGATGACCACGACAACAATAATTATTGCTTTCAACCTAGAAATGAACAAAATACACATATAAGGTCATCATCATACACAAGGCTACCTAGCCATAATTCACTAATTTCCCTTAGACCCATTTCAACCTACATTGTTATTGAGTTGTTTATCCTTTACAAATTCTCATTCCATTATTACTTACATAATATAGTTACACCACAATCGTCAAAATATCATTTTCTCATACTTGTCCATATCAAGATACTAGCATTTTATTATCAATTATTCATTCAACTCAATAACAATAACTCCATTTATCTATGAAATGGTAAAAATCAATAACAACAACAATGCATGGTCACTAAATGACCAACATACTAGAGCTTAACTAGATAACACTCATTCCAACTAAAACCCCCAATTTGATTGAATTCTAAGAACCCTAAAATCCCAAATGGAAATAAGAATTGATATTACCTTAGAAATGTATCAAAATGAAAGGATGGTATCACAACGTTTTTTCTTCTTCTTCCTCAAGTGTGTCGACCCACACACCCACACCCACACAATAAAACCTAAAATTGATATTACTAGGAATTTCTTGGATGATATTACTATGAGATGATAATAAGAATTTCTCCAAATGATAGAAAGAAAAATTGAAAAGAAAGTGAGATTGAGTAAGATGGATGGAATGAAGGAAATGGAATCATGAATCATCAACAAAATAGTGTTGGCATGTTAATACAATGCCATGGCCTCAACTTACTTAAAGTTGGTATTATATCTGCTATCCACTAAGGTTTCAACTAATTTAATTCCATAACTTAAATTTAATTACTAGAAAAATATTTTAAAGGCAAAATTATAAAAATAGATATTTTATTACCTTTAAAATCTTGAGATGTTACACAGTTTGCATGTATGTCTTTTGTTTTTCATTTGATTTATCAAATTTCAAATATAAATTAAAAGATGAAAAAAAAATGCAAGATGATCAAAGATCTCCATTGATAACTTTGACATGATAAGGTTTTTAAGTATGATCAATATGATGAGATGAACAACTCTCCCTCATGGTAACACAACTCATTCTGTTTAAACGAACAAATAGATGAGATTTTTCGGTTCCTATTTTGGTTATAGGGGAGGGTGTGGAAATCGTTTCCGAATCTTTTTCTAACCACTTTCAAAATATTTAACTAAAAAACCTGACACCAAGACACCTAATTACCAGAAGATATGTGTCATTGATAATTCTGCCTATTTCTTAACAATAAATCAAAAGTCAAACTGAAACAAAACAAAACGCGTAAAACAGATTGATTCTCTCTCACACGCACACACACACACCAGTAAGACATATATACTCGTTTACTGATTCTTTAAAGCTTTCCAATACATCGTGCATAAGCCACCCCACGTTCTTTCCTCACTATTTCCTTAGATAAAATCTACATCTTTTTTTCCATTTAATCCTCAAAAATTTTCCATATTTTCTTCAACGCACATTTTTTTTTTTTTTCCACAGATCTCATCTGGATGTCATTTTCTTGATTAAAATTTTCTATCCTTAGACCTGCAACTTCATTTTATCACCATTCCCATCTGGGATTTCAAAAAAGGTTTCTATTTTTAGTCCTGCAACATCTTCTTTAACACAATTTCTTTCTGGGATTTCGATATGTTGAAAAAAAGTTTCTATTTTTAGACTTGCAACATCAATTTTATCACAATTTCTATTTGGGATTTCAAAGTCTTGACTAAACTCACTCAAAAAATTCCATCTGGGTATCACTAAATCAGTTAAAAAAAAGGAAGAAAAATGGGTGTTTGTATAAGCAAAAACAGAAGTAGTTCAAGAACTGATGTGGGTGTTACATATAATCAAAGATCTGATGAGCCAAATATAGTATACACAAAATCTCCAGCTCCAGAAGCTCAAAATCCTGCCCAAAGACAGCCACCACCAGCTAGCCCAAAAAGAGTGTTTAAATCAGATAATACTATTTTAGGAAAGCCATTTGAAGATGTTAAAGAGCATTACACAATGGGGAAAGAATTGGGCAGAGGTCAGTTTGGTGTTACATATTTATGTACACAAATTTCAAGTGGTCAAAAATATGCTTGTAAGTCTATATCTAAGAAAAAATTGATAACGAAAGGCGATAAAGAGGATATGAGAAGAGAGGTACAAATTATGCAACATTTAAGTGGTCAAGCTAATATTGTTGAGTTTAAAGGTGCTTATGAAGATAAACAATCTGTTCATTTAGTTATGGAAGTTTGTGAAGGTGGAGAGCTTTTTGATAGGATTATTGCTAAAGGTCATTATAGTGAAAGAGCTGCTGCTGGAATATGTAGATCAATTGTTAATGTGGTTCATGTGTGTCATTTTATGGGTGTGATGCACCGCGATTTGAAACCGGAGAATTTCTTGCTTTCGGATAAGAGTGAGAATGCTTTATTGAAGGCAACTGATTTCGGGTTGTCAGTCTTCATTCAAGAAGGTATTGTTTTGATTATATTATATATAATGGAATTGTGGAATTTGGACTATTTAATTATGCAAGATATTTTTTTTTCTAAGTTAAAACATATGTCAAATCAGTCTTTATCCATGGATCTTGAAGTAGAATTCTAGTAAAATGATACTTTAATGTTGCAAGATTGTATGTTCTCATAATTACCTTTCTTGATTTTCTGCCTTTATTCTTGGAACTTCAAATAGAATTCTAGCCAAAAAATGAGCAAGATCGTGTGTTTTAGTACTACTTGAGCAAACCGTCAAACCAGTCCATAGATCTTTAAGTAGATTTCTAGCAAAAGAACTGTACAAGGCTTCAATCCTTTAGGACATTATATTTTAGCGCTTGGTTGGTACAATCCATCTTTATCGGTGGATCTTGAATAGAATTCTAGAAAACGAACCCTACAATCATGCAAAATTCTATGTTCAAATACGTAGTAAAGCATTTCATTATTTATGGTTTCTTCTGAGCAACTCTCTTACAAGAGTATGCAAATTTCTTTGGTGGCTTTCTTCGTATACTGGTCTTCAGTAAAATCCTAGCATATGAACCTTTGATTCCCTCACAATCATATTTAATGAAGCGGCCTAACAGAAACTCAGAATCTATATTAGTTTGCAACATTAGTATTCATGAAGCTGCAATACTGAAGTATGCATATAAGATATGGCAAAATGGGTGGGTCCGGTGGGGTGGGTAACTGGTTAAAATGGGTAACTTTTGGCTGTACTGATGACAACGTTATCTCTGATCTTGAATGCAATTTGGTGATTCTTTGACCAAGCAGCAAATTATGCTTAGTAATCTATTGGGATGATCATGCTAATCTGTTGGGATGGTGACAAACTATTTCAGGAAA
>JAOXNX010000032.1:20000137-20015949 GCA_028566075.1 Solidago caesia
CCAAAGACCAATGTACAACCTTAAATGAATAATGTACAAATCTCTGTAACAAAAAACATTAGCCCAAGAAATTAAAAAAAAAAAAAAAAAATCTATAAAAAAACTTAAAAGCTAGCCAGTAATTTTGTTGGTTGATGATGCACATTGTATAGTAGTACTTTTATGAATTTATGATGATCATCATCAATTCATCATCATTTATATTCCCTTTGATACTTCAACCCCCACAACACCCTCATCATTCCATCTTTCTTGAATTTATTCACCACCAACAATTATGATTTCCACTGGACACATATATCCTCTCTGCACTGCAAATCATACTCTTAATGGTCCAAACTACTTGTGTACCAATGCTTCTGGTTCTGCTTCTGCTTCTGGATCTGTTTGCCCACAATGCCAGTCTCACTTAATTCTAACGATTTCATCGGCTTTGATATTTCGGTTCCTTGATTTCGGGTTGTTTGATTCATTAAGACATCTCTGCTGCTTGTATTTAGTTTACTTGTACTCCTAGGCATGCTTTTACATACATAACATGTTTCGTGTAGTGTACTAGTGCATGTGTTTTAGTACTATCGGTTTTCCTTAGAGTTCTAGCAATGAACCCATGAACAAAAATGGTTTTAGGTGGTCACCCTTCCACTGCCCTTTAGGCGATAATTTCGACCAGGAAGTTTTTGCGAAAGATGGGACGAGCTAGGAAGTTTTCCGAACCCATTAGAGGTGATAATTTCGACCAGTTTACTTATTATGTTTCGATCTCTAACGAATCAAACACGCCAAATTAAAAAAACAGGTCAATTTTTTTTTATGCATTTTACCTTTAGGCAACACTTAACAGATGTTAAATCAGTGTTCTTGGCTCTACTTGGTGGTCAAAAATGGGATATATAAATATATAATAGTTTAAGGAGACTAGTTTAGAAAAGACATGTTTCATAAATGTAACAACCAAAGACCATACAGTAAAGTTAGAACCAAATTCATAGAAGTAAACTCTATTAAGTTGACTTGAAGAAGACTTAAATCTAAACCACAATATATATATCTTTAGCTTTAATTTGCTCCTTCAAATAAAGTGCATAAAACCAAGGTTTAGTCAGGAGCTCGTGATGAAGACGATATGCATTGATCTGAATCTGGATTTAATGGGGTTGTTAATGGCGTTTGTTATTGCTCTTATTCTTCTTTTTATCTGCAACCCAACATCTCGACGAAGAGTCATAGTGGTTCGTTGCGTTCCATATTGACAAGATCCTACTTGCTCAACGAATCAACGGTTTGGTTTTAGATGTGTCCAATCAATCTATAGTTTTGCGATGTTATTTGTGATTGTTATGAACTAGTTTCAGGTTTTATGCTGTTTTTGGTCTTGTATGTTACTTTTTATGATGTACGAATCACCTTCCTTTTACAAAATAAGAATTTGATATGTTTGCGTTCGTATGAATATATTTTGAATCGCGTTATGCATTTGTCGTACCATTTCAATTGTAACTAGCCAAACTTGGATGATTGTTTTGATGTATAACATAGGTAAGAAGCTAATTATGAAATATTAGGGGATTTTTGTTTTAAAAAAATTTCTTAATATTTGTGATACATAAAGTAAATTTTGGTTTGAAATTCTAACAACAAATATTTATTTTACAACAATAACTAGAATTTAATTTTATTGTTCAAGTTACCTAAGAAGGTTCTTAATATAGTTGTAAGTGACTATTCCATAATTAGGTAAAACTTTTACTATACTTAATGTAACATGATGTTATCTCAATTATTATCTTAGGTAATCATTTACTTTCTTTTTCTACCACAATAAAAAGTAGATTGCATCGGTACAAATACAATACATAGAGTCTTTATAGTCTATAATGCCTTGAAGATGAGTTCACACACACACATCAAATAGAAACAAATTGCCAATTCTTATGTCTACCATTATATCCGTTGTGTAATATGCTAAAAAACTATTAAAACAAAAATTTCATTCTCAACCGTTCTCACTTCTCTTTTCCCATATCCATTCTCTAATGCAACTAAACAACATAATTTTTTTTTCATTCTCTTTCTCCCCTTTCCATTCCACCCTACCAAACACCCACTTATATCCGTTGTGTAATATGCTAAGCCTTATATATGTATTTTGTCTATTCTTCATATACCATATACAATTAGGGGGCGGTTATTATAAAACAATTATTAAAGTAAAACAAATAGAATAAGATCTTGACCATTAGATCATGATAAACCTGATGCACGAAGATTCATAGAACACAAGTATATAAATGCACAACAATTTTCAATTAAAAGAAAATGATTGTTTTTATTTGTTTTACTTTAATACTTGTTTTATTTGAACCACAAGGTTTTCATGATGCACAATGATTTTTAATTAAAAGAAAATGATTGTTTTATTTGAACTATAACTTATACAATTAATAAACATATATATTAACTATCATTTTCGATATGTACTCATTTATTTAAATATCATTAAGCATAAAATCATTCAAAATGTCTTTTAACATTGTTTGACCTCTTTTTATGTATACATAGGTCTAAAATTCATTTATAAAGTATTTATTTATAAGCTTTAGGAAGTTGAAATATTAACTAATAGTTGCTACCTAATATACCTCTAAGCATATTGCACAATTTTACCAATTACAATTCTACAAACAAAAAGTTTTAAGTGAATAAAATCTATAAAAGCTTAATCACAATAGAAAATCATATATTCTATACCATTAACATATTCAATACTTTGAGTGCCTTTCAATTGTTTTGTTGAATAAATATATACAATTCTTTCTTGTGTGTACACATGCTACATATTATATTAGTGAAATGTACTTATATAATGTGTTATGTCTTTTTCGTTTAATATAGATATAATCTTTATCGAAAAACTTCATGTATGAGACACAAAACTATAATCCGTTCATAAAAATTAGTAACATCAATTTCTAATTTTGTTTTTGTGCTTATTAGAAATAAGTAGATGTATATATAAGATACCTTATTTTAATATTATGTATCTATTAGTATGACATTAACTAAATGATACATCATAGAAAGGAATATAAATTTAGAGTTCTTTTTTGGAAAGCAATGATGTTTGCTTGTCTCGTATGTATATACACATGTTAAATGCGAGGACCAATTAAACTCTAATAATTTACTTTTATTGTACTCATCACATGCTATGATTAACCTCAGAGGATTAATAAATCCTTAAAAAGGCCACCAGCTTTTGGTCTTTTTACATTATCTTCCCCACATTTCATTCTTACTCTCACTTAAACCTATACTTCAACCTCATTCATTCCACAAAATATCTTTAAGGCTCATTTTTACATGGTGTAGTTTTTTAAAAAGATATCGAGCTTTCTAATATCGTTTCGTAAGAGCACAAAAATCATAGGTGTGTTAAAAGAAGAAACAAGATGTATAATCGAAAAAGAACTTGAAAAATGTACGAGTAATCGAAGAAAGAACTTGATCGAATATACACACCCCACTAAAACTAACAAATGACTAGACATAGGAGTACATATATTCTTAACCCATGTGTTTCGATCCATAGAAGTATTTTGGCATGCATAGTCTTGTCCTTTGATGTACATAAGATTATGATTGTGACTGATCTACGACATTGTTACCCTCCCAGCATAATTGTTACGGTAACATTACCCTATATCGACATACCATGTCAAATCCACACGACATGCATCTTTGTCGGCTAAATATAACAGTGGTTTATAACAGGTTTCACCATTGTTGATCAAGCCAAATGAATCCGCTAAACAACTCTATATATCCATAAACGTCACTAGTTACTTCAACAAAACAAAACTCCATCATTAGTCCATGTCTTAACCACTTATGATAGAAAATATAATGAAAACAAAATGACTATACTTAAAGGGATTTTGTTTCATTCCAATGATCCAATTCAATTGAGTACCAGATAAGAGACAAAACTTCCTACATGAAATGTGGTTTCTTTTCATAACACATAAACAAAAAATCACTTTAAAAAACCTCTAACACGTAGTACCCTTATTACAATAACACGTACTACATTTATATTCGTTAATCGTTATAACTCATAACCTATGTTAAAGTTAAACACAAACTACATACAAAAGACACTTCTTTTTAGTACATGAACCATAAAACTTCCAACCAAATACAAATACCACATTCCCATAAATCACTCATTACACAAAGATTTGAACGTTCATACTTCATTAAAGGAAAAAAGAAAAAAGAAAAAAAGAAAGTAAAGTCAGGGGATATATATACATATACCCTAATCTTAAGGGTCTAAAAAATCACATTTCACCCTATACAAATACCTTTATCTATCACACTTTATATATCTATCATCTATCATACATTATACTTTATATATCTATCACACAACACACATACATATACATACATACAAATATATACATATAAAAATCTTATCTCTCTCTCACACACACACACATACCCATCTTTTTCTCTCTCATCTCCAAAAAACTTGACAAAAACAAAAAACACTTCGATCTAAACTCGTTAGTGGTGTAACCCATATCAGATCTAAACCCATTTCACACACTAAAACACACACACACACCAACCAACCCACCATGGCCTATTCATTTCCTGAAGAAGTACTTGAACATGTCTTCTCATTCTTAACAACTTCTAAAGATAGAAACATGGTGTCATTAGTATGCAAATCTTGGTTTGAAATGGAAAGATGGTCAAGAAAGAAAGTGTTTATAGGCAACTGTTATGCAGTCAATCCAAGAATCTTGATACAAAGATTCCCAGAAATAAAATGTATTGAATTGAAAGGAAAACCACATTTTGCTGACTTTAATTTAGTCCCTGATGGATGGGGTGGTTGTGTGTTTTCTTGGGTTGATTATATGTCTAAAGATTATCCTTTTTTAGAAGAAATTAGGCTAAAAAGAATGGTGGTTAGTGATGAATGTTTGGAGTTGATTTCAAAGTCTTTTAAAGGAATTAAAGTCTTGATTTTGAGTTCTTGTGAAGGTTTTAGTACTGATGGACTTGCCGCT
Organism: Solidago caesia; assembly: GCA_028566075.1. Classification (NCBI taxonomy): domain Eukaryota; kingdom Viridiplantae; phylum Streptophyta; class Magnoliopsida; order Asterales; family Asteraceae; genus Solidago; species Solidago caesia. The sequence continues at coordinate 20,005,222 of JAOXNX010000032.1, forward strand.
ATTGCTGCTAATTGCAGGTTGGAAAATGTTTGTTTGCTTCTTGTTTAATTTTTGTGTAAAGATCGAATCTTGTGGTTTTTTGTGTTCTAGTTACCCGGGGAAGATGAGTCTTTACTCAGATATAGTCTGGTATCCATGTGACTGTTTCCGAACCTTTTCCCTAGACACCCCAAGATGATGTTACCTAGTGAGGTTTGAACCTGAGACCACTAGGCCGCCTTGGAGGTGGTTTAAAGATTGAATCTTTGTTGGGTTTTTTAAACTTGTTTAGTAAAAACTTAAATTTTTCTTTGAATAGCTAGTCTTCTTGTGATGCAATGGAATAAAAAGTTTGAATCTTTGTTCTATTAATTTGTGTAAAGATTGGAACCTTTTTGTTAGGTTTTCTTTTGTTGCCTCTAGCCTAATTTTAACTTTTTTAAGTGAAACTAATTCTCTTTGAATTGTTTAGTACAATGGCTAAAAAGGTTTGAATCTTTGATACTATTAATTTTTGTAAAGGTTGAATCTTTATTGGTCTTTTTGTTATCTTTAGCCTACTTTGAACTTATTATTTTTTTGAATTTTTAGTATTTTTTGGATGCAATGGCTTAAAAAGTTTGAATCTTTGAGTCTTGTTGATTCTTTTCATGTAATTTTAGCTTAGAGTGAACTTGTTCTGTAAAAACTCAGATTGAATCTTTGTTATGTTGGTTTTAGTCTTTCTTTATGCAATGGCTAAAAAAGATTGAAACTTGCAGAAGCATTAGGGACTAGTAGAGTAGTAGTTAATAGTCGGGTTTATGCTTAATTATATGTGTGGATACGTGAATTGTATTTCGTGTTCTAGAAAATGTCACTTTCTTTTGGAAAGGCAAAAATGTTACTTTTTCAAATGATAAATGTGTCTTAGGACTTCAATCTGTTGTTTTTGCAATAAAGTTGCATTTGTTGATTGAGTTCAAGAGGATGATTTGCCTTCTTTTGCTGCAACATTTGGTTTTACATTACAAGTGAAAATGTATAAGCGATGATGTCATATACTTTCTTTTAGCTTCTTTGATGATTAGCCCGGGTATACTATTAGCCTTGGATTTATATATGTTCTTTGGCGATGAAAGCTATTTCAGTTTTGGTCTAAGTTCATATTTGGATTCATACAATGGGAATGGTATATTAATTGTGAAAGCTCTTGAATTCATCTTTTCTTATACATTGTTAAGAGATTTACTAGCCAGGTTAAGAAGCATGTGTCTTTGGTAAACTTATGTGTTGTTTACTATATGGTACCCCCTTCCTCTAAAATTAAACAAATACTTATATACATTCGTAATTCTTTTATTTTTTTGCTGGAATTATTTATACTCGGGTCTTTCTTTGCAGAAATTTGAGAGTACTGGATCTGCGGGAGTGCGAAGTTGAGGATCTAAGTGGGCATTGGTTAAGCCACTTCCCTGATTCGTTTACATCATTGGAGTGTCTTAACATGTCCTGTCTGGGTTCTGACGTCAGCTTCTCAGCCCTTGAACGTCTGGTTGCTCGGTCACCCAATCTCAAGACTCTTCGACTCAATCGAGCTGTACCCCTCGAGAAACTTTCGACTCTCCTACAACTGACTCCACAGCTTGTTGAGTTAGGTACGGGTGCGTATTCTGCTGAAATCCGATCAGATGTATACACAAGTCTAGCCGAGGCTTTTTCAGGCTGCAAAGATCTAAAAGGCCTATCAGGGTTTTGGGATGTGGTTCCAGCTTATCTTCCGGCCTTTTACTCTATGTGTTCTCGGCTGACTTCTTTAAACTTGAGCTATGCAACTATACAAAGTCCCGATCTTACCAAGATTGTTAGTCAGTGTCATAATTTGCAGCGTCTATTGGTAAGTCTCAATGCATATCTTGTCTTTTTATCGGTTGTATATTTATTCATTCAACAGTGGTTTCTAGTTGTTCACATTACATTGATGCAATGCCTGTGCACTCTATGAAATGCATTTACCAATCTGCAGTTAGACCTGTCTGACTATTTAAGTTAGATTATGATTTATGGTCTAGAAAATTATTTCGTGGTCATTCTTATTTCTTTCTACTGCAGGCAGGGCATGTTGGGTAACGGGTCAAACTGGTAATTTTTTGGGTACGAGCTGGGCTGGGTTGATATGTAATTTTTTCCCCCAAGTTTTGTAGTTTCTTTGTAACTAATTAGTGTTTTGACTATGGCTAAACAGTTTAATTTATTTATTTAAATAATTTAATTTGTTTATTAGAAATGTTTTTGGAGGTTTATGCATTAATACACTTTGGACGATTTTTGACCCGTTTCCTTTTATGATAATTCTATAATTATATTGAATGTCTTCAATATCTTCTGCTCGAATTAACAAAATGTGCAACTGCAGGTGTTAGATTACATCGAGGACACTGGTCTCAACGCTCTTGCTATGTCGTGTAAGGACCTAAGAGAACTGAGAGTGTTCCCTTCTGACCCATTTGTTGCTGATGCCAATGTACTCTTAACAGAAGAGGGCCTCGTTTCAGTTTCAGAGGGTTGCCCCAAACTTCAGTCTGTTCTCTATTTTTGTCGACAATTCTCAAACTCGGCATTAATTTCCATTGCTAGAAACCGTCCAAATCTAACATGCTTCCGGTTATGCATCCTTGAACCTCGAGCTCCCGATTATCTGACATTGGAACCTCTTGATGTCGGGTTTGGAGCCATAGTTGAAAATTGCAAAGATCTTCGACGCCTTTCGTTGTCGGGTCTCCTAACGGATCTTGTATTTGAATACATTGGAACACATGCTAAGAAGTTGGACATGCTTTCTATAGCTTTTGCAGGCGATAGTGATTTGGGGTTACATCATGTTCTATCAGGCTGTGAAAGTTTAAGGAAGTTGGAGATTCGTGACTGTCCTTTTGGGGACAAGGCTCTCTTGGCTAATGCTTCCAAGTTGGAGACAATGCGATCCCTTTGGATGTCTAATTGTTCCGTTACTTTTGGAGCATGTAAACTACTTGGTCAAAAGATGCCTGGTCTTAACGTTGAAGTTATTGATGAACGGGAAAACCTAAATTCAATCCCAGAAAGCTTTCCAGTTGAGAAGCTTTACATATACCGAACAGTTGCTGGTCAAAGGTTTGACATGCCGGAGTTCGTTCGCACAATGGGTAAAGATGCGGTGTACAATCTTGCTTAAGGTACGCCCTGCATATGACTTATAAAAATTTGTTTTCTTTCTTCCAAAGATTCAATAATGCTATGGCAAAAAACATAAAAAAAAAGGTCACACGAATGATCTTTGAATTGACATTTTTGATTGGCTTTCGGTACCTAGGTGCCAATAAAGCGTTGAAGCTCGTATACTCAACCGATAAGCCACATTTGGTCATGCTCAACCTGCAGCTGCATTCCAAGGCTATGAGTTGTAGAATGTAATTTGTACCATTAGTTTCTCTAAATAAAGATTCTTTTAACGTTGTAACAACATATTGTTTGGGATCAAATCTATCTTAGTCCTTGCATATTTTTTTGTTCTACCAAAAAATGTGTACACATTACTGCAAAAGGTTTCTTTGAAACCCCGAATATTTGATTATCGATATTGTTGTAATACACATTGCTTTTCTTGATATCGTTATCGTCATATATCGCATTCTTGATTGCAGTTACCATAGTTAGTTGCTGTGAAAGTTTTCACTTGTGTTCTTGAGGTACTAATATTCTTGCCTGTTCTTCATCTTATGGGCTAATGTCACATGGGTCACACTTGCTTATCAAGTAACATTGTAAAGATTAGTGGAAAAGGGAAGTGATATTAGTACCACTTCTTTTGATAAATGTACCACAACTGTGCATTACTGGCTTATACAGACAGTTGTAAGACTTGTACGTTGTGGTATATCCATCAAAAATAGTGGTACGAATATCACCTCCCAATGGAAAACGGTAACCGTGATAGGTTTTCCTTCCTGTTGAGATCACCTGCAGAATAATTAGATACAAATGAAATGATAAAAAGAAGACGACAATAATTGGAAAGATGGATAGATAGGAAAAGAGGGTAAGAACGAATGAGCAAAAAGGAAAGGTGTATGAATGGATAAGATAATCAACTAAAAACCAAAAGCTTTTTTATATGTTTTGGATGATGATATCCACTACTTTTTTTATATATCATCATCTTTCTTTCTCACAATGCACATGGCTTTCATTTTTCATTCTTCATCATTTCATATACCACAGTTTTTTAATTATGATTTCTACAGGCCATTTTGCATCTGTTTGGTTCAGATTTTTACCATCATGTAGATGCTCATTAAAGTCAAATTCTCTGAATGAATGAATGACTGACTGACTGACTTTTCTTTGTTTGTAACTTTAAAAGACAATAAGTATTGCTATCTTTTATTTCTTACCATGAATGAAGTAGTTTGGGTCTATAAACTTGTTCCTTTCGATAGGCAAAATGTTGTAAGATTTACTTTTAGTAAAAACAAAGATGATTGAAACAAATAATTTCAAAGCAACCACACGTACGTTTAAACAAAACTATGTTTGACAGTAGGGACGCTTGCGAAACACAAACAAACGATTCCCACAAGGTCCAACGCATCTGAACAAAGACCTCACTAAAGTAGTATCTCTTACGAACATCTGGGAGAGGCATAATGAGGCCTCTCCCAACAACATCCTCATCTTTACTGTCCCATCAGTGCCACATTGGTTTTCTCCTTTCCAAAACACACCAATACCCCCTCCCAATAAGGCCTCATCTTCACCTCATCTTCCATTTTTTTTATTTTCATTATCTTTTTCTTTTAATACAAAATTAAATAAACACTTTTATTAATTATAAAAAACATTACATTAAAAACATTACAATACTTAAAAAAAAAAACTACAAATCCTAAAAATAATATAAAAAAAATCATTAAAATACTTTAAAAAAAAAAACTACAAATCCTAAAAATAATAATAAAAAACCATTACAATACTCGTCCAACGTCTAAATTAAGAACTATTTTTTTTCAAGTTCATCAACACCTTGTTCCCATTTTTTAGCATGAATCATCTGGTATCCCAAAGTCATAACACCATCGTAAATTCGTCCACTAGTTAACTTTGTCCTCGTGCACTTGTCTTGAAAATAACTAACATAAATTAATTCAAGCGGGGCATTTGGCCGACACCCATTTCACAGTTCCTTGATTGCTTGTGCGCTTGCAGTCTTTTTCTTCAGTATTTTTTCAACAACTGCTATAACCTTCTCTTTAAACTTCTAGTCGTCTTCAATATCTTGATGGATTGCATCTTTCACTTCATCGATTGTCATATGCCTAGTTAAGATGAAGAGGCATCCATTTTATTGATTGGAGATGTGGGTTGATTATATCAAAAGTTGAAATGGTTGGAGATAGTAGTAAAATGGTTGTGTTTTTCTAGTGAAAAAGGTGAAAAAAAACCAAAAAGGTAAAGAAAAACAAAAACTAGCCGTTGCACCCCGCTCCCCCTCGTCTTCCCTCTTCGAATTTTGGACGAGCCACGACGACGAACTCGTCGACGAGTGTCCTCGTCGACAAGCTCTTGGACACCACTTTGACGAGATTCTTCGACGCCACTGGGAACGGCCTGAGTAAACGATTGACATGCGTAATCACATTGTTTTTCTTTTTAACGCGAAAACATCTAATTAAAGATCTCAAAAAGAACTTATACAAAAGTGTTCGATAAAATATGCGGAGAGATATCCAACATTTAGACCAAGGATGGTAAAGTATATGGTTTAAAGGTATCACTAATGACAACTTTAGAGTGTTACAATAAAACACTACAGTAGATACAAGAAATAGATGCCCATTTAATCTTTTGAGCCTTGGATTGTCTGCAACAGATGTTCAATCCTGTACTTCATTATTGGTTGACCTGATCTTGTTCTCTTGAACATATTTTCTCTCCTAGCTTTACGACGAGCTTCTGATTTTTCTTTTACCTCTTTTCTTGCTTTAAATATAGCTTCCTTTTCCATTCTCGCCTTCTCTTCCTCTTCTCGCTTCTTATTATATATTGCATCTAGACAGTATGCCGTCTTCCTCCCTTGATTCCGCTTCCATGGGCGAGCCTCACCAACTTCCCTATTTTGACCATCCTGTATATTAAATTCATCATATATTATGACTTTCTAAGAGCCTCTTCATACAAAATAAAACATACAAGATTCAGAATTCAAATCAATATATATATGCAAGATGGGCAGGTTGGGTAATGGGTCAAAACATGTTATGTCAGATTGAATTGACACAACTAACTTCTTGTCCAAAAAATTAAATATCATTTGTTGTAAAGAATAGAAGAATATCACTGGCAATAAATGAGTTTATATCGACACCTTTAACAATCAGATCAACCCATTCGCAAATAAATGAGTTTATATCGACACCTTTAACAATCGTGGAATATAAAGCATCCAAAGAACCTCAAGTTACAAGGCTAAGGGTCCAACCTCTATGAGTTTTGTAGCTTGGGAAGAACTTTCCCCTAGGTTTGGTTGCTTATGTATCTTCTTGTACTTGTTGATGCATTTTGCATTTTTGTAGAACTCCCTTTGCTTCTCTGTGTCAATTAACATTCGTAAAAGTCAGGTATATGATAAAGGGAACACAAAACAAGGATTGAAAAACTTAAATAACTAAAAGAAGTTAAATGAGATGATGGAAAAAGGGAAAAAAAACTCATCAGCATATAAAGTGTTCGCCAGCCCGGTAGGATCATTTCCTAGTTATGTTTTTGAAAACTCGTGCATTAAAAGAAAATCACATTGTAGAAAAGAAATGGTGAAGCAAATAGCATAGAATAAATTTAATTGACATATTCAGGAAGTTCGATTCTACATTGAAGTTAGAACTCTAAGTATGAAATTATGAGGCACTTGGGATGTACGATGACCACTCCAAACAGGGGATGAACCGCATTATAACTATAATGGACAATAAAACGTCTCTAAATTTTCATGGTCTGCAAATATAACAGGTATTGAACACATAACATTCATGTTATTATTTTGTTTATGTGAAAAGAAATTTATGTAAGCTTGCAATCACTAATCACCTCTTTGTTTGACTAAGTTAACTTTCAACTTTCCCTAAGCTTCCCATGGCAATATGGTACTACACTACTAGACAAACTTTTACTGTTAAAAGCTAATACCAAGAACTGTCTTCGACAAAAAGCATTAGTAAGCAGTTATAGAATTATGGTTGTGAAATCCTGTACTTCACACAAAGAATCAAAATTTAACTGCATAACAAGGCTAAAGACTCTGCCTCAAAACAAGCATTTACTGTAAACCACTATCATCATAGCCTCTATCATTCACTATAAACGAGTAACTCCAATATCCACATAAATCAACCATAATTAAACAAATTATTCTCATTAGGATCTGGATCCTCTCATGATGAAGAAAACATGTAAGGTTATACTTCCTTACCAAGAAAATGGAGGAATCCTTTATTCTGAGGGAAAAGTTGGTTCTCCAATTTATTTTGTGAGGGCCAAAACCTCTCATGTGGCTCAAGGAAGAGAGAATTGTAAGCCTTCTCGTCGGGTCAGAAGTGATTAAAACAATTTCAAATAAACTTAGGATGCACTACTAATGTCTGGGAGTGAGTTGTACTAAGACTGTTAAGGTTGGGATATATAAATGCCAACACTATCCTACCGATCTAAACACGAAACAAATTGCCATATGTATAAAAGGGAGATAACACAGATTTCCACTTTCCAGTCAAGGGAACGAGAAACTACAAACTTTTGAGACTTTTTAGTTCGAAGACTTATTATTAGTGGTAATTTATCATTATGAACTATTTCCGTATTAATATAGAAGGTCTTTATGTTTCCATTTCTTGTCATATACACAATCCATAAACTTTAGGTTCTATCAGTCGGGCCCTTGCCTTTTTGCACCTCCAGTCTAAGGCAAGAAAAGGGGTATTCACCTCAGCTGCGCCTTCGCCTTTAACTAACTTGCAATTACCAAAGCAAACAGGGGGCTTAAGTCCCTAACCTCATATATGACAACTAAGTTAAACAATAAAACCCCTTTTAGTTTTCATGGTCTAAAAAATAACCAGAATTGGTACATAAGAGGAACGTAAGCAAATTTTGACCACATAATCACATAACTACCATGACTCCATTATTTTAATATTTTTGTTTACAAGAAATACTTTACAATCACTACATCTCTTTGATTGTCTAAGTTAATTTTCAACTCTCCCTAAGCTTCCCAAAGTAGCGCGGTACTACACTACAACTAGTTTACCACTAGCATTCGACAGAAAGGTATCATTAAGCAGTTACGGACTTAAGCTTTGAAATCCCTCTCAGAAAACAAATCAAAATTCTACTGGATATTATATCCGATATACAAAACCTCAAAACTACAAATATTCACATCAGTTCTCTAGTAAACTTAACAGTTTCAAAGAATTTAACATCCTACTCAGGCTTACTCCTTACAATAACAACTTATGGCCTTATGCATCAAATAACATTTTTATACATAAATTAAACATCTTTATACTAAACCCATCATTCTTAACATCCATTTTACCTACAATATCGCCTAAACTTAACACAAAACCATCTTTTTATCAACAAAAACTACAACAAAATTTAAGAAAAAAAAAAACTATAAAACAAGATAAACAAAAGATTACCCAGCTCAAATCACCTTCCATAAAACATCTAAAATCACAAATTAAATTAAAAAAAACACTACTTTTTATAAATATATATATATATACCAAAAAAAAAAGTAGAAAAAATGAAAGAAAACATACTAATTAAAGCAGGATTATATCCATCATTCATAGATTTAGCATTTGCAAATGCATGAAGTGAAAGGCCACCAACACCACCCCCTAATCTTTTTTTGTTCTTCAATATCCTCTTGTTTCCGCCATTCTTAGGGTTTCCAGCATTGTTTTTCATCTTTGCAAAATCTCTTATCTAAGTTTGACTACCCACAAAATGTCAAAACACATATATTTAAAGAGATTTCTTTTTTCTGTGGTTTTTATTTAATGGGCTGGGCTGGCTAGGCTTGTTGTCTGGTGATTTGGGCTGATAGGGCTAGACGATAAATATTTATGTTTCTTTTTTCTTTATATATGTATTAAAGTTAAAGAGAGGAAGGGTTATTTAAAAACCCTTAAAAAAAAACACGAGAACCATTCTCAACCATACATTTTTCTTTCCTTTTTCCCGTTCACTTACACATGTGTAAGTGACGCGGTGACATTTTCGTAAATATTGACTCTTTTTTATTTACTTTCACATGTCTTACACATGTGAAAATGACGCCAATTTACACGTGTAAGGTTTTTACACATGTATAAAACAATATGATTCAAAATCAAATGCACTAGTTTACACATGTGTAAGTAAATGAAAGGAGTCACTATAAATGTCACCGCGTCACTTACACATGTGTAAGTTAACGGAAGAAAGGGAAGAAAAAGGTGTGGCGTTCTCGTGTTCTTTTTTTGGGGTTCTCAGAATAACTCACCCATAACTGTATTAAAGATTTCCAAAGGTTAAATACAAACTAAAGCAATTAAATAAGAGTCGCTCTTTAAAATGGCTCTCTTTGCAAAAACAAAAAATATAATCCTTATATCTCTTTGTTACGTTAGTGAAAGATGATCAAGTGATTCAAGTCGTCACAAATTCAGTCATGCATCCAATTATGTAAAGTTCAATTCAATTCTTGGCAGCTTAAAATGACTTGCGTGGCTTAAAAATTTGTAAGTTCTTTCAACTAAAGGCAAATAACAATAAAAATAAGATGGAGTTTTTCACTTTATTACATGTCAAAAGGTGGATTCATGCATGGTCACACATATCTCTTGTTTATGCAAGATTGATGATGACTTGTAACGAATAATGCTTAATGATCGACATCCCATGATATCAAATTTGATGCTTTATATAGGGGAAGTCGGGAAGGTTCGTAAAAGAACCATTTTAAAAATAAATAAAAAACCTTTAGTAATTTTTAAATTATGTATTAAATCACATGTCACATGTAAAACATAATATAAATTCACATAAGAATAAAAAACTTTGTTAATAACATGTAAAATTACGTATAACTTGATCTGTTCATATGTAAATGAATTTGTTCACATGTTATATGTAATTTTACATGTTTTTAACAATTTTTTTTTCTCCATGACTTTTCAAATGTTAATAAATTTTAAAAACGTGAAACGTGTAATGTGATATATATAATTTTAAAGTTTTTGCGGCTGTTATAAAAAGGAGGATCTTTCATGAACCTTTGTCTAGTATATATGTATATTATATAACTTTATTTATTAGAGGATGCATGACTCGTTATTTTTGAGAAACGAGTTAATTCATGTCGATATCTTACCATAGTACATATTCATATTAGTCATAAACTAGTCATTCTACCCGTGCGTTGTCGCGGAAAACGCTTTTTACACGAAAAAGTTTTAGATACAAACATGATAACTTCACTAACAAACATTAATTCGGGATTATTGCTATACACACAAAACAACTAATGATTTCTGCATGAAAAATAATAACAGCCTCAACAAAATAAGCAAATATATGACATGATATCCCAAACTGATACAATAAAAAAAAAAAGTTTGCCAAAAAAAAAAAAAAAAACCTCAAAGTAACTATACGAATGACTATGTTTATATTTAAAAGTTG
>JAOXNX010000032.1:20083256-20098469 GCA_028566075.1 Solidago caesia
TCCCCTTAAAATGCAAAGGGTGCGACGTGCACCATTTTCATCTTTTACTTGTTCTCACCACCACCACCGGCCTTCTTCCCCACCACTAGCCTTCTTCCCCCGCTGCCTACCGCCGTCGCCACCACCACTGCCGGAAACTGTGATTAGTACCGGGTGTGATTAGTACCGGGCTCTGCTCTTAAGACATTAACTACGGGCGACGGCGGCCCTCAGCCACCATGGCTCCGCCATGGACTGACGGGATCCGTCCTTAGCTGTCATGGTTTCACCATGGATGGAAGTACTAACATACAACTTAACTATCACTGACATACATCTTCGACTAAGATGTATGTCAGTAATAGTTAAGCTGTATGTTAGTACTTCTTAACTATTACTAACATATACTAAGATGTATGTTAATAGTATTTAACACTCACAGACAGTATCCATAGGAAAAGAAATAGTTAAGTTGTATGTGTTCCTATCAACACTGTATGTTAGTAATATTTAAGCTGCATATTATTGTTTCGTACATTTCGCACTTTAACACACTTCGCATAATAACTCACATCTATATATATATATATATATATATACACCAATTGATCATATATCAACTGGTACTGTCACCATGTGACCACATGGGCCCATAGATGAAGGTTGCAGGTCACATGTTCGAAACTTGTCAAAGGCAAGTAGAGAAACTATATCTTGTGATCCATGCATAAGGATGGTGCTTCACCGGACATGAGTTTTATGCGGTGTGCGCTCTGGGTGGGACCAGAGGGTTACCACCCATTTATCCTTATATATATATATTGCAATACAAAAGATCCTTCAAGAATGTGATTCAAGACACTTTTTCCATCTCAATACCTTTAATTATGGTGACCCAGACACATATATATGCAACTTCTTTGAATTATACTGCATGACACCTGAATTAATCCATATACAGTTCTCCCTGAACATGTAAAAACAATAGTTTTAATTTAACAAAAACTTAATTAATTAAATGGCCCTATAGACATGTGAAACTTATTGCAGAGAATCTCTTATGGGAACTGATTCATTCAGAAATAAACCATTTGATGATAGTTACCTAGAAAATGACTGAAACAACATTGGACATATTATATATGCTTGTTAACATGACAGTTGCTATAGAACCACATGATTCATGCAAAAATAAAAATGTATCTCAAGTTCTCAACATGTCACTTGCATAAAGCAATTATATCATTACTTGAGGATTAAAAAAAAGAGAAATGGGAGTATGTGGTTGTTAGATAAGCTTGGGTATAGAACCCCTCACATTTTAGTTTTTTAATCCATAAAATTCAGGGGGCCCAATCATTTCTTCATTATACAAAAAAATATTAAAATATTTAGGTGTGAGGGGTTCTATACCCAAACTTAAGTATCTAACAGCCACATACTCCATTTTCTCAACAAAAAAAAAGGGCATGTGATTTGATTAACCTGAAAACAATGTCCCCAAATTCCTACCAAGATCATGATAACAATTCAAAGGCGAGAATTTCCACATGTTTTGCTAGTTGATTGCTCATCTTGATCTGAGATTTTGAGAATAACTAAGATATCCTGCACCAGAGGTCTTGGGTTCTAACCTCACAAGGTAAACATTTTGGAGTTGGCCACGAAAATGGTTTAGAAACGGTCCCAGAGAATTTCATGTTGGGCCGCGTACACCTGAGTCCCAGGTTACGTAAACAGGAAAGAAAGAGTGGCACAATGAACATTTTTTCCAAACAAAATGCAACATATCCTCAACGTTTCCTCCATAAGATTTTTTCCATGTAATAGTGTACGTACGTGACTGGTTCCAACACATCAAGAATTTACTTATCATTGAACTAGTAATATATATGTCAAGAATGCAACATCAATATTCCACTTTAAAGATTTTTATGTACTTTAATTGACTAAAAAGCCAGCTAACAAGGGGCTACAATTCATAACTACTCTCACTAAATTTCTAGCTTTACCAAATATCTCTGGTTCTTTCAATTATATGATGACTCGGACATGCATATATATTAAATGGATATATTCCTTCTTTGTAATTATAGGGTATGTTTGGCACAAAATGTTCAAGCTGGGTTGTGGTTAGGGGCTTGGAGCTAGAGCTTGAGGCTGGGGCTAGGAGTTGGAGCTTTTTTTTCAACCTTTCTTACACAAGTTTTTATTTTAAAGACCTTTTGGGGCTTTTATAAGTTTTTTGGGGCTGAAGCTTTTTATCTCAAATGCATATCCAAATAGGACTACCATTTTAAAAGGAGCTTATATTTAAAAGCTTGGGGCTTTGAAGCTCATAAAAGCCCCCAAAAGCCCCTTGCCAAATAGTCAAATAGTCGATCTGCATGACACCTGAATTAATCCATATACAGTTCTCCATCTGGATCTATCCGTACGTGGTATTTGAAACCACGTTATTCAATTGAACATGTTAAAACAATCGTTTTTAATTCATTCAGATTCGTGAAACTTATCGCAGAGAATATATGTGTCTTATGCGAACTGATTCATTCAGAAGTAAACCATTTGATTTCCTAGAAATGACAGGACAATAGACGGATATATTATGCTTGTTAACATGACAGTTTCTATTTAACCACATGTTTCACGAAAAATTAAAATGCATCTCAACAAGTCACTTGCATAAAGCATATATACCACTACTTGATGATTAAAAAAAAAGGCTCGTGATTTGATTAACCAACAGACAATATATATGTCATCAAATTCCTACTAAGATCATGATAACAAAGGCAAAAAATTTAACACGCTTCACCGGTTATTACTAATTCTGATCTAAGTTTTTGAGAATAACTAAGATCTCCTGGTATCCTCGCAAGAGGTCTCAAGTTGAAACCATCCAAGGTAAACATCTTGGGGGTGGCTAGGGAAAAGGTTCAAAAACAGGCACAGGATACCCCGGTTAGGCGATGTACATATGATCGAGTCAAAGACTCACCCTACCAGGGTAATGTAAACAGAAAATCCTCTTGCGTTTACCCCGTTTTTTATACCTAATCCACTGGAAGAAAATTAGTATTCTCATGATCAACGTGCTTCGGCATGTGTGTTTTGTATGCTTTCTTCGAGCCACTTTTTCTTGAAGGAATTTTTCTTATCTCGTCCACAACTAGGAAAAGCATCAATAGGAAAATATAAAGCTGGGTGTTTCCAATACTTGTCCTTTTCTGGAAGTGGAAAAGGTAAGAATAACTAGCCCACAGATCCGCAAAGTTAAAAAAAAAGGCGTGATGCCAAGACTCGACTATGCATTCCCATTTATATCCACACACAATTGATCATATGATAAAAAAAAACCAAAAGAATTGAAGCATAAGTATACATTTGATGGTCATGTGTTAAGATCCTAAATATAAGGTGTAGAAAGGAACACGATAACAAAAACAAAGAAACCATGAAGTTTCTTTGAAAACTCTTACATAAAGCTAGATCACTAACTTCCTAACAGGCAAAGATTCTTGATTTAGCTAGTTTGACATTCAAAATTATAAATGACCAACGAAAAGCAAGCCAAATAATAGATTATTGGATAACTGTACGTGTGTCGTCTAGGATACTTCATAGGTAAATATCGTGTTAACTAATATAATGACCCTAAACATTTGTCCCCTAGCTTTGTCTATAGCCAGTTATACAAATTGATTCCAAATACCAGGAAATAACAATGTACATTCCCTGTAGTACGGCTTTATACATTATAATAAGAACACAAGATGGAAATATATATGTATCCTTGCCTTTGATTCTAAGTTGATAGAAAATAGCAGGAAAGAGAATAAAAGTGAGCATATATATGAGTATATATGCCATCAAGTTGGAAGAAGATAGACCTCAAATTCAATATATAGAACTATTGGAGTACGTGCCTGCCGATCAAAAAGGAATATGGTAGATCTTTATACTAATTCAGGTAATCTTAAATATAAATTTATGAGTTTACAACCCAACTTGAAGCTCGAATAGTATTATACTAAAATCATCTGTATGGAAATCACTTAATGATAAGCATAATATTTTTATCAAGAACTCAAAGATGCAGAAAATCCAAAACGAATATCTTCGCTTTAATTATCATTTGTATGCAAAGCATTTTGGTCACTCGTACGGATACCATGTGATTTAACTTTCTCAAAATATGCTTTATCAATTACTCGTATATGACAACTGATAAGCATATATTGTCTCCAATACTTTCTTTTTCTTGTCTTTTAGTTTGTTAGCATTAAGATGAAGAGGCAAACGTGTATTTGAAGGAGGGTTGCCCCTTTTGGTTAATTAAACTACTTTTTTAGTGCAGTTGAGGGATCGATCTTGTTATAAAACTTGTTATAAGAAATTAAGAAGGTAGGGACTACACTCATTAAGTCAATGACATATCGGATCCAAATAGTAGGGGTCAAAGGGACCCTTGTGGTGGTCCTGCTAACTCGTATCAACAGACTAACCAAGGACTAGTACTCAGTGACCGGACTAGTCAATGACCAAGCTGATTAGCATAAGTTGGTCAACGACTAGATAAACATAAGCTCGTCAGTGGCAAAGCTGATCAACGACCACACATTATCTTAGAGGTCGTTTGGTTCAAATATTTTAATAGAATTTGATGGAAAATAATTTGGATTTCTTTCCTTGTCTTGTCAGGTTAACATAAGAAATTCCTAATTCTTTTCCATCAAATTTCCATTGAAATCTTTGGCGAACCAAACGGCCCCTTAGGCTATGCTGTTTTTCCGGCCCACTATTTTGTAACCACTTGGATCATCTAGAAACCATTATTGGGAAGTTTTGAAGGTGTCCAATGGCGGATGGCCTATGATGTCTAGATTTGTAAGCGCTTATAACTAATGGAACATCTTAATCGGAGTTAGTTCCAATAACTTTCATGTGTCATTTGGTTTACTATATATGGATACATATACATCATACATGAGATGACAAGATAAAGATGAAGATACTTTCTTGCAAACTGCGATTAAAACTGACTTTTTTTAATACTTATTGAGTTTTGACTATGATTTTAAAATTTAAAAGTAAATGAGAAAAAGTAGGAAAATGAAAATTGGAGACGAAAAGGAGAAGGGGGAAATGATAGAATGTGATGCAAAACAAGAAAAACAATTTTTTTTTAAATAACATTCCTTATGCTCTTAACAAAAATTACCAAACACTTGTTGAAATCTTACTTTAGTGGCATAAGGGTCAAAGTCAAAGGGTAATCTTGGAAATTACCAAGTACTACTTGAATCTAAACTTTTCCACCTTTATGTCTCTAGTCAAGCTATATATAGTCTCCATGGCAGTTCAAGTTCCTCAAAGCAAAACCTCAACCTAGTCTCATTATCATTACTAGCTAGCCTCTTACTCCTTCCCAATACAAGTATCTAATTCTTAACCAGGATTAGAAATGGCCACTGTGACAAGATTGGTAACAGATAAGGCGGTGGTTATATTCAGCAAGAGTTCTTGCTGTTTATGTCACAGCATCAAGACACTGATATGCAGCTTCGGGGCAAACCCAACTGTTTACGAGCTTGATGAACATCCAGAGGGTCCACAAATCGAGAAGGAACTCAAAGCCTTAGGATGTAAGCCTTGCGTCCCAGCTATATTTATAGGACAGGAGCTGGTCGGTGGAGCCAATGAGATCATGAGTCTGCATCTCAAAGGCAAGCTGGTCCCAATGCTCATCAAAGAGAGAGCTATATGGCTCTAATTAATACAAGTATATGACGTACAGATCCGATATAATGGTCTTATAGCCATTAACAGAGCATTTTGTTAAGCTCCATACATTATTAATAACAATAATGACTAGAGAATAAGTAGTTTAAGTCGCTGGCATTTTGTCCAGCCATGCCATTTACGATATATATATATATATATATATATGTAACTTTTTTGGTTTCGATCTTGTTTTGTTAACTTGAATGCTCAAGAACAATGATGAATTGTAAGATACGAACTAGAATAATTAAGAGTACCTTGTTTATATGCAAGAGATATACATATGTTATCTGATGAAACTTTATTTTTTTTCACTTTCCTGCCATAAGATGAAATAAATAGACAGTACTTCGAAATGTTGATATTATATAGTCATATCTCTTGAACTCATGAGCAGTCTGAGATGACGTCCATCACATTGATTAGGGTCATAAACATTCATTTAGCCTTCAACTTTCTTCCTTGTCCAGCTTTTCACCCTTTTCCTTCAAAATTTTCTCTGAAGTGTGAATGAATTATCCATCTAATGTGGTTTCTTAGTGTTAATTTGGACATAATTTGCTAAACAGACCTCAAATGATTGTTTTAAGCAATTTTTTGGGAGACTTAATTTCAACCCATTTGAACCATTTCTTTTTTAAGCTATTTTTTTAATTTACCCACTTGGCCCGTTTGAGATGAAACATAACATGCATTGGCACTTTTACAAGTAATTGTTATATAATAACTTGTTCGCACCGTCACAAAAAACTGTGCATCTCAACAAGTCACTTGCATAAAGCAAATATACCACTACTCAGGGATAGAAAACCATGTTAAATGAAAAACTAGAAAACAACACATCAGCAAAATGCTTATTAAGATCAGATAACGCACGCTCGGAATTTTTTGGATTCACTGGTTTATTGCTAATCTTGATCCAAGATTTAGAGAATAACTATGATCTTCAAGTGAGGAATAAATTCTGAAACTGTTTTTTGAGGCATAAGGTTTATTTGTAATTTCGTGAGCGTGTTTTTGCTATGCGTGTTCTGCATGTTGTTTTTTAGCCAATTTTTCTTGACCAAATCTTTTATATCTCACCAACATTGAAAAAGCATCAATAATAAAAAATAAAATAAAATTAAGCTTTTGTATTGTCCTTTTCTGGTAATGAAAAAGGTGAGGGAATAACAATCCATCAGATCAGCAGAATTAAAAAAGATAAGTGATGCCAGGACTCGACTATGCATTCTTATTATAATCCACAACATATTTATTTGATCAATAAAACAAAACAAAAAAGTAGACATACCGATCTTCTGGACACAATGACATACATCAAGATCAGTGGCATTGCCTATGAAAACTTAGGGCTTGTTTGGTTTGCAAAATTCCTGGAATTTGATAGAATTGAAATCTGAATTCCATTCCATATCCAGTTTGCTGGCCAGAATGGAATTCAGATTCCATTCCATGAGCGGTTTGGTTCGTAGAGAAAAGGAATTGGAATCCTTCAAGTTCCATCAAAGGATGGAATTCAAAATTCATAAGCAAATTGGAAGAAAAGTTTAGAATTCCAATAGAATTCAAAATTTGAAAAGTCTATTAATACTATTTGATTATAAAACTTATTATACTGTAATTATTTTGTTATTACTTTATATATTAAAACTATATTTATCAATAATTATTATTATTATTATTATTATTAATCAAAAAAACATTGTTGTTAATGATTATTATATGGCAATAAATTATAAATTTATAAAAATGTATTACTATTTTATAAAAAATATTTTATTTTAATTTAAGATAGACACACTTTTTTTAACAGCAAAAGATCAACACGAATCCACATATATTCACAATTTGTCTACGTTGGGACTAAAACCCACAACCTCTTGCTTAATAGGTCACCTTGAATACCGCTAGAACCGAGGCCCTTTGGTGTTAAGACAGTCGCTCTTGATTAATAGCTCGATAACTAACTTCATAACAGACAAAGAAAATGCAAGCTAAAAGATAGAATACTGAAAATATAACACATGGAATGTGTGGTACTGTCTAGTGTCTATGTTAAATGATTAGCAGATACTCCATATGAAGTAAGTCGTTGGTGACCCTAAAAAAGTGGCCCTTAGCTTTGTCTATGGCCAGTTATACAAATAGAATCTTAACTTCAAACCTCAACTCTTCCTTTTCTTCTTTTATTCTAATCTTGTGGGAGATGTGGCGATATCTACTGCCATGGAAAGGCACATGTATATGAACCTGTTGTACGGTTTTATACATTATCGCTGAAACATAAGATTGAAAAATGTATCTATCTATGCACATTATTCTGATTTGATTTAAGAGATTAAGAAAGGGAGCTAAAGTAAGAATATGGGAACGGCATCAGTCTGAAACAAGATAGATCTCGAATTCTCTAGAACAATCAGAGTGTCTTCGGAAAAGGAATACTTATCACTAATTCAAATAAGTGAACTATTATATAAGACACTATGTTTCAATTGTTACTACTCAATGAAAATACATCAACTTTTATGTTGGTAAATCATGTATAGTACATACGTGGTTAAATTAGCACAGTTAAGTGACAAAAATCTATTTTAGAGTTCAACGAATGAGATAGAATGAAAGCAAGATATAAATACACCAAAAGGAATTAAACATACAGTAGGAGCGAAAATACATTTCATTCGTAACTTTGCAGATGTTTTTAATATAATCTACTTAATAATAATATGTATATTTCTGGGTTGGGGTTTGGGGATAGGAGATTTAACGTCGTTGGGAAGCCACTTGTTCTTCTGGTCTCATATAAGAAACACCTGATGTAAATCAATGATAGACCTGTTTCCCTAGACATGTTTATCCAATCGTTATATTCACAGTTAGAACTTAACATATGATGAGTATACTATAATTCTCAAGGAATCATTTGATGAGATAATATATTTGTGCACATTGTGTATACTTCATCCATGATGTATATAGAAATCATTCCCTGTGAGCCAAAATACTATGGTACTTACTATTAGCCTATTAGGTACTTGTTTGATTTTTGAATGGTTTTATCATTTTATGATATTTTCCATGCACAACTACTTGATCTGAGAATCAACAATCTCAGTCGATGGCTAGGCACTTTTCGCCTTGTTGCTATTAATTACTTCGAATCTTTCAATAAGAAAAGTACAGTGTCTACCCAATCTGAAAGATATATTCCACATCATCAGATGCTTTGGGATAGAAATACAAATATAGACAATATTCATGTTCATATGCATAACTACAATACTGCCCTTAAGGAATAATTGCATCCGTGAACTTCTTAAAGGCTTTATCAAGGTTAAAGATGTCATTCTAATTGTAAGATCGATGCTTCCGTGCATATCAACAAGCAACTTGTTATGCCACACTATGAGACCTTCTGAGGAAAAAAGCATATCTCCTTTTCAATGTGAATTAAAAGTACACCAACCCAACGACTTCATCATCTATATATAGCATTAGCTAGAGCTCGGTTTACTCACAACAAAATCTTAACTTTCTTTTTCCAAATATAGCATCAGCTATTTGATTATTCATTTCAATAGTTTCAAAAAAATGGCCATGGTTACAGCTTTGGTGAATGACAGATCAGTAGTTATATTCAGCAAAAGCTCTTGCTGTATGTCCCACACTATTAAGACATTGATAAGCAGTTTTGGAGCAAATCCCACTGTTTATGAGCTCGATGAGCATCCTAATGGACAGCAAATAGAGAAGGAACTCAAGAAATTAGGATGTAAGCCAAGTGTACCGGCCGTTTTCATTGGAGGGGAGATGGTTGGGGGTGCCAACGAGATAATGACCATTCATCTGAAGGGACAGTTGGTGCCATTGCTCCTAAAGGCTAATGCTATATGGGTTTGAAAGAATAGAGTTAGAGTTATGGTGATACAACTATAGGAGCAGTTTGATGCTCCTTATGGGTGTTAGAGCAGGAAAAACGAGTTGTTCTTTTACCTTCTTTTTTGCTCTTTTTGATATGACCGTCAACATGTATGCCTGTGTCAACTTCCACATGTAATTTTTCTTACTTTAATTTGGAAGCAAAAAGAGATACAATTATCTACATAAGTTGTTGGTGTTATAGAGTATACCGTTAATATAAGGGATAATGACATGTGAATGTAATGAACTATGCCAAAATGTTTATGTGATTTAATGATTTAGTCGGACGTCTATGCAATGTAAATAACTTCTAAATCTGTCCAAAATATGTAAAAGGGTGGTGCCACGTCGGATGCCACATCATGCCATGTCAGATGTCACGTAATGAAGTTACCTATTTTTGGACATATTTAGAAGTTAATTACATTGCATAGACGTCCGACTAAATCATTACATCGCATAAACATTTTGGCATAGTTTCTTACATCCACATGTCATTATCTCTTAATATAATGCATTCTAGTCACATTAATTGTAGTAAAATAACTGAAACTTGTTACAATCATATAGTATACTTTTATTATTTTACCATACTATTGCATGTCAACTTCCAAAATGAAGAAAGGGGGAAGTATCACGGTGTCACCCCTACCCAAAGAAAAGATAGCAGCAGGCTTCAGAAAAAACGGAAACTCTGGGAGGCATTTTCAGATATCATTTTCTCCCCGGAATTTTTGTTCAAGTTACCACGTACGTAACCGGTTCCAAAACAACAAGACTTACAGTTCTAAAATGCGATTCATGATTACAAAACTTTATATTCTTGTTTTTACCATTTATCTGAAAGTTCACTTTTCTCAACTATGGTAAATGTAAAAAACAAATGCCAATATATAACCTAACGGGATTCTACCTCTATTACCAATTGATTAGTGAACCTGATTGAACACCAAACCACGCTCACACTAAGAGGGCGATCTTTGGATTGTCTTGGGTTTGATTTGAGGTTTATTGGCGATTCCCCGCAGGTAAGGATGTATCCTTTTACGCCAAGTGATGGTAATGTGAGGGTATGTTTTTCGGTTGTTGTGACATTACCGAATTAGGGTATATCCCATCCCTTTATATAGGAAATCCTATCTTAAGGATAGAGATTATCTTTTCCTAGGCATATCTAGATAATAATTTATCTGATTTAGTTGACTTAGTTATTTTGTTAACCGATCCCTATCCTTTATATTAGGGGATATGTATCTTGATTATTTAGGAAAGGATTACTATCATTTCTTAATAGTGAGCCTTCGTAACTAGGCTTTGTATACGTGTATCTTCGTATACTCGAAGGGGTATATCATCAGAACCCTATTGGACTAATATGTTGGGCTAAGTATCGGTCATAACATGGTAACTTAGACATATAGTTTGATGTTTTATGTAGTTTCATTTACCATTGGTTAAATTCCTATGATTTGTAATTATGACAGAAGATTAATTCAGTCACCAATGAATGTCAAGAAGTATACGTATTACTCCTTATCAGTTAGCACTGTTACAGAATTTAGTTTATTCTCATAATCTGTGATCGGGATCATCAATAAACCTGTGGAACCCATGGAAATCCCAGCATTTTGTTATCATAATGTTAATATACATTTTGTGATGGGTTGCCTTCTGGTTAATCAAACCACATAATTGAAGTAAAAAGTAGGTCAAAACGGGTAAACGGAAAGGGGTCCCTGTTGAGGCTACCTGGGAAAGTCGAGTCTTACAAGGACTTACCGGTATCCCAGTGGCCGTTTCCAGACTTTTTCCCTGGTCATCATAATATATTTTATCCAGTGAATTTTGAACCTGGGTCTCTTCTGAATAATAGATATATTCTGTTAACAAGTTTTTAGGCATGAGAATTAATCGTAACCTCATGAATGTGTTTTAATATGTAAAATGCAGTACAAAGTATAGAAAATTTAAGAATAAAGATAGTGCAGGGTCTATGTTAATTGATTTGTAGATATCAAGTAAGTCGGTGACCCCAAAAAAGTGACCCTTAGCTTTGTCTATGGCCGGTTATACAAGTTGATCCGAAGTATACATACCTCAAACTCATCCTTTTGTGGGATGCATATAGATGTGGCGATATCTAATACCATGAAATATCACATGTGAATACCCTGTTGTACGGTTATATACATTATCCTTGAAACATAATATTGAAAAGTGTATATATGCCCAAGATTCTGATTTGATGGAAAAGAATGGGAAATAGAGGAAAAGTAAGCATATGTTAAAGGCATCAGTCCGGAACAAGATAGATCTCAAATTCTCAAGGACAGTGTCTGCCAAAAGGGTATACCAAAGTAAAGTAAAGTAACACCCGATGCCGTCTTCCATTGGTTGTGGGGCCCAATACCATCGTATATGGGGGAAGTGAGATGTACCAAAAAAGGACCTCCAGGAGTAAGGATCGAACCCAAGGGCTTTTCCATTTGATCCAAGCCTTGCTCATATCAAAAGGGTATACCAAAGATATATCTTTTATCGCTAATTCAAATAAATGAACTCCTAATAAGCTACTTAATCAAATGTCAACTGCTAATCTGCTATAATATATTAGCTTTAATGTGTAAATCTTGTATAGTGGTTAGATTAGCAAAAGTTTGAAAAGAAATCAATCAAAGATACGCATAATATTTTGATCAAGCACTCAAGGATACAGAAATCCATATGAACATCTTGGCATGCAAAGCTTTTGTTCTTCTTGTACGGTTGATGTGTAATTTAAACGTCTCAATTATATGATTTATCACCATTAATATGCAGATCTTGTCTCCTGATATTTTCTTTTTTCTCGACATCCAGTTTGTTGCATATTTGTATAAGATAGACGACTATGGAGGGTTTGCCAGAATTAGTTAACTGGCGTACTTTGTCCACCAACGATACAGAAAAAAAAAAAGAGCTTAGCTAATTAAAAAATATCAATATCAAGATTGATGATCTTAAAGGATAACAATGAGCCCCTTTAGAATATTATAAAATCCATTTGCAATCTTGCTCCAGTGACATTCCATTCAAGATTGAGTCAAGGGTAATCTTGGAAATTACAAGTAGTACTTGTATCTACCTTTTCCCTCCTTTTATGTTCTCTAATCGGGCTATATATAGCCACCTTGTCACTATAAATTCCTCAAAGCAAAACCTCAACTCAGTCTCCTTCAATTCATTATCATTAAAAGCGTCTTACTCCTTACCCGTAATACAAGTATCTAACTCTTAACCAGTAGTAGAAATGGCCACTGTGACAAGATTGGTAACAGATAAAGCCGTGGTTATATTCAGCAAGAGTTCTTGTTGTATGTGCCACAGCATCAGGACACTGATATGCAGCTTTGGGGCAAACCCCACTGTTTACGAGCTGGATGAACACCCAGATGGTCCACAAATCGAGAAGGAACTAAAAGCCTTAGGACGTAAGCCATGTGTCCCGGTAGTATTTATAGGACAGGAGCTGGTCGGGGGAGCCAATGAGATCATGAGCCTACATTTACAAGGCAAGCTGGTCCCAATGCTCATCAAAGAAAGAGCTATATGGCTCTAGTTCAACAATATAACCAATTGCAATACCATGGTGTTATAGAGTATAGACTTACATCCATAAAGAGAGCATTTTGTTAAGCTCTGACATACTTGAGAAGAATCATATGAGTAGTAGAATAAATAGTAAGTCAGCTGGCATTTTTGGTAAAAGATAGATTAGTACTAGAATAATGTCCACACGATGTGGCAGCGAATAGTTTTGGCCTTTAAGAGGAGAATTCGACAACGTATGTATTGAGTTGTTAAAATAAATACTAATAAAACATCAATTTTTCAACATATGTGAGAATTGACAATTTCTTTTTTCATAAGTGTAGTCTTATTCTTGCTTTCATTTCATTATCTTAATTTACATTCCATTTCATTTTTTACCTATGAGTAATATGAGATAAATTTACTTTTCATACCGGCGGAGTATTCACATGGGGTACTGCAGAATATGTCCGAGCCCTTTCTACCACAAATAAAATTCAATGAAAGTAAATATTCGGCCAATAAAATTAAGAGGAAACAGAAGAAAGAGAAAAATGAAATCAAATCTTATTAGTCCACTTCACATGTCATTTATAAAAAGACAAAATATTGTTAGAAAGACAAAAACAACCAGTTTTACAAGAAGAAGGTTAGAACAGTATGTTAAGACTTAAGGTTACGTTGAATTACAAACAATTATTCAAGTTATTGTTGTTTCATAAAAATAAACGAAAACTAACATTAAAACATTTTATAGTGTATGTAATCATTTTTCTAAGTCAGAAACCACATATTTATATATTTTCTTTTAAAGGAAGTACATAGAAAGATTATTGTTCAGATTAGAGTATTAAATGTAAAAGTAAAATTGGAATATACTTAAAAAATTTAAATTTTAAGACATCCTTCAAATGTTTTACAAAATATAGTATAGATATAGATATAGATTATAGATAATAACTAAATGTATAGCAGTGTCAAATACACGGGTTATTTATAAGTTTTTCATGATCAGTATAATTTTTTAAAAGGTATGATCAAAAATTTTAACTCTTAAGTATTCATCAGTGAAATATAAATTTGATTAAAAAATATATTAGTTATGTTTTTATTAATCTTTGTCATTGAATGTGTTAATTTTAATTAAAAATCAGATTTTAAGTGCAACCTATGTTATTGACAAGTTTTTCATGATCAATATAGTTTTTTTTAAAATGATATAATTAAAATTTTCGGCTCTTAGATATTCATTAGCGAATAATAAATTTTGTTAAAAATATATTAGTTACGCCTTTATCTATCTTTGTCATTAAATATGTTGATTCTATTCAAAAATTTAATTGTAAATGCAAAAAAAGTAATATGGTAAGTCTAGTGTATATACACAAAATAGTTAAATTATAACGTTAGAATTTTATTTTTTTTTATTTTATGTGTAATAGTTTCATTTATGAATGTATTCATCGAATATTATAGTTAAATTAATTTAAATTTATTTAAGATATTTATAACAACATCATATTAAAATAATAATAAAAAAAAAAGTTATGATAAAAAAAACCTATATTTTATTAGCCATATATGATTAAAATTAAAGTTAAATTGAAATTGAATTCCCGTCTAATATATAAAAGTTGTAAACTTGTAATGTTTTGATTAACATAGAAAGAGGCTCAATTAAATGTAATGCTCATCCGCTTAGGTTTTTCGTTTCAAATATGTCATTAAATAATTTTAGAAGACTAATAATATAAATATTGGATCTAAGATATGGACTGATTTCTTTATATATAACTAAGAGAGGATATTTGAATGCTTATGTATCAATCATCTCCTCTTGCCAATTAAGATTTTAGCTTAGGTGTCATTTTGTGGTTTTTTTAGCAATTTTGCAACATATTAATATAGAATAAACAATAATATGGAATAATAAATATATAATATAATAATAAT
>JAOXNX010000032.1:20107949-20118379 GCA_028566075.1 Solidago caesia
AAACTGGGATGTTAACCGGCTAACTTCTAAGCCGGTAATGCGTTACATGGTTCGAACAAAAAAAAAATGTTTCTTACTTACAATGCACAGGATTTTTGTTGTTTACACACAATGACAAAAAAAGATTAGTTATATACATTTCAAAATACTAATCCCAATAAAAATATTCTCAAAATTAATAATAAGCTCTTAATATTTAATTAAAAATATCTCCATTATTTAATTAAAAATATTCTCAAAATTAATAATAAGCTCTTATTCTGCAAAAAATATACCAAGTAATAAACTTTTTTCCATAAACGCAAATGCAAATGCATTCTTTAATAATAAAGTCTTATTTTAAAAATTATAATAAACACTTTTTTTTAATAAATATCAAGACAAATTTCCTACTCGAAACAAACGCAAAGGCATCTTTATAACTTATCGGTTTAAATAGTGTATAACAATTTTTAACTAACTAGAAATGTACCCGCGTGATGCGCGGTCTTGGATGGTTTTTTAAAAAATTTAAATTATAGTGTATATGAAATTCGTTAACTTCATTCAGTACATGCATCAAAAGGTGATGGTGGCCTGCAGCCGGCTTCGCCGACTAGTGGTTCTAGATTGCATAACACACGGGTATATAAAAAATGTATTTGTTATTATTGCTATAATATTTAAAATTGATTATTTATATTAAATAGTTAATTAATATATAAATAATATAAATATTAAATGATAGTAAATTATATGATAAATGAGGAAATGTTTAAAATTTTTGAAAATTAAGACACCATCCATTTGATTTATAATGTAGTATATATATATATATATATTAGTCAATAATTAAGTTGTAACTTTGAGAAAATTAGCCTATAAATGTTAAAATGTAATGCATACCTGAAACAAAGTTAGTTATACGTAAACAAAATTTCATATACAAATTATTAATCATTTTAATATTTTATAGTTTCTTAAGTAGGTGCAACTCAACCTAGGACAAGTGCAAGTCAATCTCAAGGAAGTCAAACAACCAACAAAATACAAGGAAGTCAAGGGACAGGAAGTCAAAGAAGGAAAAGAAAACAAGAAAATCAACCTACATGAAGTCAACAATCACAAGGAAGTAAATCTGTGAATGCTTTAATTCAAAGGACCAATACAAGTCCAAAATTACTACCTATTTAAACTAAATTCACGTGAACAGTGATTCACAAGTATTAAAACGCATGGTACAACTTTGGATGACTTCTGAGTGTCAACATAAGGCCCACAAACCGTCAATGTTTCCATCTGTACATCTTTTGGTACAAACATCTAATTTTGAAAACTGCGCCCATTGGGCTTTTTTTTTAAATTTATGTGTAAATGTTTTTTGTTATTTGTTAACTTTAAATCCATGTTTCTTCCTTCTTCTTTTTTAAATATTTTTTTAACATGTAATTCGATTTGTTCTCCCCTCTTTGGCCGGATATTTATATTTGTCATATCTGGGCAACGACGTTAAGTTTTATATATATTAGTATAATAATTTGTAAGTTTTTTTTTTTTTTTTAATGTTTTTTCAAGTAATAAAATAGTTAAGGTTTGTTATCCCCGGCCAACGGCCGGGTATAACACTAGTTGGTCCTTAAAAGATTTGCAAAGTAGAAATCATGTTATGTAATATGACTTATCTGTTATATGACTTATCTATTTTGTGACTTATATATTTTATGCTATGTAATATGACTTAAATGGTCTTTGGCTAGTATGTGGCTTATGTAACAAATGTGTCACTCTCTTGTATGATGCTTGTTATAAGCAAATTTTGGTTAAATGGAATGTAAATTTTAGTGGCAACATGTATTGGTAATTCCGGTAAAATACTCATTTTGCATAGGTTTTTTTTTTCTTTCCAAATTTTAGTGGTTTGTGGTCCAACTTTTTAACAGAATGTTGTATACTATGTGGTCCAAATTTATGTATGTATAGAATGTATACTATGTATGTACAAAAATACTAAACATTAAACATGACATTAACCATAAATAAACATTACATTCACCATAATTAAAGATTACAACTTCTAGTTCAATCTTACATAACACTGATGAGATTTCCATTCAAATCCAAAATATGAAGACAAATACAAAAAACAACCAACTATATATTAGATACATCTCGAGCCTCCAAACTTGTTGCTTGTTTTTTGCTCTTAATAAGCCAGGTATAATGTCCACAGTTCTAGGACACATAGGTGGATCAATCCAACTAAAATATCCATAATTATTCACCTATGCCAACAATTAACTGATTAGGTTTAAAAAAATTATTAATTTTTGTTAAAACAACAATAAAAATGTCAAATATACTTACCTTGCTTGAACAACGATAAAACCTTCGATCAGGGTTAAGAGGGGTCCATGATGTTAGAACAATTGTTGGATTTCCACACGAACAAAAGAAAACCATGATGAAGGGGGAGGATTTTTGAAATCCCTAATTAAAAAGGCGGTGCAGAAAAGGGGGAGAAAAGGGATTTTAGGGGGGAAGAGTGTTGATGCGTTTTGGAGAGAAATGATGGGTAAAAGGGATAATATACGTGTGAAATTAGAAGAGAAAGGAAAGAAATATCCTCGTGTGGTCTGCACGTGAGATGGTTAACGGAGGAGAACAAATGTCTGTTAAGGTAAGGGGTGTGTAATGAAGCAAAAAGTCATCTTAGGGTGATATAGTGACAAAAAAAAAAGTAAAGGGAGAAAACTTGATAATATGCTAAACCCCAAGGGTATGTAATGAAATTAACTCTAAAAAAATGAAGATTAATACCGTGAGTATAACAAATTTTCGTATAATGGATTAACACTGTAATTTACAAAACTAAAAGATCATGAGACGATAAAACCACAAAGACTATCCGTGAATTTAACTCTTTAACATAATGACATTTTCGTATAATGTATCAAAAGCTATAATTAATAATGTAGAAATGGTCTTTATTTAAATAAATAATTTTAGCGTGTTCCGAATAAATCAGTGTATTGTTTTTGAGATAAGAACATGTTTCTATCCGTTAGCCAATCTTAACTAAACTAAAACATCAAATTAATTTGTTTTACTGATAAAAAAGTTTTAAAACACGGTATGATAAAAAGTTTAAATTTAAACTAAAGTCGTTTCCATTTTAGATAATGGACATTTTCTTTTAATTTAATTAACCACCACCTATTAATTTGTCATGTAAAATAAAAGCATAAAACTGTTTTCATAAAAAAAAAAAAAATTTAAAAAAAAAAAAATCAATCCACCCCGACATTCATGGAATAAAATTTAATAGAATGTTTTAATTTCTGCAATCCAAATTGATTAAAACCATTCACATAATATAATATTGTAGTCAACATAGAATTAGAATATATACCATCTTTCCATCCTAGCTAGGACAATTCTTCTAAAGACAATATTTGAACATCAAATATTTAAAGCTACAATTGTGATCATGCGCATAACAATTGGAACTTCATTCTTTGAAACTTTGCATTTCTTTAATCCATTTGATCCCCACATATATAAAAAGATAAAGAGATCGATATAGTATTCGAACATGATCGATGTATATATTACATGGTCTCTACTCTCGGTCATTAAGTGCAACACCTTAACTTGAGCAACATGAGGACTAAAAAACGTCATGTGTCGAACGGGATAGCTAGAATCTTGAAGGAACTTAAAGTTCAAGTTTGTTTCTTAAAGATCTTTAAATCATAACAGAATTAGGATAAGTTCCTTTAGATCACTTGTAATTTTTGATTTCCACCGTGTGTAACGCCCCGAACCTACAGACGTCCCAAATATAGCAATATACACCGGGATTATTCGTTCTTTTCAACTAATATGTTTCCTTTCTTTTGCTACGTACTTACTCAAAGCATAAAGTTGCATAAAGATGATCGTGTGGGTCAATAACCCGTCAGTAATCCAAATCTTTTGCCTTAATTTTTTTTTTTTGTCAAATATATATAAAGGCTTGATATATAGTTTGTGAGTAAATTAGTCACGCTTTAGAATGAATTGACAAAATGCATTTCCCTTTATTTAGTTTAAAACTTAAGAATATATAAAGGCGCGCTTGATATATATATATACTAGAGGGCAAACCCGTACGATGTATGACTATGGATATCTGTTAATGTATGCAATTTCTGTTGAGTAGTCCCACATGAAGGATGGGTTTGGTCTGGGCAGTGAATAAAGTATGTTGTAAGAATGCTATAAGACTAACAGGAGTAAGGCGGCTTGATGGGGAAGGCGTCTTGCGACACGTGGCATTTGCGTAAGAAGAGAAGAAGCCCCAAAAAATGATGGAGTAAGGAGGCAAGGGGCGACAAATATAATAATACTATACATACATACATATATATATATATATATACACACACACACACAACCAAACAGAAATGGGGCGGCAGATATTAGACGGGGACGAAATTATTTTTGCCTAAAATGCCCCTGGGGGTCCTATTGGGGGCGAGGGGGCTTCAAGGGGCGGCTAAGGGCTCCAAAACGCCTTATACCCGAGAGCCTAAGCGTCCCATTACGTTATCATCCATGGACCATCATGATCAGTGGCGGATCCATGTGGAGAGCAGGGTATGGAAAAAAAAAATTAGTGTTAAATTTTTTTTTTATGTATAAAATTAAATTTTTTACTAATAGTGCATATCCTAAAAAAAATAAGTGCATACCCAAAGTAGACATAACATATCTATTTGACTAAAAAACGTAATTTCAAAAATATTATTAAATTTTGCATACCCTGCTATATTTTTCTGGATCCGCCACTGATACGTGTTTCAATCATTAAACATATGTATTCGTGCAACAAATGGTTTATGACATATGTAAGTTCTTATATACTAGGCAACATTCTTTGAAAGGTCAAAACTTACAATACCGTGACGTTATTATTTAAATACATGTATCTCAAATCGTGACTTTAGGTTGAAGATAATTGTATAGATTTTTCTCTTTCACAATAGGTTTATTTAAGATGTTGATAAATTACTTACTTAGAGGGTGTTTGAGATTCCATTTTGAGTTGAATATTTGATTATTGCGTTTGTATAAAATAAATAATGAAAAAGTTTTGGCAAAAAATTGATTATCTACGTTTTCAAAGACATAACAGTTTTGAAAAAGTGGGTTAAGATATGATTTTAAAAAACGTAGTTTTTAAACACAAAATCTATTTCACAAACACAATCCTAAACACCCTCTTACATCCCTTCCCTTTAAATGTATTCGGTGTTAATGTATCAAGATTTTGCATCATTTTGATGCAAAAACATCATCCTTTTGACAGTAAAGCACATTCATCTTCAATGTATTGCATTAAATTCTTATAACAAATAGTTATTTTAACTTCATAAAACTTATAACTTTACATTAAATTTATTTGAGTTAAATTTGTATATACATTTATTTATATATCAATTTACATAATTCAAAATTGATTTATATGTTAATTAAATATTATTTGTAAATTTCAACAAAATCAATAGGCTTTTCTGAACAACTAACCCAAACAGAGCTTTTATTTACGGGTGTTCATCAAATTAACTATAAATTCTGAACAACCATCACCAAATGGTCTAGTGGCAAGGAGGTTTGTTTCCTCACAAGACGTTTCAAGTCCGAGTCCTACCCTAGGCATATTTGGGGGTGGCCACAGGTATTTAATTTCCACTTATGGTGGGCCTGGGTGAGTTTTCCTCTCCAGATCTCTGGGTGATAGGGGTTTCTCGAAGCAATTTAATTTGGGGATCTATTCTGCGAGGGGGCTCTCTAGCACGGACCCGGTTAAAACAAAGTATGATAGACCTCCCGATATTTACGAATAATTCACTACCTTTCAAAAAAAAAACTTATACTACTACATTTCCAAAATAGCTATGATAATAAAGTTGTGACCCTAACGAGCTAATAGCTCAAGTGGTACAAGATGTTTCCCCGGACCGATAGGTCGCGGGTTCGATCCCTCATAGGGGGTTTTCCCAAAAATGATTATTTGGGTTTCCTCCTGAAGCTATATGTGGTATATGATCGCGTCACAGCCTTAAGTGGCGTTGCGGTGAGTGACCCTAAAATACACCTTTCAAAAAAAATAAAGTTGTGACTTTAGTGGTTCGGAAATCAAAGCTAAAGCTTTAACGGTAATATTTATTTTATTTATTAAAATGTGGTGAAGAAGAGAGAGAGAAACGTTGCACCTCCCGGCTCCCACATCCCCACCAATTGTATAAGACTAGCCGTTATTTATTTTATTTATTAAAATGTAGTGAAGAAGAGAGAGAGAGAAACGTTGCACCTCCCGGCTCCCACATCCCCACCAATTGTATAAGACTAGCCGTTATAGATGAAACGGGCATAAGTTGTTATATATATATATCCTTTGATTCATTTCTTGGTTGAAATATATAATTATATATATATATATATATTGTATTACAGTAAGTTACTTTCGAGGATCGAAAATGGGTTTGTCATCGACAACAATAACAGCTAGTACTACCGATGAGAACAAGAAGACGCACAAATTGTTCATGGTGTGCAATTACATGTTACTGGGTGCAGCATCTAGTTGCATCTTCCTTACTCTGTCCCTTCGTCTTTTTCCATCCTTGGTAGGTGCTTTTCTCATCCTCCTCCATGTCATCACAATCGCAGGAGCCATTGCCGGCTGCAACGCTGCCTCTGCGGGTTCCACCAAATGGTACGCCCTCCACATGGTTGCAACCGTTTTGACTGCCATATTTCAGGGGTCTGTCTCTATTTTAATATTTACCACCACATCCAACTTTTTGGGGGCATTGAAATCGTATGTGAGGGAGGATGATGGGGCTGTGATCTTGAAAATGGCAGGAGGGCTTTGCATTCTCATGTTTTGTCTAGAGTGGCTGGTTTTGACACTTGCTTTCTTCTTGAGGTCAGGAGGGGGACAGCAACCCATCAACACCAAAGTTATTCAACGTCATGATCACGATGACACAAAGAATTGGCCATGGCCTTTCCAAGTCTAGATACATACATATATATGTATACATATATATATATATATATATATTAGTTGGTTTCATTTGTTCTTTGGTTTGTTCATTTTGCCTTGAGATTAATTATGACATATTATTCAAGGAACTTTTTTTAGAACGGACATTTTTAGAGGTTATTTTGTCAAGCAAGTTTTTGGTTAAAAAAAAAATTTATGAATCCGGCATTTATGGGTTTACGTGGCATAGGCATGAGCACGGGTGAAAACCTGGCCGCCCGACCCGACAAAAACTGAAACCCAAAGTTGCAGCAAAATGAAACCCGAGGCCCGGACCGATATGGGTTCGGTTCGGGTTCAGTCTTGACCGGTTTGGCTGGGGCTTAACCCGGTTTGAACCGAAATTTGGCTCTAGTTTACGTGAGTCCGGCATTTACATTGCCGGATTGGTTATGTTAATTTATTTTTAATTTTTAAGTTTTCAATCCGGCATTTATAATGCCGGATTCAACTTTTGGTCCTTTAATAGTGTACCACGTGCCTAGGTTGCTTCCAATCCGGCATTTATAAATGCCGGATTCAACTTTTGGCATGACTGAAATTTATTAGAGTGGTCAGCATCAAAATTTAAACTCAATCCAACATTATAAATGTCGGATTCAACTGAGGTGGACGAATCCGACATTTCTAATGCCGGATTTACTTGTTTCATAAATTTTTTTTTGTAAAAACTTGTTTGACAAAACTCCCTCCAAAAAAAAGCTACTTAATTAATTACTCAAATTAGTAGCCATGGACTTGCAGTAGTTGGATATGATCTAAAAACTTGCATTAAACTAACGTCCTTTACGAAAACATAACCCAAACTACAATTAATACGGAAATGTATTAGACTTGTCATTTTTTTTTTACCATTGTATGGCACTTTTAGTTTTTGCTATAACTTGCACTAACCGGAAAAATGCTCACGAGGTTGACGACCTATAATATCATCACTAACAATTTCAGGGTTGTCTTAACCTTAAAGTCAATAAAGCAATCGTTTTAGGCCCCAACTTTTTTGGGTAAAGGGTTACCCCGGTAAATTTCATTAATGAACAAACCAAAAACATTACAAAACAAGTAGTGTGACTGACTATCACACTAGTTCATATATGAGACAAACCCCATATATGTAACAAATCAACACAGCTAAACAATTTATCACATTTAACCTAGCCTAACAACGCTAAAGCAAAAGTAGGCAAAAAACCAAAGATCAAATCGAACTAGGTGTTATCAAGTATCTCTATTTCTTCATCCACATCTGCATCAAAATCATCATTGTCTAGCTGCCCTTTTGGATGATCAGAAACTTGATGAAACACTGTACCAAAATTGTCTCCATAGTCAGTTAGAAGCTCATACTGGTTAGTTGTGTTAACCTTAGAAGTACTCGCTCCGGTAGAAGAAGAAGTATTACTTGGCTTGGAGATAGGCCTGTAAACCGGATGTTGCTTTGGTTTTTGACGATTTAAAACATTTTTAGCCTTCTTTTTGACCTCCTGAAAGTCATCATCCTTGTTACCCTGTTGTTGTTGGACCGGTTTCACAACTTGAACCTGTTTTACTTGCTTGGGACAATGATCTCCATCATGACCAAAAACTCTACAAGTATATATATTTATTATTATGTAATATATATGTGGCCATTTTCGTTTAGTACACGTAGGCAAAAACCACCGGTGTTATTTTTAAACCCCATAATAGACGGTGTTTGTCACGTTGATCCCTTCATTAGGTGGAAAAAAACGTTGGATCATGATAAAGTAAAAAAGTGAAAGTATGATACCCCGGCAACTAATTAGCCCTAAAATAAATGTCATATTTAATTAAGTTGGTTTAGTTTATTGTTCATGTGTTGAAAATAAGTGTCAGTTAGAGATAGCTGGTTTAATGGGTCAAGTAGTGGGTCACTTAATGGTTCCTAGTTTTTAGGCCTAGATTAGTATGCTGAGTAGTGGGCACGTTGTGATAGCCAACAGTCCTTTGTTTTCTATTTATATGTGTGTATTTTCAGTTTAATAATTTAATCAGAAACTGAGAAAGATACTTGTGTGTTCAAGTAGAAAGATACTTGTGTGTTCAAGTGTGTGAGAGTGTGTTTTCTCATTCAACAATTGGTATCAGAGCGAGTTAAGAAAAAGGGCTGTTTTGAGAGTCGATTTCAGGGAAAGGGTGTAGCCCTTGCCTGCGGGGTGAACGCAGTAGCAAGAAGAACCAGGTTTTGGTTCGCAAAGGCTGTGATGAGCCGATCACGGGTTGAAAACATTAGAAGATGGTGACTTAAAGGTGACTCATGTCAATCGCTATAGCAAAGAGAGTACCGGTTGATATGACGAGGTGACGGATGAACATCGGTGTGACTCGTGGCCTTTAGTTGCCATGAAAGTAGAGGAAGGAAAAGTGCTAGCGGGTGTTGAAGAACCGGTCAATGTAGAAGACCAGAATCCGATCGCAGATGTGGGAGAATTTTGATCGAAGAAAAAGGTCAAGAATCTGATCGGGGAAGAACTCAAACCTAGTTTATAGTGTGGCTGCCCGGAAAGGAGGAGACCAGATGACCCGACGAAAAAGTAGACCCTGATGATGCTAAATACTTACATATTTCCCACATCTTTGTTTGCCAATTTACTTGTCAATGGCAATGTTTTTGTATGCAAATGTGCGTTTATGGTGTTTGTTAGTGCATTTAGGTCCATTACAGGTATTATGCTCGGTTTCATTGGAAAACGATTGCAAAAGGGCAATATGTGCTAACGGATGGAATTAGTGAAGAAAAAGCTAAGTCTTGGGCAGGAGAAACAGTAAGCACGGCGTGCCACAACACTGGCACGTCGTTCACTAGAGGCAGAGCTGAAACATTTTGGAAGACAAGAAGAAGCACGACGTGCCACAACTGTGGCACGGCGTGACAATGCTAAGGCACGGCGTGCCAGTCCCTGTGGCACGTCGTGATTTGTCATAGCTTTGGTGTCCGGCTTGACTTTTTGCACCATTTCCTTATCTCTTATTGGTTGAAACCCATGCTGCAACTTGAGATATATATAATAACCTCTTCCCATACCCATAATATATATATCATCACACAGAGAGAAAAAACACACAGTTATCAACCCGATCACTTTTTCACACACAATACACATACCTTATCCAAAGACAACACCAGGAGACACGATTCCATTTTCATCCAGATTCAAGATTTGAAGACATATTTCATCCTTAATCATTTGTAACTACATTTTGATTATCCATCTCATTTGGTAACTATGTCTTTCTACATTGTTGAATCTTTTGTTATTATTATTATGAGTAGCTAGTAATCTTAACATCTATGATTATGAGGTGAAACATTTAGTTATGGTTGCATAATCTTTTG
>JAOXNX010000032.1:20141398-20151476 GCA_028566075.1 Solidago caesia
TTCGTGTACTTATAAAGTTTTTGACTATTGAATTTTTGACTAAGGTGTTTATCAAATCAAAAAATGCGAACAAAGCCTGAACAAAAAACGCATTTTCTAAAATATAATTAAATTTTGCATATCCTGTTATATTTTTCTGGATCCGCCATTGATGGAAGGTTAGTGGTTGGCGGGGGCTAAGCACTGGCCAGCCCCCCTGCCGGCTCCGCCACTGAATCCCATTGTGCTTTTACTATCATCAGAATTGCTGTTTTTCCACACATCTTATGGCTGTTTTTCATTGAAATACAAGTTGTTTTAGTAAACTTTCAATACTTAATGAGATAAAATATTTACACAGGTTTACAACGCGTGGAAATGAGGGTAAACACCATAGAACAACTTAACAAGAGTCCATAAGTATTAATCAAGATCGAAGACGAAGACTAGCAAGCAAAAACGCGAAGACACTACCAATGGAGCTGGGAGAGCCCTCCCAGCTATACGAAGCGTCTCTTTTCTACCTGCAGTGACCTCGATGGGCCTTGGAGCTCCGCTTTCTAAGTCAGTTAGGTCAAACGAGTGTCGGACTGTCCTTTAAAGCCCCCAGTTGTAACATACACCTCATAACACAGGCAACCTCTGACCCTACAACCTCAAGGACGAATTTCAGAGCTCTTCTAAGGGATTTTTAGCTTCTAAACATCCTTTGATCTTTAGGGATTCAACCAAGGGATTGCCGGATCGACTATCTTATTATTCAGACTTTTATTATTTATTGTTGGTAAAATATGTCTTTCTATTTTACTGACTTTGTTATTAATTTAATAATGTCTGGCTAGTGTTATAATACTTGTTTGGATGATGTGATCATGTAAGACTTTTATTTGTTATTTGCTATGAGATTGTTGAAC
The DNA here is from genome assembly GCA_028566075.1 of Solidago caesia. Taxonomy (NCBI): domain Eukaryota; kingdom Viridiplantae; phylum Streptophyta; class Magnoliopsida; order Asterales; family Asteraceae; genus Solidago; species Solidago caesia. Next base: position 20,142,292 of record JAOXNX010000032.1, read on the forward strand.
AGTTTTTATGTTTAATTGTATATCTATAATTATCTAGGTCTTACATATTATTGTTGTTTCTTTATTGATTGTTTGTTGATTTATTTTAGATTAATTGGTCTATGATTAATCTCTAGGATTGACAAACATGATGTGAAATTAATTAATGTGTCTATAATTAATTATAAGGATCACTCTACTCTGAGGAGCGGGTATGGAATAAACATAATTAGATCTAGATATTTCTCTTACTAAGATATTCTCGTAACTTCTAGAACATTCTTAACATACCTAAATATTTTCATATCTTCCTAATTATATAGGGCCTAACTACTTTATTAGAGTAGTCTAATTATTAATTGGATCAAATTAAGTTTGTGATCCAATACCAATTGAATCAAATCAAGTTTATAATCCAACACTAATTTTCAACATATTTAGTTTTTTTTAATCGTTTAAAATATAATGTTTTATAAATTTCAAATACATAGTTTTTACGTGCTTATTTTTATTTACGTTCTGATATGAATTATATTCAAAATCCAATCCATTCAAAATATTTTAAGTGTGTGTAATTTCATGACTCAGGAGGTAGGTCTGTTTGTCATTTTGTTTAAATGAATTTCAAACAGAGTGAAAAATTGTTTATTGACTTTTCCAATTTATTTAAGTGTTCGGGTGTGGTCTTTGGTTAGAAGGTTCAATCAACCCCAAAAATATAGTACAAGTATGCTGCGGGGATCTTAATATAGTGAGTGTTAGAAAGGTCAATGTGAAAAGTAACATTTTAGCGCACATAATAAATGTACTGTCTCTCGGGGTAACGTCCGGGTGTTTTTGTTGTTTATAGTATCTAAAACTTTTGTTATGTTACTACTTCCATTTTAACCCTTTTATGGTTTATCTAATTCTACTACTTTATTTCTATTACAAAACTCTTATAAGGCACTATAATTTCTATCATTAATAACATAATAATATAATAAAATATTATCATTTAAGCAGACTTTCTCAACTTGTAGTTCGAGACATCATGGCAGGTCCTGTTGCCCCATTGCCTGTTTGACGAACCAAGTATTCTCAAATTGATCTAGCGTACATAGTTTTTGGTATGTGCATTTGCCTGATTCCCCATTTGACGAGCAGAGTTTACGCAAATTGATTGCAAGCCCGATTTTTGTAACCAATTTTTATAGGAATAACTATCATGGGACTATATAATCAACCTAGTGCTGCATTCATTTCAAAAGAATTCCTTATTCCTCCCAAATGGGATTTTCATGGGTTGAAGAATCATGATTCATAAGTTGTTGGAATGGATTCATTGCTTGCATATGTTGAAGACCTGCTGCTTCAAAACTCCCAAATCTATGCTCTTGCATATGTAGTGGTCTTGATCCTCCAATGCCCAGAAAATCGACAGTCATTGTGTCACTACCACCAATATTGTTACCTGGTACGCCTCTTGCCACTCCCAAATCACCTCTACTTTGAATCAGATCAGAGTTATTATCTTTTCCATCTTCATTCTCCATGTTCATTAGTCCAAGATATTGATTTCCTCTCTTTAACATCTCACTATAAGTTCCCGTGTCATTCATTACAGGATTAGAACCCAATATTGGTTTGGGCCCGGGCCCAGGCCCATATGTATCTTGTGGGTTGGGCTTTTGCAAGGCATTGTATTCTTCAGGTTGTGTAAGGTTATTGTGGAGCGACCCCTGGACATCAAAGTATGATGGCGTGGGACTTGGCCCATCAGAATTGGTCTGGTCTGGGCCAGTCATGCTAGTAACAAAGCTCTTTTGCATCATGGGAGAATTTATGACATTACTTGCGGAAGCACCGATTTGGGCTGCTTTCTGAAGCAAGGCTGTCGCAGACATATGAGCCATTGACCCAGAAAACGGGCCTCCAGCTCTATTTTCATGTGGGAGGTTCCCGAAACCCGATTGCCCATTTGATGAGCTGAGATGGAGTCCAGAAGTCGATGATGGTACACCTCTCGGGTTGCTAAGTAAGGTACCTGAACTACTTGAGAACAAACCCCTTGATACGTTCATTGCTTCGTAAGGCATTGAAAGCTCTTGAGGGTGCAACTTGAGTGGGCTTTTCAAATTGTAATTGCCAAATTCTGGGAGTTCCATTGACATGCTATCTCCAGTGTTCATTTCCAAGGATGGCGTGTAATGATCCGTCATTTGTTGTGATTGTAGCATCCCTAGGTTCACCTTGTTGTTTTCTTCAGCTAATGCGTCACAAAATGCTCTATGAGTTATAAAGCTATCTCTTCTGCAATGGCAAACATGTAAGTTCAGTACTAAATCACCTTTCAAAAATGTTGTTCTTGTAAAGCAGTTCACGTGTTGGTTGTACGTTTTGAATAAAATCTCAAAATTTGTATACTTTTAGATTGGATAAATCTAATACTTAATTTCGTTAATAGTTACTCTGTAGTACACTAAGATTGCATAAACAGTTATTAAATAAGGATCCAATTTTGTTGAATAAGTTAGTCTAAGGAGTATATATGAACACTTGAATACATTTTAGTGATTCCCCTGGTTGTTACTAATGTGGGATCTTTGTAGTGCATACTGATACTATATATACATTAGCTTTGCCCACCTCGAAAAAATGGTGCCGCAATCACACTTGTATTCCCGAGTGCCACAAGTTTTTTGATGAGCTTTCCAATCAGACTGGACCGCGTATTTCTTTGAGCACCTATCGCATTTCCATTTCTTCTCACCATGTTTCCTGCTATAATGCTTTTTGATGCCAGTGAGATCACCAAGGGCCCTGGATGGATGGTTATGTACACAAGACGGCTCAGGGCAAATGTACACTCGTTTCCGAGTATCAGTAGTTGTTCTTTGTTTAAGCTTCCATGGTAGATTATGACCTCTTCGGTGCAACTGCAGATTTTGGTCTCTTTGAAACCCTTTGCTGCAAATCTCACACACAAATCTGTTGGTCGCCATTAATGTCTTTGGTGATAAAGCAATAACTTCTGCTGTAGGATCTGCAAGTATATACAACTTCTTCAAATAAAAAAAGTTGATAGGCGAATCTAATAGCATTGGCTATAATTGCAATCCTCATATTTTCTATTTTACAAAGCTTTACATGTTAAGTCTGTCATTATTTCCTTTACACTTATGAGTGTGAAGTTTCTATATTCTTCAAACTCTTACAAACTTATAAAAATTGTTTCATACTTATAAATAAATGCCACGTACATTCATTCGTTTGTTTAAACCATGTAGATTTCGTATATAGACAGAAAATAAACACAGCGCGCACAAACCTGGGGTTCCTGGTAGGTTTCGTTTTTTCTTAGCTGGAGGGAGTGAAGTATTCCCACCATGGAAGCTGTCTTTGGTTTCTGGAAGTTGGTTTCGGTTTTGGGTTTCTATATCTCCGGTGTTTCCTGAAGAGAAACTGCCATCGCCTCCAGTGAGATTAGACATAAACCTAGTTAGTGATTATGTGTTTCTTTTGGTGAGACAAAATGTGGATTTGAAGAATAGAAAATGAAGAAATTTTTTTAGCTTTTGTGAAAGACAAAGAAGGAATTTCCTTTTGTATGTTTTGCTTGAAAGAAATAGAATGTGTACCTTTGTGGTAACATTTGGCTTATATAATTGTTGGATCATCTACTAAATTATGTTGCTAGTTGAATTAGTAATTTTTTACTGAGAAAACAATATAATTTAAAAGCATATATATGATGCAATATATAGATTTCAATAACTTTACTGATTAATTACCATGTTCATTTCATTACATTGTTTTCATTGAGTTGGCTTAAAACGCAATGCTATGCGAAAGTTTTCGAGTCAGTTGTTTTATCACCCTGTGACGGTTCCATACCGAAATTTTAATACACAATTAGGGATCATCTAACTAGTTAGCAATAACTATTAATGTATATCTATCGTGTTATATAATACGTATCGTGTCTAATGTTAGCAGGCTTGATCACAAGCTTGTTAGATGGTCATAAAGTTTTGATGTTCCGTATATATATATGTTCATTGTATGATATCATGTTTATTGAAAAAAAATACAGATACTTTCATGGTATCAGAGCCTTAAACCAGTGAATTTTGATATGATTCAATTCCGTATTATATGTGTATAGAATTTTTGTTTAGCTTCCAAGAAAATCATTAATGCAAAACCATATTCACCTTCTTAATTTTTTACTAACATTTTTCTCAGACACACTATCTTAAGTTTGTCCATAATATAAAAGAAGTTAGTACGTAAATTATGTTGTTAGTTCTTATTATTTTGGGGTGTATCCGTAATCCGTGTATGTTGGAATATATACTGTTAATATTATTCAGGTTCAACTAATTGTAAGCAATGGCGGAGCTACATGGAGGCGAAAGATAACCGTGACCATTCCACAATGTCTATAAAACTCTATATTTCTAGTATTATCTTTATGTATTAGTTTGGTACATGCTACTTATGACGTTCAGGGCTAATTACAATAAAGTCTCTTCAAAAATGTATTTGCTCAGGTTCAATCCTTGGGTTGAGCACTATATTGGCCGGTGAGTGTTGGGTTGACGTGCTGAACCAGCATGATACTCCTTGCGGGAAGAGGGTCATGGTACCAATGCGGTACATAGGACTATGGAGTTCCTGACCAATTACCTTTTTTTAGTCCAAAGTTAATTAGCCCTTAACAAAACACACTTAGAATCTCATACGGTCCACCCCACCTCAAATTAAAGTCCGGTCCCAAAGACCTAAAATCTTTATCAACTATCAAACGAAATGAATAATGAATCATTTTCAATTTGATCACAAAGTTTTTGAATTTCTATTTTTGTCCCCAAAACCAAATGAATAGTGAAGTTTAGATCCTTTTCAATTTGACCACAAAGACTACACCACTGACGAAGATCATTGTTAAGATTCTACTTTAGACCATTCAAAACATGAAACTAGAGTTTGACTTGGGGAGAAAGAATCACATATGATACCTATATTTGTATGTTTAACACACATTTCATAAGTTCTAATTGTAAAGAACGAACGTGACAGAAATAAGAATATCCACTACAGAACTTTAAATAATCAAGTCAATATAATTATAAAGAATTCAATCATCTTTCTTTATATTTACTAAGAAAAGTACCCCTTACAAACTAACTTATAACATGGTTTTTATCGATCATCGATGTATCTAATGAAGGATAGACTAGCCAATGATGTAGCGACAAATACAAGTTTTTTATATGAGTTTATTCATATGTTTCTAAGTATTACTTTCTTGATAAAAAGTTTAGGTAGAAACAAAATGAGGAGGCTAAGTGAGTGAGACATATACTAATCGACATATATAAACAAAAGGAACCTTACGTATGATAAAATTAACAAACGATACGGCAATGGTTATTCTTTTTTCTAATTAAAAAATGGTTAAAAAGAAGAAAACAAATATGGTTATATATATATTTAGATGTACTTGTATGCCCCTCTATATTTTTTTGATCTAAACACATTATGAATGAAGAGGTATAGTTTATCAGAGACCAATTAATAGATTGAGAACCAGATAACTAATCCTATTCATCAATGTCTTTGATACGTACGAGCAGTAGTGTAATGTAAAAGCTTATAGATATTCAAATGACTAATAAATAATATTGAAATTTTTTTTTACCTATGAAACACTTTGTATTTGTATAAATCACTAATTTCTTGAAACATAAGATTTTTGTCCCATTCGCTTTACAAGCAAACTAATCTTAAGAGCTAACTCATATTACGAGTCCAGATTCAATTGTTATATTTTTATTCGTCACTCTTAATATACGGAGTATATTTTTTTTATACTTGTATGAGTATCATATATGAATATTAATATCACTTTTTGGTTGGTTACATAGTTGTGTTGAATTTTCTTTAGAGAAAAATTCAAATTAATCAATCTTATCGGGATAATCTTTTTTACCTAAAAAGTTCAAATTAATCTTGAATATACTTTGATATTTATTGAAAGAAAGGGATCTTATATTATTTGAAAAATAAAGGGGTTATTATTAATCGTTTGAGAAAATAAAGAGTTATTATTAAATTTGAAATGATTTTTTTTTTGTTAAGAGAGTGTTTATTTAGTTAAATTGATAGGAAAGAAAATGTTAGTTGATTAAGTTGATAAAAAAAAAAGGGGGATTAAATTGATTGTTTAAGAAAGAATCCTATTGGTTAATAGGAGTGTATTTCTCAAATTTCTTTTCTTATACACACACATACATTAGTCTTTATTCCCGTGTTGACACACGAGCAATGTAAGGGAACGATTGATAAATATTCGAACAAGCTAATAAGACTATTGAATATTTTGTTTACGTATAAATCACTATGTATTTTGTATACAACTTTAGTTTCTGTATAATTTATCGGGGTAACCCTTTACTAAAAAAAAAACTTTAGTTTCTGGAGAAATTATTTTAAAAAAAAAACATTGAACGTATTATTATTATTATTATTATTAATATTATTATTAGGGTTTTGCAATGAATAACACGCAGTAAAATGTTATACATAAAAATAATCGCCTTGAAAAATAATTTTCAACCGCCATATATAAGACTTTAATGCGTTTTATCTATAACCGTAGAGACTATGAATAACAAATTTCTTATTATTAATATTAATATTAAATTTAATATTACTAGATACTGCACGTGTTAGTTTGATATCACTAAATTGACATTTTGAATTAGTCTAATTCATAATGCCAATTCACTTCGTCCTCGGAGATTCATTTTCTAAATCTAATCTTAATGCTTCAAAAACAGACCTTGGAGTTTTTGAATTTTGAGAATTTTTATTTTATTATTATTGTGATTATTATTTTGATAATTGACCTGCACTATCTCGATTAGCTTCATAGTCTTGAGCTTCTTTTCTCTTAGACCGAGCAACCTTTCCAATTGAATGGCATGAGCTTTTGGAGATGTTGGACTGTACAAAGAAGTTGGGCTAAGGTAATCTAATGGCTTCAGCCAAACAATAGGTGGCCCGATAATAGGCCCAGCAACAGTTCCAATCCATTATATCTTCCGATTCTAACTTGATTTAATCGTTCCTCAAGTGCCTGAAAATCTGCAAGTTGGAAAAAGCGAACATACCCAAACCTTATACCCCCTTTACTTACCTTTCTAGCCACATAAACATTAGCTATCTCACCGAAAATTCTGAGAATAAGTTACGTAATCATTACAATCCCTAGGGAAGTTTATGAAGAAATAGCTCGCCACATTCTTGAAAGGAACATGCTTTAGCTACTTCTTTCCAAAACTCTGGTTGGATACTGCTTGGTTTTCGAGAAATTGTTGATTCGCCAAAGTCCAAGTCTTGATCCATTGGAGGCGGGGTAGAGCCGAAAATTATTATTGAGGGGACAAATTTAAAAAAAGTATCTTAAACAATGTAATTTATCGGGTCAAGTTTATATAAAAAAGAAAAAAACACACAAAATATCCATAAACTATTATTTTTTTACACATATTTGGACGTGGGGTCAGTTGACCTCACTGACCCCAATGTGGCTCCGCCCTTGACTGGAGGATGGTTTGGCTCTTCGGTCCCTACTTTTTTTGAGCATTTGTTCTTTTATAATTTCTTTATCAAAATGTTTCATCGACTGATTCTACGTTCATGGACTAGATTCGTCATCTGGTGAATCAAAAACATATTCTCTGCTCTTTTTAACTTCTTGCTCAACAATCTCTTTGTGGGTTATATAGACGTTTTCTGAAACGAGAAAACATGTGAGGTGATCGCCTTTAAAGATCCCATTATTGAATGATCCAAACCAGTATCCACTATAGTAAACATAAAATGATAAGTGTGACTAATTTGGTTGACCTACAGACATGTCTAAAGTCTGGTGCTAACACATGATAAGATGAGTGGTTTAGAGATCGAGAGGAAAGACTTTATGCAATTTCTCTTGCTCTCTCTCTCAAACTTGACCATTGATCATGTCATGTGTCAACATCAGATTTTTAGACATATTTGTAGGCCTATCAATTAGTCCTACATATCATTACTTGTTTATATCACAGTCAAGTGTCATCAGGCCCTTTTTTTGGTTGCATAAACAGGTTTCGGAACCTGGTTTAGAAGATCTGATACGCACCATAATCCAAAGTGGCATATGCATTTCTAAACACTTCTCAACTCTTGATTTCATTGAGGACCATATGCATTTTGTGTGTTCATTGTTGTCTGAGTCTTCGTATCTAGATCCCCTGCTGGTCTGTTTTTGTCAGGTTCAAGTTCAAAATAACCTGCCAAACTGAAAGCGTTTGATCGATTTGAGAAATCGGTAAGCCGGCTTGAAAACTAGTTTGAATATAATGTCATTTGATCAAACCAAAATGTTTATTTTAGTAACAGTTCTTTTGCAAAACTATATAAACAGCTAAAGTTCACAAAACTATATAAACAGCTAAAGTTATAAAATACGTGTTCAAGAATTTTCTAAGTGTCTCAATTACTCACTACTATGATTGCATTTATTTTGAAATTCGAAGATAGCAACTTTCATAAATACAAGGTAAACCACTTCATTCTAGATTGTCTTGACTAGTCGATTCACAGAAAATGAGCAAGAAAAAAGTGTCATTTTTTATGTTGGTCGATACTTCTTAATTGCTTAGCTCTTCATTGCATTCCGTATCTTGAAAATTAACTCAATTGTCTCAGTAACTTAGAAAGAAAACTATATTCGAGTACTATAAAGGAAATTCAGGTGTAACTCATATAGAATGTTTTATGCTTTATGATCCATGAAGAAAAAGATCATTATTGTTTCGTCATCAGGTATCTGCATTATAATTAACAGTACAAGGAGATTGTTGGATGCCTTTGCTTTTGGTAGTCCCTTTTGACTTTTAATTGCATGCTTTATTCCTCTGTAAATTGCAATCCTATATTTTCTTCCATTACAAAAAGTCAACTTTCTTATCCATTCTTTCTGTTGGTTAATCAGATCATCTTCATGTTCTTAGAGTGTAAATTATGAAACCAAAAACCATGCACAGCATGAAGGAACCTACCACAGTGTGATATCACACCACCTTTCAGTGTGCTCAGGGGCGGTATTAAAGGGTGGGCAAGGGGGGCAAATGCCCACCCTGAAATTTAAATTTTGCCATGTATTTTTTAAA
>JAOXNX010000032.1:20153269-20165462 GCA_028566075.1 Solidago caesia
CCCTTAGACCAAAAAAAAAATGAAAATTAAAAAGTCATCGAAAGTATATAAGATGACATCTCTAATGAAAGAGGACGAACTTTTAAGAACACCCATATAATTTTTATAATTTATCGATGTATGGCTTTTGAGATAAAAGATTTTGATTGAATTAGTTGAAATTAATAATTTATGGAGGAGAGAGAAAAATGAGGGAAAATGTGTGGCTGAGATTTGTCCTTTGGTTTTCAAGGAAAATTAAGGATGCATTTGAACAAACCTCTGTAAATTAATACGAAGTTATATGATTAGATAAAAGCATTTATACTTGAAAAAACATATTAACTTTTGTTTGGGCAAATAGAGTACAAGTTAGAAAAAAGAAATTTGATTATTAGTGCGTTAAGTTAAAACATCAATAATTTTAAGATATAGATCCTTTATAAGATAGATCTGAACAATCAAAGAGCTTTTTTTTTTTTTGAAAGGTGCATTCAGCTCACCATACAACTGTAAGTGACACTCAGGGTAAACTACATTGGTTTTACCGGGTCTGAGTTACCGCATAGTGACATCTCCAAAGAAAAACCCCACAAGCATGTCGCCCTCAAAGGTTGAACCCATGACCCGTGTAAAAAACTCCAAGTACATCCGCCAACCTGCTGACCTCATTTGCAATCAAAGAGCATCTTAAGTGCTTGGTGAGATCACATGATGCAGGTATGCTTTCTGGCCTCCAATTTCTTTGATTTCATTGTCAAATCTTCGGTCAACATGTGAAGTCAAATATAACAATTTTTAATTGACACTATCTATCTTTTATCTCAATTATTTGGCACCTCCTTTAGGGTTCTAAGACTCATTGAAGTAGAGTCAACTGATTTTCAGTTGGAGTTTTCTACAAGGAAATATGCTTAATTGTTCGAAGTTGTTTCTGTTTGTGCATAATATTTTTAAGTAGTCAAAGTATGTAAAGAAGATAGTTGATAAAAGTATATATATGAATAAATAAATCAGGAATGGGTTGGCTAAAGAATCTATATAAAGACGTTGTATTAATTGTATCGTGTGTTTAATGCTTTACATTTTGCAAGGAGCTTAGTAGAGATGGAACAATGGTTATTAACTTGAATTGCCGTTCGCAAGGTGAGTACAACTACGTACCATATGCGTATACTTTCGTTAAGGCCACAAGGATTGGTATAGTTATATTATTCCTTATGACGGATGACGAAAAGATGCGTAATGCACTTTATGATGATGTTATGATAAATGTATGAATCGCTTCAAGGGATTGAGACTCAATTCCTTGAAGTACTGTAATATATGAAGTTATGGATCCATGGCTAATAGCTAATGTTGAATGATTGCAAGGATTAAGATGACAAGTATGGTATCGATATGAAGTAACATATGAGACATACCAATCCTTGTCTATGTTAACTATTTTTGCATGGCTATAATGTTGCCATACATTATTTGCTTTAAGAGATTTAAAATGGTGTATAAAATAGAATATGCTTAATTTGAAAATCCTTCAAACCATTATGATCGAGTTGACTTGCACAAAATATTTGTCCATAATATTGTAAATGACTAATGGTTAATCTTTTAGTTAATGTGAATTTGAGAACTACATGCAAGTTGCATAACTAAGTTGCATAACTAAGATTGTAGATATTTAAAATACAGTTTGAGTGACTTTAAATGCATTAATCCTTTATTAGACCCATTTCCTTTTCGTAGCTAATTGTTTAAATTTTACTACCTAGTTTCATTTACTAGCTAATTGTTTAAACCATCATTAAAGTAGTTAAATGGTTAGACGTACTCATGTGTTATTATAAAAGGTCTCAGATGATTTATTGGATTAATATTTTTGAAATGGCTAGGGAAATATTTGGAAGTATAAATGAACGAGCTATGTCATCCGGGCTTTGTCCCGGGAGATATTACATTTATTGTATGCGGTAATGTGTAAAATTTGACGTTTACCTCTCTAATACTTCCTATATTAAGGTCCCTGTTGCATACTCGTACTTTTGAAGAGAATCGAATCTTTTAACCAAAGACCACACATAAACAATTATATAATTTGGCAAAGTCAATAAATGATTCTTCATTCAACTTGAAATTCATTTAAACAAAATGACACATATATCTACTCTGTAAGTGATGAATTACATAAGCATAAATAAAATATTTTGATCTGATTCAGTTTTAAATTGACATGATGTGTTAACATACGTTGTATATCAACATAACATATATAAATAACTATATAATTACGAAAATGATATTTGAATAACAATGATATAAAAAATAAAAATAAAAGATACATATAATCATCATATGATACTCATTTATTAAATTTGTTAATAATTTATCTTGATAAAAGAAAAGAGACAAGAAGTCAAGTTTTGATCATGAACTTTTGTATGAAAAAAAGATATTGTAAAATTATACTATAGACCAATTAGAGTACTGTCAAACGATAAAATGGTATTAATATATATGTATGTATACATATATCTACAAAATCTGTTCCCCATCATGTGATAGTCTTAAGTTGCGCATGCTCCTATCCCGCAAGCATGATTGAAAAATATTTAGGTATTTGCTCAAGCGTGTGGTATTGGATGGATGTGTTTTACTGGAACATGTATTATATGACATGTGCATGTTGGTACCAATGCAGTACCAGGGATTAAAGGGTTCCCTTCGATTCATTTTAGAGATTAGTGAGTTAGTATCACTGAATTTATAACATGTTTTTCATGAATTCTCTTTTTTTCTTAACGGCCAACAAATTTATTAGTCCTTCTGTCTCATTAGAAAAGTGTCATGTTTTGAATTTTTAAAGTCAAAGTTATATGAATTGATTAAGTTTTAGACGTGTTTTCATTGGTAAAATTTTCATCAAGTATTATATAATACAAAAAAATTTTATTTAAGATCAAAGTTGAAAAACAAAGACTTTGAAAGTTCAAAATAAGACACTTTTTTATGGGACGGATGGAGTAATATACTAGCAAGATGCTAGATAAAGTATACAACGAGTCTTACAATACATAAACACCTAAACAATACCAAAACTATAAGCCCAAAAAGAGTTTCCAATCATCTCATGACATTGCGAAGAACCTAGTCATGTTTTTAACCCATAAGAAACTTAAAGCTTTTATTTCATCACAAAAATTGCCCACTGAGATGGTTTTATGATTGAAGAGGCTCTCGTTTTTGGCTTTCCATAACACCTAAACTGCCGAGCAAGTAACCACATGAATTATCGTTTTTCATTTATTTGACCCATGAAGAAAATGTTGTAGTTTTGAACAAATCTTTAATATCAAACAATATGAATCTAGTTATTTTGAACAAATCTTTAATATCAAACAATATGAATTCTCTAGAAGTCAAGATTTTTTCCATCAAGGACAGGGGTGACACAAGTTAGACACTTAGACCTAAGGTTAGGTAATCCTGGCAACCTAAGTTTTATATACCAATAGTTAATGAAGCTTTAATACGTGCTTTATAGGTTTTGTTTGATAGCACTCATGTTCCGAGGTGGACACGTGCTCCTCCCCAAAATCAAAGGCATTTTAATACTCTTCTTAATCCAATAATTATTGACACCATTACCAAAATCAACAAATTAATAACTGACCTAATTAGCGGGGACCATTATGTACTTGGGTATTATTGCAAGTCACTTTCTTTTTACGGGTTTTATAAATTGGCCCTTCCAATTTGAATCAAGCATCTTAAAGTAACCTAATGTGTACTATTCTTTCATACTTTTTACTGATGAGTTTCAATTGTTTTTATCAGATTCGTTAAACTTTAGTTCTAGTTGACAATTATAACCTATTTAATTCGTCAAATCTCAACCATTGATTGAAAGATGTCATGAGTAATCGTGACTAGTGATGATAGATTAAGTTTTAGTGGTGGGCCGACGAATCATATACGTCAGCACACTATATATATATTTCTTTTTAAAATAATGCATGTATGTATAAATCGGAGGTCCTTTTGGAATCAGCATCTCTACCTTAGCGTCAGAGCAAGACCGTCTATATCTTACATCCCCTTATTTCATGAAAGACGGGATTAAATACGATTGTTATTTTGTTACATATATGAATAAATCATGTATAGACTTGCAAATGTAACTACTTCATTTCATGTTTATCATATGACATATGTTTTCTATGTTTAACATTTGACATTTTTATATATTTTTATTTGTATTCACATTTATCTATTATATTATATAAAATGTTTATCCCTTCTCTTTTTTTTCAAGAGTAAGAACTTGAAATACTCTTAATATCTCTATCTATAATCTATAAATCAAGATTTAAAATACCTATAGCATCCTTATTAATTTATTATTTAATTTTTTTTATTTCATTTAGTTAAACTTTTCTTCTTATCTAATTACCTTATTTAACTACCAATTTAATTTATTATAACTTATATTTTATAATTATTAATTATGATAAACAATAATATAGTTTTTTAATTAATCGGAACATTATCTTCGATACTACTACACTACCTCCGAAGCTGCGAGTTAAAAATTATTGAATATCACTAACTAAAAATATTTAATCCCGCTGTTATGTGCGGGTACTACGCTAGTTCTTTTAACGTACATATCTTAATTATATTGTTAGGTATATATACTTTTAAGTCTATGTCTTATATCTGTCAATTATTTTTTTATTATATAAATAATGATATAGACTGCTTGTTGTTGTAGTTAGAAGTGTAAAAAGACCAAATCCACTATAGATTATGGTATATAGATATAGATATATAGAGAGATTTGTATTGTATGTATATTATAATTATAATAATCATAATCATAATAATAATAGTATAATAGCATATAGTAGTAGACTAATTGATATAAAAGAGCAACGTGTCTATGTTTTAGAGGGTCAGAATTAATTTACTAAACCAAAATGGTTCACAATATAGGCTCTAACCAAGGTAGAGAAATATTAAACTTCACATTTGATGCAGGCACCAGTGCTTCTCAACAAGATCTTGGTTTGATCAAGGAACAAGATCGGTTGCTACCGATAGCTAATGTAGGGCGTATCATGAAGCAAATCCTTCCCCCAAATGCAAAAATCTCCAAAGAAGCCAAAGAAACCATGCAGGAATGTGTTTCTGAATTTATTAGCTTTGTGACTGGAGAAGCTTCGGATCACTGTCGAAAAGAGAAGAGGAAGACTGTCAACGGAGACGATGTTGTTTGGGCGATGTTGAATCTAGGTTTTGATGATTATACTGAGCCATTGAAGAAATATTTGCATAAGATTAGGGAGCTTGATGGTGAAAGGGCTAACCAAAATAATAAAGGGGCTAGCAGTAGCAGTAATGAAGAGAAAGATCATATTCGTCAGGCTCATCAAGAAACTTCATCGAATTACAGATCTGCAGGTAACCAAGTTCCTCAAAAAGCTACTGTTCCCCCCTCCACGAATCTTTTCAAGTTCAACGTTATCCATAAAAGAAATAGATTTTAGGGTTCTTAAATGCTTCAAGTTAGATCTAATACTTGTATGATAATGATACGATGCGCAACGATACACTTATCCTGACCGACCCCAAATAAAAAGAAACGATGAAGAACAAAACGATTTGGAAACTTTTGTGTGTTCAATTCGTCAATCTGCTAGGGTTAGCTGAAAAATAGCCCCGAAAAGAATGACAAAATTCGATCATAGGGTGTGCCTTTGTGGAATATGAGTTTATGTGTCATGTTACTATAATGTACTTCTGATAATATGTGTGCTTCTATCAACACTACGAATGGCAATTAATTTTTGTAACTTTCTATCAACATTACGAATGGCAATTAGTTTTGAACTATAAGTACTATATATTGTAACTATTTTCAATTAATAGAATTACGATGCTTTAGGTTTAAATATGTTTTAATGGCCATTAATTCGTTAATAAATTGCATCAAGAAACAATGTGTGCTTAATCATGTATGAA
The DNA here is from genome assembly GCA_028566075.1 of Solidago caesia. NCBI lineage: Eukaryota > Viridiplantae > Streptophyta > Magnoliopsida > Asterales > Asteraceae > Solidago > Solidago caesia. The sequence continues at coordinate 20,159,270 of JAOXNX010000032.1, forward strand.
CATTATAAACATGGGTATTCGGATTGTGTGCCCAAAAGGCCAAAACTGATCGATCGACCATAAAATTTTGAGCTCATGAACTCAAAATGTGATGAAATAAATAACATATAGATGTTTCCTATTTCTTGGACGACAAATATAGATGTGTTGTTCATTGGGTTGCATATATCTCGTCATCAATAAATCATGGAAGACAACCTCCACACCCTTTCATAATCATAGCTAAATAGGTACCTAAAAACCAGATCAAGTGTCCAATCCCGCTCTCACATAGAAAAGTTGTAAGATTTAAAGTTATGAACTTTGATTCTTTTTAGGGTATAAATAAAATGAATTTTTGCTTCATGAACCGTTCAATAAGTATTATTATGTTAATTTGTTTAAGAAAAACAAACGAATATGAGTAAGATTTCATGCATGTTCTTTCAATTAAACTAAAAAGCCTCAATATTTCGTTTACGTTCATATACCTATAGTATTTAAGTTGCTCATTTAGTAGGATTGTCAATCAAGTTGGTTCGGGTTTGTGGGTAGATGGGATGAAAATATTCAACCCTAACCCGATCCATTCAAAGTTTCATGTCAAGAGTTTCAACCCTGACCCACATCTTGTTAACCCGAACACGATCCACGTGACCTGATAAATGTATGAGTCAAAGAGGTTGATGAGTTTATTTCATGTCAAATTTTGCTGGTTCCGAATGAAGTGGGTTTAATTTCTGCCTATTGTGATACCCCCACCCCATAATTATAGCTTTCAACAACAAAGAAAAAACAATAAACCCGCTTATAATTCAAACTACGAGTACATGATAAACAAAACACAAGTTAAAATTGTATCGAAATATAACCAAAGTTCCAAAACATATTATTTTAGATTTAAGATCTAGAGTTTAGAATTTAGATTTCAAATGGTTTGTAAATAAATGTACATATATATTTTTAAACAAGAAAAAATAACTTAAAAAGAAATTGAGTTTGCGGGTCAAACTGATAACCCAAAAGTCCAATCAAAAAATTCGACATGAAAAACTTAGGTTAACAGGTTAGCATGTTGGCGGATCAATAATACATAACCAAAATACAACTTGACAGAATCCTAATTCATTCTTTTCAGATAAAGATCCTTTCAAGTTGTCCCAACTTGACTAGTCAAGTTGGAACAACCTCAACCATTACATTTAAATCAAGGGTCGAGATTTAAACTTGATTTTTGAATCTTGACCCTTGATTTTAATTCAATGGTTGATGATGTATCAAGTTGACCAAACAAGTTGGTACAACTTGAGAGAATCTTAATCCATTTTTTTCAGGTTTGGTTTTAGGTTAGGTTGAATATTGCTAGCCCTATTGTTAAGGTACATATAATTATATCCTAGCATGTGTTTATATATATATATTAAATATTGTTATAAAATAGTAGTATTCAAGCAAATATCATGTTTATTTTAGACATTGTAAATTTAAATAAACATTGTAAATTCGTGAAAGTTGGTTTATCTTCGTGTGTTTGTATTCTTTTAAGTTCATTTAAGTGTTTATGTTTGTTCGTTTGATCATTGGTTAAACTTAAATGAACTAAGAGCATTTGTAACAATCACATAAAAACACACTGAGTAAGTTACCACGTAACACCAACCTAAAGATTAAACACAAAAACCAACACACACCCCGCCGCCGTGTCAACAACCACGTTGTCGCAGCATGCCGGGATCCTAATGTGGTTTTTTGTTCCACGCTGAAAAAACGCCTAGCGTTACCATCGCTCTTAGATGAAAAGCTTGCCATGATTGTTTTCATTCGACTTGTTTAGAATAGTAAATTTATTCTCAAAGACTTTTAAGAACTTAACAAATTAATTAACCGAATCACGCTTATGATAGTAAATTTTTAAAGACCCGAGAAACCACATCACTGAAAACTGTTGCTGGTCTTCCTTTTAACTTACCATTGGTGCTAAATAACATTTTAAGTGTAGGATTCAAGCATGAGGCATTCCATGATCGATCAATCTTAGATTCTTAGTCCTTTACACAACCAATTAATGAAATTCTAATTAATATATGTTTTCTACAAACTTCACAAATGAGTGTGATATGAATTTGAATATAGAAGAATTGTTTTTGCATGTGTAGTTGAATATCAGTTAGAGGTACATATATAGTACTACACATGTGTTTTGGGTTTGGGGTTCTTGTGAAACCCTAGACGGCTATATATTTGATGCACTTTATTCGTCTATATGTCATTAAAAATTCCATCTGCAAACACGTACTTTCCCCCACAAAGAAATTAGGTTCTTTGAAACACATATATACTAAACGATTTTGTCGATCATTTCAATTCACCCGGCCATCTTTTAATACGAGTATGTATTACATTTTCTTAGTTATAGTACACTAAAAGTACTATGTCTAACATGATTAACAAGGAGAAAATACATGATTAAAAAGAGCTCGCTTCGATATGCATGGTCATTCAAACGACACTTTGGATTCTATGGAAAATCCGAACAATGCTTGTTTTCACAACTAATTCGCCAAACCGGAGAACCTGTAATTTTGATGAAATCTTGATGCTCTCTTTCAATTGGATTACGCGATAGAAGCAACAAATTGTAAATTTAGTTGGTTGGATTGGAGACTTAAACCCGGGATATGTTATGTAGTTTTATTTCTTGTAACTTATTATTTTCAAGCAAATCGTCAAATTTTTACAAGATAACTTTACGCTAAAATATCACGAAGGTCTTTACATGCTGGCTCTCTCCATCTCTTCTACAATTGGGTTTAACTACCCAAAAAAGAATGATTTGGTGGCGGGGGAAGTTACTCCGACTGACCCACGGGTGGTGTGACCCATGGGTGGTGTAGCTAAATAGTGATTGTGGCAGCGACGAACATTATTCCGGCGATCTGCAGTTAATGCTGATGGTTTTACAGTCAGATTTGCCGTGGGCGGAAAGACGGTTGAAATGGGGTTCCAGGTTGCGGATACTACAACTAAAATGTTATTTCTTTACACTTATTTCTTCACATATTTAAAAAGTATGAAAAAATTTGTTAATTTGTGCACACTTAAAATTGTGTAAAAAAATTTCTCATTTAAAAGTGTCAAAAATAATAATTTTTCACACTTATAAATGTATAAACAAAATGTTCACGCTTAAAATTGTTAACAAATATCAAATATTTTCACACTAAAAATTGTGAAAGTCAATTTATAACCCAATTTTTTTTTTTTTTTAATACAAATGACTTTTAAGTTTTCAAGTGTGAATAATTAATATATTATTACACATTTAAAAGTATGGACTTTTTTCCACATATATAAGTGTGAAAAAATAATGATTTTTCAAATTTCATCACACTTTTAAATGTGAGTTTTTACACATTATTAAGTGTAAACAAATCAACAAATTTTCTTTATATTTTTTAAAAGTATGAAAAATAAGTGTGAACAAATGACATATTTGTTGTAGTTGAAAGTTATTTTGGCTAAGCCCTAAATCCCTATTTAATTTTAAGAGTAAATTACAAATATCCATAAAAAGATTAAAAAATATAGGAGTATATTTAAGACATAATCCATCATCAACACTGATTAGTGGAGTATTTGGAGATTTCGTAATGACAGAATCTTTGCCCCAAATAGGACTTGTGATGTTGTGCTTTTTGATTCTATAGTTGTTCATTCTTTTTTATGGTATCATAGAGTAGTAAACATAAAGTTCGTTGAGAAGAATGGCTTAAAAACTCTCTCCTATTTATGTAACTTTTTTATGGCCACGGTTGAATTCTTTTCAACCAGTTCATATTCATGTTAATAATACTCATCAGTTGTTCAAAAAGTATAAAAATAAAAAATAAAAAATAATATATAGGAGTATAATTTTGGGTAAAATCACTGTTTTATATCCAACCTTTCACCTTTTTACCACTTTAGTCACCCGCCTTTTATTTTTGTTAAAACAAAATGCAACTTTTCACTTTTTTATCACTTTAATCACCCACCTTTTATTTTTGTTAAAATAAGATGCAACATTTCACCTTTTTATCACTTTAGTTGCCCACCTTTTATCTATACTCCTTATTAAAGAAAATGTCCCCCACCTTTTTTTTATCCTTAAATCATGATTTAAACTATCTATTTTGTCCATCTTCTTTATTCATTATTTTAAAATTATCTACTTGATATACCTATAATACCCTTAATGATAATTTACAATATCTACCCCTTAACTCCTAAAATAACTACACTACCCCTTTTACATCAATAACCTTTACATCAATAACCTATACTACTCATCGCCGTCATCGCCGCCACCACCTGTCACCGCCACCACACCATAGTCGCCGCATCGCGCAGGCATCCTTTTAGTTTTTGTTAAAATGAGGGCTAATATTTACCCATTTTAACACATTGTCTACGCTCTTTGACATAAGATCAGTACCTATTTTAATTTTAACATATTTCCAATCTTAACTTTAACTATTCTGATCACAGTAATACCAAAAAGAATTTTAAAAAAAAACATAAGATGCATACATAATATTACAGTAATACTCATTTCCATTCATTCAATCATTAATTAAAGTTAAAAAAAACATTATATAAACAACAACAATGACCATAAATATACAAAGATGGGGTAAAATTTACACTCCCAGGATCTTGACTTTTCAGTAACTTCGATTTGCAAGTATGGGTCGACTTTCCAAATAACAGGCAAAAAGTGGTTGGATGTATTTCAAGATCTTTGAAGCCCTATTCTACGAAAAGCTCCCTCAGGATATTAAACTATAAGAATTCTGCTTATGTTTATATATCTGGAGCTGACTATTACTTAGATATTGAGTCTTTGCGTGATCTTAAAAGAGACCAAGGAATAAATATTTCAACGGTTATTAACGGCTTTCGAGCCTATTTCCAGTTGTTTTACTTCACGGGATATTGAAGGATATTTGCTTATGCTATGATATCGGAGTCAAGTGATATTCTACACATGGGATATCAACTCACGGTCATTTACTTGGTCTACCTAAGTTAGCGAAGCTGAGAAGGAATTCTACACTAACGAAAAGAAACTCAATGTTCACCAAGCCAACTCCACAACGTGTGTATGAAGACCCGGAAGATCCCGGATATTTCGGGATTATAGCTGTACACTTAGTCTATAAATAGCGAGGCCGAAGATCGATTATAGGCATTTGCACACTCATTATCTCTTATATTCTCTCTATTCTCTTTAGCAATACTTATTACTCACACTTAGCAATCGATCAAAGGCGTTCTTTAGCTTGTATCTTGAAATTTCTTTTAATAAAAAGGCAAGAACGATTGTTTCCTCCCAAAGGTTTTATGCCGGAGAACCTGTTAAGAATCAAGAGCTTTTCCTCATCAACAAATCATTATGTCAATCGCATTTATTTTACTTTACTTAACAACTTTACAAGGCTTTATCTTGAAAAATATAGCATCTATCTTGATTTTACAACATTATATATTCAAGATATCGCATTTAAATTCTTTTATTACATTTTTGCGGAGTTATTAGTTTTTAAAGTTTTTTATTTTCAAGATTGTAAAGCACTAGACCTCACGAACGAAAGTTTAATCACTTAATTATTTTAACCTCACGAATGAAAATTTAATCACTTAATTATCTTAAGTTTTCTAAGTTGATTATTTTAAGTAATTTATGCTCAAAACACAAATGCAACCATTCGGGATGCTAATGCTGATGCTGCTCTAGAGGTAGTCTTTTCTATAAGAGATGTTGCATTTAATGCTATTCAATCACCTTTGCTAGACATTGGTATAGAAAGGGCTACTGGAATTGTTTGGAATATAATGGGTGGGTCCGATTTAACATTGCTTGATGTATCTCTCTTTAAAAATTCGTTATTATTTTATACATTTTAGTACCAATACTTTTTATATTTATAACTTCTATTATATCTTCTAATCTAATTGTACTTATCGAGTCGAGCTGAGCTTGAGCTCGGCTCGAAAAAATCTGAGGAGGCTCGAGCTCGGCTCGATAGTTCGACGAGTTTTTAGTATGCAGGCTCGAGCTCGACTCGTTATGGTTACTAATAAAACTCGGCTCGGCTCGAAAAGCTCAAACACATAAGTTTTCAATAATAATGGCTTGAGCTTGGCTCGAAACTCGGCTCGAAAAGCTCGAAAA
>JAOXNX010000032.1:20226060-20238087 GCA_028566075.1 Solidago caesia
GGAGGGGGTAGTTCTTGGGTGTGTCTTGGAGAGAGAAAGCTGATGTGACAGTGAAGATGAGGAGATGACGAGTTCAGAATAGGGAGAGGCCTAAGAAATATCAATGAAAGAATGCACTTACTTTAAACATAACTATGCCAAAGGGGATTAATTAATGATAGATAAGTGGTTAAAGTCGCATGTTACGTTTATTAGAACCCGGAAGTAATCTATATCTAATTAACTAAAACGATCTATGCAATTATATATTTCTAACTAAAACCCCTGATTTGAGTTCATTAATTAAATGGGATATATGATTACACGGATGGTTCATATGATTTATAGCAAAATACAGTTTTCGTATGTAGTTTTGAAAACTACTTCGATAGATTGAGTTTTCATATGTTTCCACACCGATGATTCAAAATCTAACATCTCTTAAAAAAGACAATATCGGCGTCAAATGCATGTCATGTGAGGATAAAATGGTCTTTTATACTTTATTAACAACATTTTTTAACGGATGTTAGATTTTAGACCATCGGTGTGAAAACATTTGAAAACTCATACTATCAAAGTTACTTTATCGATACCTTTGACATCCTTCTTTGATACAGCAATTAAATCCATTTTGGATATGAATCTATTGTCGTATTATTATCCTTTAATATTTTCAAAAGCAACTATATGACTAGATCTCAATAGCGAAACTAAAGGTAGATTTCTTTTCAACGTTGTTTTTATATTGTTTGTAGTTATTCTGTCGATCGACATCCCAGAAGTAACATAAGTGAGAATGCTGTCTCTTTTTTTAACTTATGAAAAAATGAAATTTCCTTATAAGTAGAAAACCGTAAATCTTGTTAATGTTTAGTCGGAGAGGAAGCACAAAAGAATGAGAACCTGTGCATATGTTTACTAATGGAAACAAAATATCAGGTGTGATAACATGGATAACCACTTACAAACTCGATCTTTACCAAACTAACTTGTAAGGTCACACAACTAGTCAATTAACTCAACAATAAGTCTCACAAAGAATTGAAACGAACAATAATACGAAATCCCTACAAATCTAATTAACCTGCAACTTCGACAGGCTATATCTCCTTGTCGTAACCTCCGATTGAAGATCTCTATAGTCAGATCGTAGATCTATGTGTCTTGAACCAGTTTACATAATTATTCTTTAAAGTATAATTACCTAAATATTACATATTAAAATCCAACAACGTAACAGACAATTGTGAATCCAAGACCGAACAACAACAAGTTCACAAAAGATTTAGAATACGTACATTGTTCTCATTGACCCAGTTCATGTTAAATAAATAAAAAACGTATGAAATTTACACTACAATAAAAATAAAAACTACGTGTAATATAAGTTTTTAATAACATAAATTAATGATACAATATAGAGTATATCATTTGGTTTATCTCAGACACCCACAGAAATACTTGCCGGCCACCTTTGGAGTTTGGATACTTGAAATAATATCTATTTAGCATCATTGGATATTTTCTTTAAATAATTCAACATAGAAGAAATTCGAAATAATATCTAGCTTTTACATTAAATTAAAATAAAATACTATCATTATCTATGTAAAGTAATATTTTATCTCGTACTTTTTCTTACAAGCAAATAGTATAGTATGAATCACTAAAAAGGTTTGTGTCTTTGTGAGTATGTGTTCGGTGAATAATCTTATTAATTTAGAAAGATAAATTGTAAGTAGGAATTAGTGAATAATGTCCTCTTTGGTTCCAAAAATTCTTTGAAATTTGATAGAAAAGAATTTGGATTTCTTTCCACGTCATCTTAGATAAACATTACAAATTCTAAAATTCCTTTCTATCAAATTTTTAAATTTTTTTTAACCAAACGGCCTTTAAATTCCCACTAAATCATTTAAAAGGTTAAAATGTGACATGTCATCAATCTATCGACATATTCTCACTTATGACTAATGTCAATGTTAATGTTTACTATACCCAATCCCATTATTACTAGGGATATGAAAGTGGTAGGATAGTTATGAATAAGTTAGATGTTAAATTTTTTTATAAATTTCTTCAAATTCTTAGATCTTTTCATGCCACTATAAATGAAACAGAAAACTTATTACGGTTGATAAAAATATGGTCATCTTTAAGGATTTTAAACTTTCAAAATTAAACTTTATTTGAAAGTCATAGCAAAGATGCTTTTGTTATGACATTTTGCTTGGCAATATTAGAGAGGAGACAAGATTTTTTAACCTATATTTTGAAATTTGACCAATTGGTAAACTTAATTTTGGATGGAAATATTTGATTTTGGATATCGATAATGCTCTCTTAATTCATGATATATCATGTTTGAAGATACTTTTGGGTTTCTAATATATATGTTTATATATAAAAAACATGGAGTAACAATTATATCTATGAGATATTGTATACGTTGATTGATTAATCATTAACAAAAGCTAGACAAACTACAGTTAATCATCTTATTCACTATTTAAAAATTTACAGATTGGTGATAATAATGCAGTAAATATTTGTTTTGCTCCATATATAACGAGTAAAAATAATATTTCCTAAATTTTAAAATCTTTAATTATGGTTTTAAGTTTTTTTTAGCACTTCGCTTAACTACAAATTAAGGAAAATACACATAGATATTGATGTGATGCTTCAATTCTTTGACTCCATCACTGCATGACTACATGCACACATTTGCTAAGAATACTAATTTTTTTATTAAAAAAGGAAAGTATATCTTTTTTTTTCTTTTTAAAAGAAACAGACACCAAAAGAAACTCACGCACGAAAAAAATAAATAAAAAGTATATCTTTGACTCCAGTCACTAGTGCAACTTATTTTTTAATAGCCAGTCAAAAGCTATTTTCCCAAAAAGAAAAGCTTCAAAATGACTTTAAAATTTAAAAGAAACAAAAGCAGTAAAAGTAAACTCCATTTTAAATTAAAAGCTGATCTGTATCCCACAAAGCTAAAGCAACTACATTATCCTAAAATGGCTAAATGGCAAAGTATTATAAAAGTGGGCCGTTCTTGGGCTTCCTTGTGGGCCACTACTATACTTATATAGTTTTCTATAAATAGCCACCCAATATTACTCAATGTAGCTCTACAATCTTCATCTCAAACAAACATACAATAAAAACCACAAATTTGTTCAAACAATGAAGACTCAACAATTATCCAGCGCTGATCCATCTGTTGTTCACGAGTGCAAACGAATGGCCGGAGATAGATTTCGAAAAACATTTCAAGCTGTTATGACTACCATGAATGAAAATAGCAACAAAGGTTTACGCGCTGAAACAAGAGTTTCTCATGTTGAAAAAGTTACAAGTCGACGGAAGGAAAGAGTAAAAACGGAGGATCCTATGAGAACAATCATGTTCTTGGCATCATGGAACCATACGTAGCGATTACATCGTACGTGATTAATTGTTACTAGTACTCGATTAATTATTAGTGTATATATTGTATTGGTGTTTAGTGTTTTTGGTGTATATTTGTTTAACATGATTTCATAATCATAATATACACTAAACTACACTAAACACTAATGCAATATATATATATTATATATATACACTATGATGATGGTAGACGATTGAGTTATATGATCTGTCGTGTATTAATTACATGACTTGTTGATCGACTGATGATGATTAATTGATTTAAAATCATGTCCTTAATTGTATATGTAAGTAAAGTGACTATGATCGATCATACGTCGTGGGTAATTTAAATGAAATAACAAATTATTATTTCTTATATGGTTTTAATGTTGTTCGTATACAATTAGTACTTTGATATGTAATATCCCTACTGCCCTACATCTTAAAAAAAAAATGTTTACTGTTAACTTTTTGATTTTTGTATGAAAATACATTTAAAGCCCAATCTATTCATATATTTTGCATCAAGTATTATATAACACAAAAAATAGTTAAGGACAAAGTTGGGAACAAACTTTTAAAAGTAAAAAATGGACAAGTTTTTTGGGACAAAAAGTATAATTTTCATGTTTTCTTTTTCTTATTGCTGATGCGTAGTAATTCATATAATAACTTACGGTAATGATATATCCTCCTAAACAATCAGCCTAATAATCCTTCTAATAACTTGATTACATGACAAGTGTAATCCACTAATTCTCTTCTCTCATTTCATTCTTTGATTTTACCAAATGTTATGATTAAATTGTTAAAAGGATTATTAGGCTAATTTTATAGAAAGATGTATCATTTTCCATAACTTACTTTACAAAACAAATAAATCTAAGTTCAATTAGTCCAGTCAATGATGACTTAATAAGTTTTAGTCTCCTAATTCATATATAACAAGAAAAATATAGTGTAGTACGCCCTAATTCAACAATCAACATATATAGAAGGAATTCGAAATAATGTCCATCATCGCATGGCTACTTAATTGCGCACCCATTTGCTAGCTAAGAGCTACTAAAAACAATACTAATCTTTTTTAAAAAAAAGTAGTATATCTTAAAAAGAAACATACACGAAAAGAAATGCACGCACGAAAGAAAAGAAGAAATAAAACGAACCACCATCTTAGATTATCCAACCATAATAACTGATTAACTTCCAAAAAGATAGAATTTATTTTTAATACATATAATAAAGGTTTTATTAGTAATAGCTTTTAAGGCCGTCGGTAACAAATAATTGCATTAAAATTTGTATCTTAATAAGGGAAAAATTATATAACTAATTGTATGTTAATTATTTGTAATGACGTATATATCAATACAATGCAGGCCAACGCGACGAGGCCCGTAAGGACAACCTGCTGAAGCCTCGGCGTGTCGGGATAAATACACCAACACAAAGGTCTTCAGTTACGCATGGTCTTATAGTAAAAGATATGTTCCTTTTGTGGTTTGGTGGTAGTGGACTACCACTTTAATAAGGATACTATTCTTAAAAAATGTCCTCTGTATATGGTTGGGATTACATTTCAGTTAATGCTATTTTCTTGCATCAAGAGAAAAAATATAGAGGCACTTTCAAGAAGAATTTATTCACGGGAATTTATTTATGACCCAGTATTAACGATGACGACCTAAACTGGATTTTTAACGATATAAGTAGACAACTAAACAACAAAAGCTTCAGGCCTAAATTAGGCCTGAAGCTATTCATGAGAGAGATCAAGCCAATCCCCTCATTTGACTTTGCTTTCATATCAACTAATAAACTAATTAACTTACTTACCAAATCAACCCATATTAGATCAATAATTTGAATTTCTAGCCTCTAGTAAAACTGTAAAAAAGACAGAAGGATATATAGAGAATTGGTTTTGTATGAAACTTTAACTTTCTCAATTAAATGTAGTATGTTTGTGACATTGTTACAACCTAATTCTTGATGCTAACATTGCAAGAAAAGAAAAACATTTAGATGGCTTAAAAATGACACTGAAAACGATACATCAATTGCTATGAAAGGTAACTTATAATGCTTTTGGACTGCACAAAAGTTGTAACTTTGTTGACACATCCGACATCGATCCTCCTTTAATTTGATGCAGCGTATCCCTTGTCGATATGACTCTACGTACTGTCGTATTATATACTTTATTTTCAAAAAAGACTAATTAAATGAGTCGTAGACTCCCCATTGCAACAAGAAAAGTTGGTTCCTTTTCATTTCAACACGTCTTTGACCGTTTATAGTTCTTCTTTCCTTATTATCGAAGGTACATTAATGTTGTATATATTGGCTTCGATCTTCACATAAACCTGAAGTTATGACTGATGTGATTACTATAATCACGTACTAATGGTAAGTAGGACTGACTATAACTCGGCCATCAGAGTAAACTGATTAGCCTTGAACTAATTAATTAATAGATTATAACCAAGAAATTTTCTTATATATATATATATATATGATAGGCTTATTATACCAAATATATACAGAAATTCATACTACAAATGCTCAACAACTCAACTTTGTGATCCCTCTATGACAACTAACCCACCTCACCAATGACCTATATATGCCCACTTACTTGATTCATCCATCAACATAGGTGTTAATAAGTTTATGCATGGTGATTGTTATTTGTTTATATAAAATTAGCTGGTTCATGATGTAAGTTGTTAATATGTGACATGACATGATATATAATATTATAGATAGAGATGGAGCCAAGATATCTTTTAAGCGGGTTCAAAACTAAATTTAGTAACATTTGTATCAATTACTAGTGGTTTCATCATCACGATTACGTTAACAATGCTTTAAAATCACACTAATATTACACGTAAATTCAAACTTTTTTAGCAGGTCGACTGACCCGCACGTAACATGCTAGCTCCGTCCCTGATTATAATCCGATACAAATGTTCACCAAAGTGGATGAGCATCCAAGAAAAACAAACACCAAAGTTGAAAGTATAGTTGGCAATTTCTGTCTCCTTTATGTGAAACGTTTGATGAATGGGAATGACAACAGCAAATGTTCAGACCAACCAGTAGAGCTGATCAAGCTTCTGATCTGCTATATACACTTGGAATTCATGTAATATATAGCAGCCATCATCTTAGGGGTACTATATCGAACAAATATTTGTTCCCAACTTCATGGCTCAAAAACAGGCTTCCAACGTAACCTTCGATGAACCAGACATGTACAGGATGGTATTCCATCCCGGGTCCATGAGTCAACAGTAACCGATATCTTTGGCATGACGCAAGTTCATGCTGCCCCATCATGTATGTATACAAAAATAATAACGCTAATGAAAACAAGAAGCAACATAAAGCAAAAACCGAAAACACTATCCATATCGTCCATAACAGATTGCAATTAACACGAACCATGTCTCTTTTGACTTTAACATCATAAGTTTAGAAGTTGAAGTAAACAATGATTAAAAAATTCAATACTATCATAATAATATTTTTTTTTTCTGCTTTTGTAGCTATATACTATATTATACTACTCGTACTTGTTATCAATATAATAAAACCTTAACCCGTTCGGATATATTGATATAAGCCTCTCAATGATACAAGTCTGATCTAAGAAATTTCTACTATGTTGCACGAAGACGATCATCAAAAGACACCAAAAAAGAGCAAGAAAATAGGTAAAGTTGATTAGTACTGAATATGCGGATTACCATTAAAGGAACTGCATATGTGCTTACTTTACTTGCCCAAGACACCATGATCATCAACAATAAGAATGATATTTCTAAAAACAGCAGCAAGAAAGCCTTAAGCGTCCCTTCAAGTCAAGTTTACTATTTTACCCGTGGCTAAAATGCATTCTTAATCATCATCTTTCTGAACCTCCCACTTACCGTTATCTGAAAAAACACAAAGAACAAATATTCAATGCCGCTTCAGATACAGTTTAAGGTATCAAAACAGTCTGGTTGGATATAGCTGATCAAAACAGAAGCATGCGTCAAAACAGGTAAGGGTTGGGCCAACCCTCATATATTTTCTTTGATTGTATAAATAATTGAGTTAAATATTAATATATTATTACTAGAATAATATGTTACACATAATCTAAATTTCAAAATTTATAACGATTTATAGGTTTTGTGCATTCCAGTAAACTTCGGATGGCTTTTGACCCATATGACTCATTTCCTTTTTTAGTTAAATCTTTTAGTTCAACTCATTTGACCCGTTAGACATAAAGTATGACCCAAATCAACCCATTATACGTGGGTCAAACTGTGACCCATTATACAGTAACGGAAAGAGTCTAATGGTTGAAGTTTAATGGTATATCTAGAGGGCAAAACTTTGCATGTTTGATTCCTCGTGCAAGCGGCTGATGTAGTGAAGATGAAAAACATGTTTGCAGAAGCCTATATCAATAGAAATTCATCAAGATATGGATAACTTCAAGTGACACTAACACAGATATACACACACTAAACACTATACATACATACATACATACATAAATACATACACACATATACTGATATACATATGATATTAAAACTAATAAGATTAACATGGCGAAGAAACATATATGTGTAATTTAATTTTTCATCCTTTTTATTACTCGTATTATTTTACTTCAACAATTGTTAAGACATGCCATTCGATTTATTCTAGCTGTAGTATCGCTTTACATATCAGACTGTTGAATAACATCTTGTGTCACTCAATATACATCTGATCGACGCGTGCTTCTTGTTGAGTAGCTTTATCAGATTACCCACTCACAATTATTTTTAAGCCCACTGTTGAGGCTTTGGTGAAACAATTGAGCAGGAGCATGACTTCGGGACAAGCAGGCATAATAGTCTATAAAACTTATGTAGACTTGTAGAGTATTAACTCGTATAAAACAGAACAACATACCGTATACTCAAAGTCTCAAACCAATAAAAGACACAAATATATTACAGTGGAAGTCTTAAATTCTAATATTCGACCTTGCAAAAACCTTAAAACATAAACATTAATCTTAAAACCATGTTCTTCTGTATTGAAAGTCCCTAATGACGTGTGTTTGTGGACAGAAAATGCGACCCAAAATCATGCGTAAGGATAATGCTCAAGTAACTATAACAAGTAGATAATCTGATCGAGATCTCATTCATCAATATGCTAACGACCCATAACATTATCTAATGGGCTCAAATCCTTATACTCTTGACTCACTAAAATATGGGTGAAAATAATTCAACCTGTGTTAATCACTGAATGCTTGAACATATTAATTAATGCATAAAGACCTGAGATACATATGCCATGACTTGCTAGTAAATGATTGCACATAATATCTGAGTAATCAATCATGCAACATATCAAACACGCACAATTACATACCGTATATCCCAGTTTCCATTAATTTCCCAAATTTTATGGTTTTACCCATATCTGGCCCGTTGGGCGAGTCAGCCCTTAAAACTCCTTATTTAGTATATCATTTAATGTTTATTATTTAATTTCCTATTATTGAATATCTATACTAGATTATTAACTTGCGGGTGAACATATAAGATTAATGATAGGTTAATTTTTTCATATGAACATATTTGATAATAATGACATTTTTTTTATTGAGAATGTAAGCCACGGGAATCATATAGTTGATATTATATGTGTAAATTTGTTTGTGTATTGATGAGAGAAAATATGATATATATAAAGCATGTTGGTTGATTTATGTAATAAAAACCCATGAAAAAAAATTAGTCGTAGATAAAGTGAAAGGGACTAAAATCATTGAATTAGGTTGTATTCAGTTGGACGAAAAACGAACTAAAATTAGTTAAACGGTTTGTATTCAATTGAGCTTATCTATAATTCTATACTCTATTATAAAGCAAATCCCCCACCTTTTTCTGTTTTTTTTTTTGTTTTTTTTTTTTTCAAACTACCTATTTTGCCTCTGCCCTTTATTCATTATTTTAAAATCACTACTTGATATACCTATAATATCATTAATGAAATTAATTTACAATATCTATCTCTTAACTCCTAAAATAACTACACTACCTCCTTTTACATCAATAACCTTTACATCAATAGCCACTACTCGTCGCCGCCATCACCACCACCAGTCACCACTACTACCACACCACCGCTACCACCGCCGCTACTACCACCATCGCCGCCGCATTTGCGTGGGCATCTGTCTAGTAATATTAAAATAGATGGAGTCGGTAGGTTGGTAGCAAAAATGTGTATTTAATGATATTAGTAGACGATTACTATTACTAATTACTAATTACTAGTATCTATATTTATAATTTAGGAATTATGTAATTTATGAAAAGTAGTAGGACCATATGTGGTTTTCATCAATACTTTGATAAATGATAATGTTCAAAATGATTCAAGGGTTTAAAATGCATAAATGAAATTTAATCAATGGAGACTTAATCATGAAACATTTAAAGGTTTTATTTTATTATAGATTAGAGATTATTTATATATATTAATTAATTATATATTATGTTTATAATACATTATAAAATATTTAGCCCCTCCATCTTTCTCAAAAATACTTAACAAGTCGTTATTCACCCCTCACGTCTCGCGGCCGCCACCATCGCCCCTCCGCATCGCGAGTAATCTTCTAGTTTTATTTTTATTGATATTATGAATTAAAATATTTACCAAAAATCTTAATATACTAGACTCATGCCCGCGTGATGCGACGACGATGGTGATAGCGGCGGCGACATGGTGGTGGCGGCGACAGATGGTGATGGCAGCGACGGTGGCAAGTAATGTAAGTTATTGATGTAAAGATAATTGACGTAAAAGGGGGTAGTTTAGTTATTTTATGAGTTGAGAGATAAATGTTGTAATTTATTTCATTAATGATATTTTTGGTAGACCATGTATGTGTGTTGAATGTAAAAGGATAATTCAGGTATATCAACACTGTAATTTGAAAAGGGAGGGAGGAGGGGGGGGGGGGGTGGTTGATGCTTTATATAGTAATATAGATATACAAGAAAAGTCTTTTGAAAAATAGATTCTTATTGATCGATAAAAGTCTTTCTTATAAAATCAATTTAGTTTTTCTTTTACAACCAATTACATCAACTAATCCCTTTCTTTTCAATCAAATTAACTAAATAATCACTATCCTAACAAATATTTATAAAATTAATGATCATACCTTATTTGTCAAACCATTAATATTAATCTTTTCACCCAATAAATATCAAAACAAATATATCATTATTTTTCACCTAAATTAAAAATTCTCAATCATTTAATTAAAAAATCAAATTAACTAAACCTTTCAAGTATAATTATTAATTATTCAAATATTTATAAATCGTTAACTTACGTTGTCTTTGTATTCACTCCGGCTAAAGACCAAGAATAATTAAATATAAAGTAAAGGGGTACTTTCGCAATGCGGCGGCCCCGAATATGTCGTGTGAGAACCTGTTGTTAATTCTGTTGTTAAAACATATAAATATATGTTGTGGAAAAATCCGTTGTTAATCCGGTTGTTAAAATATATAAGTATATGTCGTGTAAGACATATTTGTGATTTTCATAATTAAAATTTAAAATATATAAATTAAATGAATTAATTGTAGAAATGAAAAGTTTGAATAAATATATACATTTTAGGCAATGTTTTAAAAACAGGACCGGATCGGCTGGTTCGACCGGTCGGACCAATGCGCGGTCAGGAGGCCGGTTTTTTAAATCCGGTTTTTTAACGGTCCGGTTCAATGGTTCGAACTGGCATATTTTTTCGGTTTTGGCAGGTTTTTCCAGTTCAACCGGTTTTGTATTTATTTATTTATTTTTATTTTTATGATGATGTGTATACTTTAATGTTATTTTTAGTTATTTGTGAACATTAAAACATATATTTTATTTGGAGTATAACTATTTTGTATTATTTTTGAATGGATTGTAACAAGTTTAGTAGCATTTAAAAAAAAAAATACCAAACAGTTGAACCGGCCAGTTCAACCGGTCCGACCGCTCGCAGTTGACTGGCCGGTTTGACGAAAAATCCGGTTTTTAAAACATTGAATTTAGGTCACTCGATTATGAAGTTCTTGTACAAAAATATCAAAGAGGTGAACACAAGGTAGAGTATGTAATGAAAAAGTCAAAGATTAAAAAAAAAAAAGAAGTCAAAACTGATCCGTGTATCGATCATTAGGTAAAATATTACCTTTTATGTTAACTAGCACGATACCCGCGCAATGTGGCGGCGGCGACGACATTCTGGTGGTGATGGCGACGTTGAGTGGTGTAGGTTGATGTTAATATAATTAATGTAAAAATGATAGTGGAGATATTTTGGAAGATAAGGATTTATGGTGTAAATTAGTTCATTAAGGACAAATTGGGTAATTCCTTATAAGTCTTTAGTTTCATTAAGGGCAATCTAGACATTTTGCATGTATCAATTTACGTAACTTCTTTTAATAAGGAGGGGATAATTTTTAAGGGAAAATGATCCGTACTTCAGACTTTACATAAGCTTAGGTACTGCCCCCTTTAAAAAAAGTTACAAATTAA
>JAOXNX010000032.1:20252800-20262828 GCA_028566075.1 Solidago caesia
CGGTTAAGACAACGTATGCTAGACCTCCCGCTGTCGAATCGCGACACGAAGATCAGGCAAAATTCACCTTTCAAAAACAAAAAACCATAATTACTGCACGTTCAAGATTAAACCATAACGATCAGAAATTCAGAATAAGTTGTGTTTTAAACTTTCCATCATTCAAATCTCGTCAAGAATACATGCTTAATGGACTAATTTTTTTTTTGTCATTTGAGTCAAGGTTATATTAGCAGGGAAGAAAGAGACAGTCTCTTTAGCCATCCAAAAGGCAGAGAGGTTTCGGATGGAGCTTCTTAACCGAGGTGTTATTTTGGTTCCTGTCATTTTTGGTGAAAAGGAGTCACAGATTGAGAAAAGAGGCTTTGGTGGTCCCAAAAAAGCAGCTGCATCTCTTCCTTCTGTTGGGGTAAGCTTAAATAAATCTGCGAAACCATTTTGTAGAGGTGGCAATAGAGTCAGCAAAAATATAGCCGGAGAAACAAATCCTGCAGCAATAGGGTTTGCGAAAATGTGTCCGGACCGACAAAACCAAACCAGGTCTGAGCTGGTATTGGCTATATTTGGCTTGGCTATTGGTTTCAAAACCAGTTCTAAGTACATGGGGTATTTTCAAAATCATTTTTCAGCTCAGTTTGGTTGGCAGCTGGAACCAATTTTTTTTTTTTCTAGAAGTTTCTTTATTCCAAATTTGAAATTATCGTTTTATATTCATATTTCTCAAAATATAAAACCCCAAAATTGTATCGGGTTTACAGTATGGTTTTGGACTACACCTATTCTAAGTTGGAACCGGGGCCTGTTTAAACCACTCTGCTTCATGGTTACATTATTATTAATTTTCCGATTTTGGCCTGGTTCTGGCTTTTTCTGATAAACACCCCCAGGTAGCAGTTTTGAAACGTTTAACTATGAATGAGCTCATTTGGATTATGTTTCATCTCTCACGATTCAAATGGGCCATTAAAATAAAAGAAGTTAAAAAGGTCACTTGGGTTAAAGGGGTCTAATTGGTCAAAAGTTGCACAAGGTGTATATTAATGCATACTATCTCCCTCATGGGTCGAGATTGTCACCTCTAGTTTTTTGCGCTTGATAATTGTTTTGCAACTGTAATTGATTACCCTCGTTTATCGTCTTTGGTACTTGTGTATGCTATCATCATAGGAAGATTTTGAGACACGAGCTCAATCTATAACTGCAAAAACAAAATTGAAGTCCGAAATCCGATTCAAAGCCGAGGTTGTATCACCCGGGGAGTGGGAAAGGTAAGTGATAATCTTGCTACCTTTATACGAATGTTTTTCAAATATCTAGAGTAACTTGTAATGAATATGAGCAAAGGTTTTGTATGGTTCCAAGTCAATGAATTATTAGCAATATATTTGAGCTTAGCTGATCCCGAGCTTGGTTGGCTCATCAAAAGATGAGGTTCTAGCTTTGCTTGAGGTTTCTCAATCTTAAAAGCTAAGACTTTGGGGTCTGCGTGCCTAAGGGTTAGCTCATACAGACTCGACGTTCGGCTTGTGGTTCAAATGAGATCTTATAAAATGAAAATAAACCCTTCAAGTACAACTACCAATTGAATATAATAAGAACGATAGAGATACAAACTCACAACAGACAAAAGTACACCTTGGCTCATTTAGCTTTAGAAGCCGAGCCGTATGAGGCTCTGGATTTCCTTAGGCTTGGGTTTATTGGGTTTTTACTTGTCTATGCTCACAAGTGGAAAGGGCCTGTATGGTAACGGGAAAAAATGCAAAATCTTTTAGGGTACTTCAAGACATGTTGGGTCGGATCTTCCCGCCATTGTGTTCTTTTGTCCTTTTTTTAAATGCAAATATTTCCACAACGCACATCGTTTTTCGCACATTTGTCTCTAGTGGGACTTGGACCCACAAGCTCTTAGTTGGGTCCCATTACGAATACCGCTAAGAAAATCTGTTAAATATGATTTTAAAAACCATCACTAAGTTAATAATTCAAAATATATTCAATAAAGCAAGTTAGGAGATGATAACACTTGCTATGCTTTGGGCGACTTGTAATGGTTCCACCTGTTTCTTTGTCAGCTGTCTTTTTTCGTTGTACTAATTTTACTCGTTATTAACTCTAGTTTTATTGACCAAACTGAGAAGGTGGATAAAGGAGCAACAAGAATCGGAAGGAGTTACTCCTGGTGAGGATGTATATATTATACTACGTCTAGATGGTCGTGTTCGAAGATCAGGAAGGGTTAGTCCCCTCCCCCCTCTTTTTTTTTCTTATTTTCATATAGTAATGTTGATATATTAAAAGGAACGTTATTATAAGTTATAACCATCGTAATTGGATTTTGTCTGCAAAGAAAAGAAACAATCGTTAATGTGTAGTTATAAACAAAAAGTGTCAATTGTGGAATGTCCGTTTGTAATGAAAAACCAAATACAACGCCTAAAAAGTTAAATTCCTTCTTCGTTATCATTTGTTAGTTAGTTTAACTTTTGAGATCACAACTGTTGTGTCTTTCAATAGGGCTTGCCTGATTGGAACCAGATATTGAAGGAGCTCCCACCAATGGAAGATTTGTTAAGCAAGCTAGAAAGATAACACAAAATAGTTCTTTCCGCCAAAATCCGGTAAGGTTACACCTTTTACCAGCTTTACTTCTTATTCGCCACTTTTTATTATAATTATGACACGAATCAGCCTCCCCAGGTTCTTACAACTAGGGAGAACTTGTGCATCAAGTATTCTGTATTTTTATTCTATCTTTGATGCCCCCCACTAAATGTGGTTTCTTGTGTCGTATTCAGGGGGTTCTTTAGCATTGTGTTCTTGTATAAAGCTGGTCCTTTGGATTCGTGTTTCTACCCTAATAAAGTTGACACACATGTCCATCGATAACTACTGTGAATCTTTAGTTTCAAAGTGAAATCTTTGTGCTCATCTTTCCTTGTGAACTAAATGATTTTTGTAAAAATGTAATTGTAAAACATTACTTTATGTTATACAAAAGTTTTGTTTGACCAGATTTGGCTATTTATGTAACATTGTAGCGTTCCTTTTCTTTTCTGCTTGTTTGCATGTCGATAACACTTGTATCGAAAGACCAACATGATTTTCGTAGGAAGTTATAAGAGAATTCGAAGTGTAAGTTACTTTTTTTACCTGATCAAATTTGGAAACAAAATTTTTTCCTAATGTCCAAACACTTGTATCATTTGATGTTCATAATGGTAGTTTTTGAAGTCACTAGATTTCCCATTGTCGTCATTTTAAGAAATTTCCGAGGCTGTTTAGAGTCTTAAAAGTTTCATAACCATGTTAAGAAATTTTCTCAACGAGCGTTTAATTTGCACTTCGAAAATATTATTTATCATAATGAACACAAACTACAATTCGCAAGAATAACCAGTTTATGAAGTCACAAATATATGAAATTGAACAAGCATACTATAGTGTCAACACTGAAAACAACAGCCATTGGAACGGCGAAATCTTTTAAATCCTAATGATGGGCGCCTTCATGTTTGGCTTTTGGCTTCTTCACTATCATCACAGTGCAGTGAGCATGATGGGTAACATAGTCGCTTACACTTCCCAAAACCGCCCTACAAAAAGCATTAGTATACCTTGTTAATATGTACGAGTCATCGTACTCTTAGAAAATACAGTATCTTCAACAAGAAGTAGGATGAGTTGAAATCGGCGATATGGCCATGGGATAGGATTTGCACTCACCCGGCCCGAGTATATGCAAACCTAAGTTTTGACATAGATGTATAGATATTACCTTTTAATGGCTCCATGTCCATGGCTACCAACAGCTAGTATGGTTGCATGGTGCCTGTCAACAGCTTCACATAAAACATTTCTAGCATCACCTTCCACAGTCTCTATGGTTGCATCATTCACCTATACATATATATATATATATATATATAGATCGTAAGTTTCATTAGACTATAAGTCAACATCTTTCAAAGTTGATAACCAAATCCGAGTCAAGTACAAACCGATTTAGAGATGCAAAGCTCCTTGGCCTTTTCCACAACTCTATTAGCAATCTTCTTCAAATCCACATCCACATGTGATAAAATATCCAAACCTGAATTTCATCATATATTTAGCAACAAACACAATACAAACAATTAAGATAACGATAATTAACAACTAATTAAAGGACTGGTTTAATTACTAGGAGCGGCGAAGCTCATAGTAGAAGTAGGAGTAGGTTTGGAGTGAACGATGAATAGTTCAAACGCAGGGTTTGGGGCAGATGGTACTAGGAAGTGATCTAATATCCATTCTAGCGCGTAAAAGCTCTGCTCGCTGTCATCAACCCCAACGATAATCGCTGGTTTGCCCGTTGTCGCCATTGTTAAGTTGTGTGTGTGTCTGTGTGTCTACAGGTGAATTGTTTGCTTCACATTTCAGAAATGGGAGTTTATATATATAGAAGAAATATATGTCATAGAGGGAACTGATTCGGTGAATCAACACCATGCAAAAAGTACAAAGTGATATATATTTTTTCTTTCTTCTTTTGGTTTGCAATATTTTATTTATATATTTCACCCATAAACTTATACTAGAAGTGTGGCCGTACAATACATGGATACCGAATGTGTTTCAAGTTGTCTTCTAAGGATACACGGCTAAAAGGTTGATGGGGCGATGGTGGTCAGCGTCCGTAATATTTGTGTAACAGGGGAAGTTATAATGGTATTATGCTATAAAATCGATTTTTTATTTGAATTCCTATTATATTTATTGTTATATTGACTTTTTAATTTATAGTAATATATTAAATTTCTATTTTAGTTAAATTGAATTTGTTTTGACTAATTGATTTTGCATTAACATTTTTTAGAGTATTAAATACATGTACTTAAAAATTCAAATTTTATTTCAGACACCACCAAAATGCTTTATAATATAGTATATAAATAGGTATAGATATGCTTTCACATACACCCCCTAATCTACCGTCTTGTTGTGGTGGTTACAGAGGTCGGTTGGTGGCGACCGATGGGCAGTAGTGACAGATGGTGATTGGCAATGGTTGCGGTCTTGCGGGAGATGGTTGTTGTAGAGTGGGAGAGTATGTAGAATCAACAATGTAAGTTCTTTGAGATGCATGGTTATATGAGTGTTGGTTGGTATATGATAAAATAAAATTAAAAAATTAAGAGCTTGTTTAATTACATAGATTAAAATGGAAGACTCAAGTTAAGTTAATAGATGATCCAAATTCCAATGATTATATCTTTTTCTTGACTTTACGAATCATTAAAGGTGAATTAAGTGGTTTAAGAAGAGGGGGAGTGGACCCCTAAGATTTAACCCAACAGAATAACTAGCTTAGGCCCTTAAAATGTTGCTATCTTGCATTCTTGCTATAAATTTTACTCATAATAGTTTTTTTTTTTATAGAAAATAACATGAATTCCTAAAATTTTATAAAAATATATCATTTTAGCCAAGTTTTTTTGGACTTTCACAAAATACCTAACAAAATCGCAATAAAAGTAGAAAATCGCAATGAGATTCTCAATTTCTCGTTAAGATTCTCAATTTATCGTTGCGATTATTTATGTTTTTATTGCGATTTTTACAATCTTATTGCGATTTTGTTGGGTATTTTGTGAAAATCATTTTTTTTTGGCTAAATTGATATTCTCTTTTTATTGCGATTTTCTATTTTTATTGCGATTTTGTAACTAATAGTTTTTAACTCATATTTCTAAAAATTAGCTTATAAACGTGATATGTGGCGAAATGAATAAAAATATGAGAAGATATTCTTGTGTGCCTTATGTTTGTTTATTCGAAATTAATCATCTCAATCATTTTTTATGTTAATAATTTTTAGGTATATCAATTAATCATCTGTCTCAAAAGATAATATATATTCTTGTGTAGATTATGTTGATTTGAAATTTTAAAAACGCACGTGAATTTATCAGTTTAAAGAAAAGTTAAAAGATGCCACAAGTTGCACAAAAGATTGGGGATTTGGAGATATAAAGATGATAGAATAGAAGAGTTATGATGGTTTTGGTCCCTTTTTTTTTTATCATCTTCATAGAGAGGCTAATCTTTTTATCACTTGTGTCTTCCCACTCACCCAACTTGCCTTGATTTCAATCTTTTTTAGTTTTTAGTTTTAAGTTTTAAGTTTTGGGCTTATTTAATAGCCAGCCTTCTACAATTTTAGCAGCCCAACTTAGCTATTTGGACCAGCCCCATATCAAATTAAATTCTTGTGATTTACTAATACTGGGAAATGTTTACCCTGTTTTGTTGCTGGATACAATCGAAACATCACGTTTTCAATACTGCCAAAAAAAAAAAGGGGAGAAAATATGGTAAAAAAAGTTACCAATTTAATTTGAAAAGCTCAAACATATAGATGTTTAAAATTACCGAGGAATGTAAGACTAAACGGTATATAGCGACATGTTAGGCGTTCTCCCCCACTTCGCTTATGAAACGCCCACTTAACGCCATGAACACCGCTCCTCTAGGCGTTCCATGCTCAAATGTTTGCCTCCACGGTTTGGCATAACTGTTGACTAGTTTCTTTCTTTTTCTCTTCTTTTCCTTTTTCCAAGCAAACATTATATTATTAGACCACTCATGTTTTGCCACTTGTTGAAAGACCCCCACCCCCTAGAGTTGCCTCACCCCCACTTTTTTGAGAGGCATCTTCGGGTGTGACGTGGCGCCACATGGCGGAAGACCCCCTTCCTCCAAGATGTCCCATACCTCTTAGTCTAATGAAAGTTGTAGCCGTCCGATGGGTACACGAAAAGTAACGAAGTTGCTTTGACTACAGAAATATGAACTGTCTGTTAGAGCGAATTAAATGATTGGGTTGAGCAATGCCCCTCTTTCCCTCACTCTCCTTTCCCTAATATGAACCTTGAGTCATCAAAGCTTTTCTGTCTAAGCCTCATCCGCTTACCCTACGTGACTGATGCATTAAAAATACACTATAATACAATGGATTTAAAAGTATCACGTAGAATCTATAAAATCAATATTTTAATTTTTAAGCCTAAAATGCAAATGAGCTGGATTATTCAAATTAGTGTTTTCTGCCTCTTAAAACGCAAATAATTAATTTTAATTCTAGATAATCCAAATATCCTTTCTTTTCTTTTTTTCTTCATGTTTTTATTTTTTTAGTTGTGTCTTAAAAAGTAATAATCAAATAATCACAAGAAAAACACAATCACAAACACTCCCAGATTGACATGAGTGTGAAACGAATTTTCATAATTTGAGGAAACATGTTTCTTTTCTTTTTTTTTTCCATGAATATATATAACGGAAACACCTGAATTTACTTACTTCATCTTGTGGATTCACATTTTTGAACCCGTTTTTTAATAATAAATATATTCATCATTAGTCAACAATCACAGGAGTATATATTTTTAGCAGACGGGGTCTGAAGGACAAAAAACTTTTCACAACTCAAACATACTTGTTGTGGATTAGTTTTATGTTATTTTATTATTCAATTTATAGAAAATTTAAACTAGATATGCAAGTATCACGTAATAGTTGTGTATATATATATTCAATTCTTTCTTTACAAATTTAATTTTCCAAAATCATTATGTTAGATGTACATTAAATTAAAAAAACTCTTTTAAATAAGGTCATGTGTTTTACTTTTAAAAAGCATAAAATAAACTTAATGTTAAAAAAAAAAAAACACTCAAGAATCAAATAAAAATAAATATGTATTTATTTAAAAGCACTATCTCAACATAAAATGAAAGGGATGTTTATGCCGCGTGTTGCAGCGAATGTCTTTTTTCCTATTTAAGGTCAAGATCACAACCACACCATTATAGTTATGTTTAATCTCAAATATCACAAAGGAATAAAATGTTTAAAAAAAACCAAAAAATAAAACCAAAAAATAAAACCAAAAAGAAAAACTAAAACAAAAAGTATATATAAAAAAAGAAGTTTAAACGTTAAAAAAAAAAAGTTTCAAAACACCAAAAAAATTAAAAGAGAAATTCTATAATGACAAACAAGTGTTTACAAACAAAGTTTACAAACTCATGTGGACCAATCAAACAAGGAGAGAGTATGAAAAAAGAAAAAAGAAAGATAATTCTGTTGGTTTTGATTGGTCCACATGAGTTTGTAAACTTTCTTTATAGATATTTGTTTGTCATTCTAGAATTTCTCTTCATAATTTGAGAAGGCGAGGGGAGTCATTTGCTTTATCTATACTACTATACAAAGCATCACCCCCCTCCTTTTTCTCAACTTATATGTTTGATGTACCTAAATTGACCCTCCTCCTTATTTATTATTTTATAAACATATCCACTTGATATAGCTATAATACCTTTAATAAAATTATTTTACAACATTTACCCCTTAACTCCTAAAATAACTACACTACCCCTTTTACATCAATAACTTTTACATTAGTAACCTACACTATTCGTCGTCGCGCGGGTCTCTGTCTAGTATAGTATTATAGATAGATAATAGCTTTTAAGTATCAATTAATAGTTTAAAACATGTAAAATGATGTGTGACTATTTATCATTAGTTGCATTGAATATGTCACGTTTCAAGTACTAGCATATCTACGTTCGTCGACAACAACATTAAGTGTGACATTTGTAATTTTGTACTGTCTTCCCGTCTTTGTTTGCTCAAGAACGGGTTAAATATTGTTCAGTGGCATATAGGCCAGGAAGGGCACCTTCTCGTATCGTTTTCAATAGGAATTGAACAAAAATAACCCAACGTACAAAGGTTATAGAGCAGGTAAAGATCATGAGTTTTCTTTGGGTAAATAGCTGCATGAGGTTGGTCAAATTAACAACAGAAGCATGGAGACTATTTAGTATACCAGGTCTTGATTCGCAGGTCTTGTGTTTTCTTGTAACTTTGTTGTAACATGGTTTTTCTTGGGGTTGTAACTGTTAGCTTCTTCCTGGCAAAAAAAAAAAAAATTTTGCTCGCAAATTTGAGTAATAAAATGAAGTTTTGTCGGCCGAAAAAAAGTATGACATTCGCAAGGAAAGTGTGTGGATACTTTTTACCTATCTATCAATATAACTAAAACATGGCTGAAGTTTTCCTTGATCGACAAGTGATTATTTTTTTTTTTGAACAACACGTGTTATCTTTAATTTTAATAAATTAAAATAACTTAACATTCCTTAAAAAAAATAACAGAAAAAATCTTAATAAACTAATCTTAATCACTTCAAATTGAACAAAAGTAAACTTGTAATGTAATGTAATTTGTTCGTTTAGCTACCAATCCATCAATAGATAGAGTGGTACCCGTTACCAGTATAGCTTGGGCCACATGTGAAGTTGAGACGCGAAATCCTTAGGGATGCCCAAATCATGTGGATATTAAGTGAAGGTATTTTACCGGCATCATAACCCTTATGGGGTGGGATAATGGGGATCCAATGTGGTTCTGAGAATTTGAGAATGGGAGATTGTGTGGTAACATAGTGTTATGTGCAGTCTAAAATAATGTTATGTCACAGCATGGTAACATCGGCGTTCTGAGAATTTGAGAATGGGAGGGGGAGAACGGAGAAGAACGGTACCGATGGGAAAGGCCTTACCAATAACGTACTTGTCTAGAACCCTCTTGTAAGAGAATTTTAGAATATGTATATATCAACGTATACCAACAACTTGATTTATGAACCTTTTAATTAGGGGTGTCAAAAAAAACCATACCCAAATAATCCGACCCGACCCAAATGGGTTTGGGTCATATAGGTCACCTTATTCGGGTTTATGTAGGTTATTTGGGTTAACCCGAACCCAAATCTTTTATATGGTTTGGTATACGGGTTAAACATAAAAATATTTGGGTTACCTGAATAACCCGAATAAGCGTTTTATGTTTTTTTTTTTTTTAATAATTTGATATTATTATTAGTAAGACTATATTACTATCAACCACCTTTATATTTTATAGTTTATACTACTTGATTAAAAATTGAATATGCACTTTTATATTAAAAAAA
>JAOXNX010000032.1:20268661-20280882 GCA_028566075.1 Solidago caesia
CTACATTATTTGTTCTTTGACATAGGAAGTCCCCCAATGAAGGGGTTTGGGCCTGGTAACCCCAGGTTTGAATCTTGAAGTAGGCAAGGGTTTATCCCTATTAATTGTCGTGCCTTCGGGCGGATTAGTAGGGGGTTTTCCCCTCATCGGGTATTTGAAATAGACATTTCCGCTTCGAAGGAGCTCTCTAGCGCGGACCCGGTTTAGACAACGTATGTTAGACCTCCCACTGTCGAACCGCGACACGAAGCACTGATAAAGAAATTCACCTTTCAAAAAAAAAAAAAAAAAAGTTAAATATAAACTTGAATATCTGCCACCATTTGGTGTAGTCGTAAGATCTTTCCTTGTCATTAATTTGGCCAGTGTTTGATCCCCATTGACCCCAATGGTCGGTGGTACCGCGCAATGAAGACAGACACTGGCCAAAGGTCAGCGGGTCTACTCCGAGCGCAACCGGAATTTGAAAAGAAATTAATGTAGCTATTTTATATCACAAAAATATTTAGTAGAGAATTTTCTTAAATATAGTATTTCACTATTTCATACATCAAATACAACAAGAGAAAACTATTTGCATTATTAGCATTTATGTGTTAAATAGAGTTATAGACTGGTAATCGATTGTGCAGTTCTTTTATTTATTTATTTATAAAAGTTACTTTTGCCGTATTATATGCAATACAGATTACCCTGATTATCCCATAAATAAATACAAATTCAAATAAGCTAAATTTCTTTCTTTTGTATATTCCTCAATTTAATCCACTTGTTTGAAGCTCAATCCATATCATTTACATTTATTATTATATTATTTTTTGTTTTAATTCCCCTAAAAAACCCACTTCTAATAATCAATTTGCATCATTTCAGCTCATCATCACATCTAAAATTTATTTTTTATTATGTATATTAACTGTTTGATAAAATGCCTTAATGAGCAATATTTTGCGTTTCTTTAATCTTATATTATCAACATGGGCGGTTTTATGTTGGGGTTAGGGCGGTATGCCCCCCTCGAAATTTAAATTTTGCCATGGATTTTTACATTTTTTATGGATTTTTTAAAAATTTCTATGGGTTTTTAAAATTTTGCCCCCTTTGAAATTTTTTTCTGATACCGCCCCTGGTTGGGGCCTGGGGGCCGGGCCATCACGTTTTTTCGCTCAGTGGTGCTAATATATCCATATTTCCTTAAAAAAAATTATATTTATTAAGTCGGCCCCTCAGATTATTTTTCATAAAATCTTTTTATATTTAAATAAGTTTAATAGTCAAATAAAATTTACCATTTTAATTTTTATAGTCCACGGACCAATTAGCCCAATTAATAATAATTCCTTTTACCCCTTGGCCCTCTTCTTCTTTCCATACGTTACCAGCGGGACAGAAAAAGAAAAAAAAAAAACCTGTGTTAACACTATTACACTAACACATTACACATCATACGATTCATACCCACCAGCCCACCACGACACCACTCCACCACAGGACCATCACCACTGACCTCCGCACGACCGCACTCCACCGACCTCCGGCTAGGAATGAATTCCGGCCAGTCGAGCCACTTCCCACCACCATAAGGTTTGTTGAATTTTGATGTAGCAATTAATTTTGTTTTTGCCTTGATTTAGTTTATTGTTATGTAAGTTAATTGTTAATTTGTTATTCCATTTTCATTTATTAACAGAATGTTGGGAACTTGGGGTTTCAAGTTGCAAATTGCTAAGTTAGTTGTTTTTGCCCTATTTAGTTTATTGTTAAGTTAATTGTTTTTGCCCTAATTTAGTTTATTGCTATGTAAATTGCTATTTTTCTTTTTCAATTGCAAATTGCTGTTTTTGCCCTAATTTTTTTTTACATTTACAATGTGTAAACTTGGATTTTTTGTGTTATTATTGTTCGACCCGACCCTAACCGGAAGACCCGAATATAATACCGAAACATAGCGATAGGAAAAAAATTTGTCGGCCCCCTCCGCTGGAAAGTTCAAGATCCGCCACTGCTTTGTTGAACCTATTGTTGGGTATCTTCCATAAGAAACACAAAATCTAAATTAGAATAATCACCAGAAATATTAATAGAAAAAAGGGTACCTTGGTATCTTCTTCTCTGGCATTCATGTCATTGTAGAACTAACTCGTAAATCAAATAAATAAACAAACAAACAACAGTTCTTGGTCTCTACTACCTCCATCCATCTGTCTTGATTTGAGTTTCTATCTCCTCGTACACATGGATTTTCATCAATAATAACTACAGAAACATCATTGAAAATAATGAAACCCTTTATTTCTGAATACCTACAGCAACATCAAAAAATAAATTGAAAATAATGAAACCCTTTTTTTCTGAATACCTACAGCAACATCAAAAAATAAATTGAACGAACTCAAATTTATAAACTCTAACCCAAAGCTTTTTATCTAGCAAAGTAGTGTTAAATTCAAACTTTATTACAATAACACCCAAAATTAAAACCTACACACACACACACACGCATATATATATATATATATATATATATAACATACCTCGGATATTGGTTAAGCAGAATACTAAAAAATAGCCCCAAATTTCTTTTAGGCATTTCTTCGAGCATCTTACATGCATCACGAAAAGCACCAATAATCCAGACTATAAATCCTTATACAAAAAACTTACCAATAAATTCCTTTTCTCTTGTTCTTCTTCTTGTTCAACCCAGTTGAACAAACCAACCACCATATCTATTTGCACGCCACTACCCACATACCCATCCCCGGCTACTTCTCCCCAAATGAAAACATCCTTCAAAGATTCATAATCTTCAAGAAGCGACTCGTGGCTAGGTGAACTTACAACACTGGATAAACTTAACTGAGAACTATCTGTACGGTCCCAAGCATATTGATTATCCTTTTGAGAGAAACATTTGATTGAATCTGAGTGGAATAGAGGACCAGAGAATGCAATTCCAAGTGTTACCCGTTGGGGTTTGTTTGCTGAGCGAAGATCAGTTTCGTTGCTTGCAAGTTCCTGTCATTGGTACAAAATACAAAGTTAGAACAAAGTTTTTCTTTTTCATATATTTGATAAAAATCATAGATGAGATATCACGGACTATATCACTGCTGCTATATGATTCAGTTAGCTGAGAGCTTCTTTGAGTAGCGGCACTTGAACTATCTGAAGATACGCGATCATACGTTTGGTGGTTATTTCTTGAGATTAATGCCCCAAGTGGAGCAAACCAATTTTCAGCTTCATCCTTGTCTTTGCATATCTGTCCATAGTGTTTAAAACCCAATTTTAAAAAAATAAAATTTTAAAAAATCAAGAAGATCAGATGAAACAAAGAAAGAGTTTGGTTTTGAATTTTGAAATTTGGATTCACGAAAAATGCCGCTTCTTGATTTGTTTCAAAGATTTATTAAGGGAAAGAGGCGTATGGGAGAAGCTTTAAGGGAAAGAGGCGTATGGGAGAAGCTATGCTTTTTTCTCTCTCTCTTCAGTCTTCTCTCTTTTGTCTTCTATGAAAACATTCAATGGTATATACAGAATAGATATACATAGATACATATACATATATAATGATGTAAGCATTTTCATAAAAAATCCTATGTGGAGTGTTTAAGAGGCTGACAAATCAGCAAGCTAACATCAGCCTCAAGTATCCTTTAGTAGGACAGGAGATATCTACTTTGAGCCGTATCTCTCTTTCTCTTTCTTCTTCTTCTTCACTGGTAGTCTGGAGGGAACACTGTATATACTCTGGAACGACGACTCCCATTGACCGGAAACTCAAACCGCTTGCTCCTGGAACGCGATTTACTTTATCAATACGTCAAATCAGGTACGCCCATTATCACGTACTGGATCGCGTTTCCCTCACGTACGGTACTACTTTGTACCGCGATTCGGTACGGAACGTTCCGTACGTAGATCGTGGGGGGTATAACGTTTCCTCACTATGAGCCCACTGTTCTCTATTGTACATCTTATTGATGTTCAAGGGAAAAAAAACTGAGTTTCAGACCAAAGATAGGCGAGGATCTCCTGTTCACTCTCACCGCCCTCGTTCTCCGGCGAACCCATATCTCTGCTGACTGCTGTTACCATCTGAGTATCTCTCAAGTTTCAATCATCACAAGTTTTAAACATTAATCTTTGAATGTTTCTTCATTATGTGAATTTTAGGTTTTATTTTCTTGTAAGTAATTTCTGGAAATTTGAATAATTAGACCTTAATTTCAAGTATGTGAGTTAGATTCTAGAAACCCATGATTCTTAGTTTTAAAAAGTCATAACTTCATATGAATAGTATATATATGTGGCATAAAGGTTGTATTTTTATTTGGGGGTTTTAGGTAAAAAGATGTTTTTCCACATTGTATTGGAGAGAAATATGCAGCTGCACCCTCGGCATTTCGGTCGGGATCTTCGCGAAAAGCTTGTTGCGAAGCTCATGAAAGACGTTGAGGGCACTTGCAGGTTTCGATACACTTATATTAGTAAACCTTGTAACAACTGTTTTGGTTGACAAGTGCATGTAAAATTTGTGTTTTGGTTGTATAGTGGGCGACATGGATTCGTTGTGGCTATAACGGGTGTAGAAGATGTCGGGAAAGGGCTTATTCGAGATGGAACGGGGTTTGTGACTTTTCCGGTTAAGTATCAGTGTGTTGTGTTTCGGCCTTTTAAAGGGGAGATTTTGGAAGCTGTTGTCACCATGGTTAATAAGGTCATATCATATACTTGGTTTCCGGATAGTGTTTCTTGATAAAAAGCAATGTTTCGATTTTGTTAAAGAAGTAGCTTTTTTAACGAATTTTGCAGATGGGTTTCTTTGCTGAAGCCGGGCCTGTTCAAATATTTGTGTCAAACCATGTAAGTGATTTACCGTTGAAGCTTTGTCATTTCTGTTGCCTTTTTGTCAATGCTTTGTGCTAAGAATTCATATTATGTAAAGTTGACAGTTTTACAAAATCATGGGTGATTGGTATGTTGATTATCAGATCTCTTGTATTGCCATGAAAAATGATAAATTTGTAAATCTACATGATCTGAATATGTGGTATCATCTAGCCATCCATCCACATTTATTAACTGGCTGTGAGTATATCTTCTTTCTCTTTTCATAGTTGATTGGGTTTGCTTATTTTTTAAGTGCTAATGTGCTTAACAAATTAGTAGGCATCAACATACTCACATTTAAGTGCTTATCCCTTTAAATTGAAGCAGATAAACAGTATCCAGAAGATTGTTTGGATTGCTTATCTGGTTTAAAATGAAGCAAACTTTCATTTCTAGTGCTAGAACATCTTTTGCTCAAACTGAATTACATCATATTGGTAAAGTAGTATGATTAAATTGATTCAACATTAAGTGGTGAAGAAGTTGTGGTGCTTTAGAAGCTAGTGCAATGAATTGAAGTGAGCACGGACCTGTGATAATTATACGATTGGGTTCTCTCTAGATCTCATGCTGGAGCATTCTTTTCATATAGCCGTGTGTTACAATTATGTTTCACAATGTTACCGAACATTCTGATCATGTAATTGTACAAATGTGTATGTGTAGCTGAACAGTTTGAACAGCCTAATTGACATGCCTTTAGCTTACCGGTAGCAAGATGCTTCACCAACCCAGAGGTTGTGGATGTAAGCTCTGCCTAGAACTTGGGTGTGCCAGGATTGGCATTTGACAAATAGTAAAGGAAAAAATTAGGCTATTGATAATTTGGCGTATGAATAAGCAAAGCCTGCTTCCAACGCTGAGTCCCAATTTGACTTCTGATAATTTGGTGACACGATAGATATTATTATATTATTATAGAGAAGATGAGCTATGCATATCAGAACTGAAATTATGTTTAGGATATTGAAGTTAGTTCTCGTGTTCTTACAAATTTGTAACCAAACTGTCATTCATCTTAACTCTTGATCCAGTCCAGTAATAATTACTTGTTTGCCCATGTAATAGAGCCTAATTTGTAACGGGAAAATGACAATACTTTCTTTTACATACTTTCTGCCTTCTGGTTGTTAATGTTTAACATAGTTCAATGTTACATTTTGATAATATGAATTGAAAAACTGTCTTTTTGCTTAAAGGCACTGCCTGAAACTCTAATCTTTTTTTTCTTTCCTTCTTTAAGTTGATACCAGATGACATGGAGTTTCAGTCAGGGGATATGCCTAATTACACAACTTCAGATGGATCTGTACGAATCAATATTGCTATTTTCGTGTTTTCTGGTTTGTTTTTACCAAGGCAAGTATTGGACATTTGAAATTATTCCCCTTTTGGAAAATTCCAGGTTAAGATTCAAAAGGATAGCGAGGTTCGATTAAAGATCATTGGGACTAGAGTTGATGCCACTGAAATTGTATGTAATCAGTTCTTTCTCTTTTCTTCATGGTATATAGCTTGGATAAGGTGTTGAGCTTATTTGGATTACTTAAAATTAAAAGACAGGACCACACTGGTTATCAAGTTAACAATACTTACAAAAATATATTTGGAAAAACAAGTATATATGTGCATTCTTATTTAAACCCATGTAATAATACGCATAAACTATATAGATAACACAATCATGGTTCATCTATTTTGTAAACATGTGCACAGGGGTTTGTATCAGTCCCTCTACCTTTTTTGCTGTCTTTTTGTTTTCCTAAGATATCTGTTTATATGAAATTAGAGATGCCATCTGGGTTTGTTTTATCTCTAAGCGAGTTGTATAGGCCAAATATGAGGATCTAAATTTTAAAGGAAACGTGTCGAAAAGGTCAGAGTGGCTGAAAGTCCTCCAACGTAGTTAATGCATGCATGATACAACTGCCGAGTCCTCCAATCTGTAATTATGTAGTGTTTGTAATCAATTTGACACACCAATTGTTTATGGAAGTTTATGAAAGAAATGGACAAAAAATGCTTTGACCCATTATGTTTTACCTGTACAAAAATTATCCATTTTGACTCATTATCAAATTTGCTCGTTTGTCAACTACATGTTATATCTTCTAAATATGTTGTATTCATTTCATTCTGCTGTTGCTTGCAGTTCTGCATTGGCACAATTAAAGATGATTTCTTGGGCGTAATTAGTGATCCTGGTTCAACTTCTTGATCCATGGGATACTTTTTCTCTCCTTAGAAGGAAATCATTCATGCTTGCTAGTAGATAAACCTTGTTGCATCAACATTTGAGGTTTGTATATACAGTACTAGTTTAAACTCGATCTTCTCATGGCTCGACCCAAAGCCTTCTTGTACTACAACTGGATTCTGGTTCTAACCCAGGAATTTTATTTTGGTTCCTCTGTAGTTTCTGTTATATTTCTTGCAATATTTGTATGGGATTCATGTTTGGTTGGTGGTTCTTTTTCTTGTTATTAATCGTCACAAAGAGTTACATGGCAAAATCTTACCATTTGTTACTGGTGATTGTTTGGTGTCTTTCAGTTTTAATTTCTACTTTGTTGTCAGTGTTAAGACGTTTTGAGACTCTATAGTATAAATGCAAGGTATAGTATTATAGAGAACGTGGCAAATTTTATTGACCCTTGTAATATAAGCACCCTTGATCACAGCTTAGCAGTCGGTGATGTGGTACACAACTACACATTACATCCTCCTTGATGGCATGACCGGTCGCTCCGGCCCTAATGGGTGGATGACTGTTTTCTTATACTTATTTGTCTATATCAACTCTTCATGTAAGCGGTTTTGATTAGAACGACTCACTTAAACACACATGTTTGTATTGCTGTACAATTGTACATAAGTCACAATGGTCATGACTTCTTTTTTTGTTCATGGGGTTTCTCCACAGGCCACAGCAACATATTGAATGCTTTTGAAGTGTAAATGCAGCGTTTTCTCTCGCAACACTTTGGAACCCTTTAGGCTTTAATAGGCACCATATAACGTACGGATTGTTTGCTTTACACAAACCATTGCTAATCAAGGTGTCATAAGTTGTGATAGTTGGAAAGCTTAAAGAATCCGAAAGCCGTATGACAAGCTTATATATATGCTTTGTTGAATAAAACATATAATTACAATAAATCAAAAACAAGAAGTTATATTGTCGCATACATGCATCAGTTCATCAACCAGTAGACTAATAAAAATTATCGTTTACCTCTAACGTAGAGGTTTAGCTATGTTACTATTGGCTTGATAGATATGTCAAATATTTGTTTTGAGTTTAGCATAAACATGTGAAATGCAATGGAATCAGTCCCAAGAGATACCATGTAAACCATAAGGGTGATCATGATCATACGGCGCACACCATCTTTTTTTTTGGCCGTACACCAAACGTGCTTTAAGGTATCGTATAGTACAATACTATAAAACACGTTTAATGGTGTATGACTAAAAAAAATGGTGTATGGATCACCTCCCAAAACAAAAACTAGAACGTAGAAACAAAGATCAATTGCTCTATAACATCTTGGGATGTATGATGAAGACATAATATTTGACTATAAACACCTTGGAACTTTTTTCTATCTTAAATATAAGTTTTTCAAATGTGAAAATTATGTCATAGAGTTTATATATATTAATAAAATGAACGAAGAAGGTGACGTCATAAGTTTAACTAAAGCCTGAGAATAAAAACAAGTTGGATATTATATGTTCACATGTGCACACTTCAAAACTGAATCTTTTCTTTTTTAAAATAAAGTTGTTTACATGTGAACATTGATGCAACATAACTTAAAAATGAAAATGACTTTGAAGAAGATTCGGTGTTTAGATATTTTTGCGGATAATAATTTTTCTTATAACTTTTTTTTCTTTCAATTATTTATTTATTTTTTTTCATAATATTTGTTGACACTCTATCGATGGATACAAACCATATAAAAGCAAACGAAAATTATGTGTAAATGAGAGACGATAATATGTGATTGTGTAAATGTTTGGAGTTAATAAAATGGATTTTATTAATATTAAGATTCTATTTTAAAATTTTAAAAATATCATTTAATAACAAAAGTTTTTGGAATGATTCACATTAGTTCTTGTAGTTCCTGCAATAATTCAACCTATATATTTCGATAAAGTTCATTATATGGTTTAAATGACGGAAAAGCATAAGAAAAACCATCTAATTCGATATTAAGTTTTTTTGAGAAATTTTAGAAATAACTGATAAGAGTCGGCTAAACTTAATAATACTTCAAATTTGTCTACATGTCGTAATACTACTTCAAATGATATATATGCTTAATATGTTTAAGAATGAGATTAAGATACGTGACAAGATTGAAGCCTTGAAGGTAGAGATAAGAAAATATGGAATTCATGTGTCAAAATTGATTTGATTTGACATGTTTAGACTTATGCGTTTTAATCCTATATGGTCTCATTGTTAGCCTCATAAATGTAAGAAAAAACAACTATATCCTATATTTGAGATAGAGCGAGAAAAATTGAATTTGATTGATTATTTGATTCAACTTATAAGACTTTGGAACAACTATGATTGTTTTTTGCAAGACTTTGGAACAACTATATATGATTTTTTTTGTAATGACTTGCCAAATCTGTTTATTTATATACTTACTAAAACTCATTTAATTGTATTTCAAAATTGTTAAAGAACATCATAATATCATACCATACCCAATTCTTCATATACAAACCATCATCTACAGTTTTACACCAACCCAACTAGTTTAATACTCGGTCGGTGATCGGGTTACAAAATAAACATATACACGTATTATGTATTGTAAAAAATATACGTTTTATCGTATATCAAATTGAAGTTTAGTATGAAATCAAACATAAAGTTAAGATAAACTCCTAACATTTATATATTTTCTGGTATAGCATATATACGCTGTTTGGCAAGGGGATTTTTAGAAGCTTAAATTCCCAAACTTTTAAATAAGCTCATTTTAAAAATAAAATCCTGTTTGGATATAATATTGAGGGAAAAAAAACCCTAACCCCGAAAAGCTCCTAAAAGCCAAGTTTTTAAAATAAAGCTTCTGTAAATAGAGATGAAAAAAAGTTCTAGCTTCTAGTCAGCACTTGAACCAACCTTAAATACGAGAAAAAAAAAGAAAAAAAAACCAGGTTCGGGTTAGAGATTTTCAATCCACCAACCTGATTTTTTTTTTGGGTCGGGACCGGGTTAGGTTCTTGGGTTGCCAGGTCGACCCGCTAACCCGGATTATTTTTATAAATTAATTTAAATATAATTAACGCCGACCCATTTGACCCAAAATCAACTCATTTGACCTACCAACCCGCCAACGCACTTGATCCAATAACAACCCATTTGACTTAAAACTAAACTATTTGACCAGCCAACCCACCTGACCCAAAAACAATCTATTTGACCTAAAACCAACCCATTTGATCTGGAAACCCGTTAACCTGCCAAGCCACATGACCCAAAAACAACCTATTATAATTAATCAGGACAACCCGGGTCGGTTTCAGGTTGAGATTTATGACCTGAAACTATAGAATTAAACTTGAAAAAACCCCTCCTTTTTTAAACATCATGTTTGGTTATCTGATTAAAAAATTGTGATACTTATATTCAATTTATTTTTAAAAACCTTTGACCTATTACACTCAACAAAAAAAACGTTTGAGGAACATTTACCAAAGTCATACTACTATGCTCAATTATCCATTTAATGATGATGAACAATAAGCCCTTTCAGTCTCAATAATTACTTGATACTCCAAAGCTGATTTGTCTTAATGTTTTCTTGACGATATTTGGTAGTTAAACATGTCCTATTAGCTTTAGAAATCAAAGTCATGCATTTTAATTTCATCTTTTTGAAAAGTCGTGACAATATGTATATCTATTTTTATATTTTAGTTACATATAAGTAACTAATAACACAAAAATAAAATAATAAAAAATAGTGTTCATCATTCTAAAAAAATAATGTAACATTTATTATCATTAATGGAAAGATCTTTTAATAAAGTAATGTTAAATAATTTCTAAAATTAAAATTAACCAATCAGAACATAGAGAATAAAACTCTCAATCAATCAAAATCGTGAGAATTAATCTTTTTTTTTTCTTTGCTCCGTCGGCAATATATATATATAATTACAAAATTTTAAATATTAATATATATCCTTATATTTATATTTATATATATTTAAGTTAAATATTAAATGATCATCAATGCTAAATAAAATAATAAAAAAGAGTCTTATTAAATTAAAAGATGAGACATTTATTATCATCAATGAAGAAATCTTTTAATAAAGTAATGTTAGATAATTTCCAAAATAAACTTCAGTCAATTAGAATTTAAAGAAGTACATCCATCAACCAATTAGAATTGAGAGAATTAACATTTTTTGCTCTCTGCTCCGTGGGCTATATATATATATAATTACAAAATTTAGATGTTAATATATATTCTTATATTTATATATATATTTAAGTTAAATATTTAATGATCATCAATGCAAAATAAAATAATAAAAAAGAGTCCAATTAATTATAAGATGAGACATTTATTATCATGAATGAAGAAATCTTTTAATAAAGTAATATTAGATAATTTCCAAAATAAACTTCAGCCAATTAGAATTTAAAAAAATATAACCATCAACCAATCAGAATTGGAAGAATCAACATTTTTTTTCTGTCTGCTCCGTGAATTATATATATATAATATAATATATATAATTATTTTCTTACCCTTAAAAATTCCAACTTCTTTTAAAACACTGTTTTGTTTTTACCAAATCTTTATCAATTGACCTATTTTACATTTATCCTTTGAATTGTCCATTTGATACATTGTGTCTGTTTTAACTTGGGAAAGATTACATTTTATAAGTTGAAATGATACAACTGAAATACGCAACTTTTTTGAGTAATAAATAGAAGTGTACATGGGATGGGGTAGAAACCAGACGCACGAGACCGTCCTAAAGCAAAACTTAACTACATAACGAAATAGTGGAAAACCATAACCATGTACATTTTAACTTGTGAGGCGAGCCCAAACAGTATTTTAACTTCATAGTTTCCATTTGAAGATCATTCAAGATTTCCTTAGCTTTTCTTTGGTAAGCCCCCTAATACATTTCTTCACCTTGTTGCAACTCTTTACAGACTTCAAGATAACCTTTGAGACAAGCTCATTTACGTGTCTCTAACCTTCACCACCTCTGTCTCGTTGTGGTCTGTGCCCACAGCTTTATCTGTTTCGATGAATATGTTA
>JAOXNX010000032.1:20287846-20305733 GCA_028566075.1 Solidago caesia
GGAAAAAGATTGTTTTTTTTTTTTTAATTTAATATTTTTTTTATTTTAACAATAACATATATATATATATATATATATATATATATATTAAAAACGAATTTAAAAAAGAAAAAGAAAAATGAAAGAAGCCTCCGTATTCCCCACCACGAAATTCCAATACGCTCGCGAATACAAACTCAATACGGCTCGGTCCCAATGGTGTGCACCGTATTTATTTTCGAATACGCTCGAATACGGTGCCCATTGGGGGTGCTCTAATAGATAAGCTCATTGTGTCCACATTTTAGTGTAAATTCACATGAATCCTCCTTTCTTTTTGAAAAAGAAAAAAGAAAGCTGTTTGTAAGTTTCAAAACAATAAACTGTTGTCGGGGACTCAGGGTTACTCAAGATTTAAGCTATTCCTTTTATAACGAGGTACATTTGTTTAGTATACAAGTAGTTTTATATATACTAAACAATAAGTGATATCGGGCATATCACGATGACTCGGCTTATCTGCAATGTTTAATTCCATGTATACATACAAAATAACGATATTTAAATATTTAGAATATGTATTATTATATATTATATATACCAGATGGATGCCCTGGCGGCGGCGATCGGTGGTGGTGGCGACTGGTGGCGGCGGAGGCGACAAGTAGTCTAGGTATTTGCAGTGCCGTCTCCAAGAATGTAAAAAAAATTCAAAGCCCGGCTCGAAGTGTAAAACATGGGCCCCAAAAATAGTATGTCAGTAATAAAATATAATAACATTATATTATGACGATAAATGTTTCCACATTCGGAACAAAGTATGACAAATCGTGTGACTCTCCTTCATATGCCATTATCCCTTAAATAAAAGATCTAACATTATAAAAATAAAAAAAAAACTTTGACAACTCCAAATCCCCTCTGAAAAATTATTAGCTTTTCATTTTTAATTAATATATTAGGTGATGATAAGCTAGTACATTATTAATACACATTTTACTATATTTGTACGCCACCTAATAATATGGACTACTGAGTATCATTGTATCATCTAATCTGAAAATATAAATTATGTAAACTAAAAGGACGAAAATAGAAATCCAGACAACTAAAAGTCCTAAAGATAGAAAAACTCATGTTTATCACTTTATGTCATCTTCCCCATCCGTCATTTATCTTCCTGTAATTCTGTAAATCTCATATTCTATTAAAAACTCTATAATTTTCATTAAGAGACACAAAAAAGGCTTGGAGATAGTAGGCCCTCGATGAGAGTGGGCCCGGCTCGGTGGCACCCCTTGCACACCCTCTGAGCCGGCCCTGGGTATTTGATGTAAAGGGGTAATGTAGATATTTTAAGAGTTAAGAGGTAGATGGTGTAAATGAATAGATGTATTATATGTATATCATGTGAAAATGTTTAAAATAATAAATAAGAATGAGAGACATTTTAGATAGATTGGTCATTATTTGAGGGGGAGAAGGGGGGATGCATTATAAGGGAATATAGATATATATTCAATCTTGTTTAAGTTTATATAAAATAAATTTAGTAAATTGTTGAGATTTCTTATATAGAAAAGTCAAATTTTAGGTATAACGAACACAAATTAAATTTAGCTAGTATGCTACTCGCACAATGCAACAAGATAAAAATATCTTATAACTTTTTAATTTTTAGCATCATCTGGTGCTTTTTAATGAGGAAAATGATAAATCCTCTCAACATATTCTCTTAATAATCCTAAGCTACAATCTTATTACACATGTAATCCATTAATTCTTTTTTATCATCTCATCTCTTGATTTCGCCATGTGTAAGATATTGTTGATAGGAAGATTATTAAAAAGTTTTTTTTAGAAGGATTTGTCATTATCCTTTTAATGGTATCTCGTGTTTTTCTCTAGGATCGTTATCGAAGATGATTGAAGAGAGTGTGAGAGAATATAATGTACAAAAACTCAGTCGAAAAACTCATGTTTGTTATGTATTAATTTTAGTCAATTAATATAGATAAAAAAAAAGTTTGAGTTATAAATAATTAACTTATAAGTTTTATTTGTTTTTAAAATAGCAATAACTTAAGCTATCTTATAAATCATATATTTTTTTTAATGGTTTTTACTATTAAGGATCGAAAAAATAATAAGTTATAAATAAAAATATTTATTAAGTTGATTATTAAATGTAGTGGTTAAGAATATTTGAAAGTTTAACCCAATGCTTAAGAAAAGTGTCTATTAGGGTTGCGTTTGGTAGATTGGAATGAAAGCAGGAATGGAATGGTGCATTCAAATGGAATGGAAAAAATGTGTTTAGTAATTTGTAATAAAATGATCTATTACTTTAAGAATCTCATTTCGTTAAAAGCATTCTATGAGGATGACTATTATTTTCCAATTCCATCTTAGAATGAAATCAAAATTACATAAAAACCCTTGTCATTATGATATAATTTATAAACTGATAAGGTCAAATAAGTCTTTTTATATAAATTTTTTATTTTATTGATAATAACACCAATGATAAAACAAACGTACAAAGTAACATAATCACTCATTCTATTCTATTCTCAATTTTATTACCTTATTCATTCTATTCCAACATTATTCCATTCAGTTCAACCAAAAATAAAGTAAGAGTTAAGTTGTGGAAATAATTTGGACTTTTCCAATATTTAAAATTTAAAACATATTATATATAAAAGGAAAATGTTAAATACAGCCCTAAGGGTTATAGTTAACGTGTATAAAAAAATTGTACTTTCCATATCACAAACCCACCCCCTGAATTTTATGGTAAACGTATAACTATTTTATGCACCTTAACTACAGCCCTTAAGGCTATATTTAGCAAGACCCTATATAAAAAAGCCATAAACTCCTTATCTATAATACCTATTAAAACATTTACCCATCTCCAAAAAGAATTGATATTCCTATTTTGCTCCTAACTCTTATTAACTATTTTTAAACATCCCCAATTGATATACCTATAATATCCTATTAATTTACACCATATATATCCATTAACTCTTAAAATAACTACACTATCCCCTTTTACATCAATTACCTACACTACTCGCCGCCGCCACCAGCCACCACAACCACCATCAGTCACCGCCATCACCACACCACCATCGCTACCACCACCGTTGCCGCATCAAGCGGACATCCATCAAGTATTGTACAATGTACATATTAGTGTATATATATATATATATATAAATCTTAAAATGATCATCACCTTTTATTAATTAACAATAACTTTTACTATTTTTATCCATAATAGTTAATACAGTTTTGAAAGTCTTCTATTATATATTAATTTAACTTTAAATATAGCAATAAATTAAATTTTTACCAGCTCTATTTTGCATTAAATACAACAACAACAACAACAACCGCTACTCAATCCCGGCAACAGCCGGGGTTTGAGGGAGGTAAGATGTACGCAGCCTTACCCCTACCCAAAGATACCATTAAATACATATATTTCAAATTACAATATTTTTCTTCCATTGTGGACAATAATAATGGGACGTAGGGAATAACATTTGTAACTCATAATACAAAAAAAAATAAAATTGTTAGGGTATATTTGACAAACTAGCTGATTATAGCTTGTAATTTGTAATTAGAGCTAGTAGTTGAAGTTTTTGTTAGTATAATGTATATAA
Source organism: Solidago caesia (assembly GCA_028566075.1). Classification (NCBI taxonomy): domain Eukaryota; kingdom Viridiplantae; phylum Streptophyta; class Magnoliopsida; order Asterales; family Asteraceae; genus Solidago; species Solidago caesia. The sequence goes on from JAOXNX010000032.1 coordinate 20,291,506, forward strand.
TAAAGTAGCTGGGGATGAATTTATGAATGTAAGATAATGTAAAATAACAAATATATTAATTTCGAAAAGTAAAATATAATTGGTTATCAGATATTTTATTTAGATAGATATGTGATGCCTTCATAATTATAGTCTACTGATAAAAACCATACAACATAAAAACGGAACGCTCATAACTTCATATCTCACTCATGTCTATTTAATTATAATTTTATGCGATTTCTTTTTTTTTTTTCATGCTGTCAGTAAAATCGGTCGATGTGAGACGGATATATAGGACCCTCAAAAGGTATTATAAAACAATATTTATTTTCTCGTGACTTTGAAAAGAAATACATTAATTCTTCATGACTTAATTAATTTTTTGTGTCATAAATTTAATTTAATTTTTTTCGAACAGTAAATTTAATTTAATTTAATTTAACTCTTTTTTATTAAGAAAAAAACATACTAAATGCACCCTATAAATCTATGTCTATCTACCTATATATAACGTTTAAACATTGAGAATTTGAGAGTATAAAATGTAAGAAAAAAACCCCAAGAAAAACTTGACTATTTCCCCTGGTCTTTATCATCGAAAATGGCCACACGCTAGCGTTTGGGTGCTTACTTTACAAACCCCACTATTATATATACACATATAGATATAGATATAGATACATATATATAGAAAATCTTTGTTCAAAGTTTCTGAAATTAAAAATAAAAATAAAGGGAGAATGAAATTTTGTAAGAAGTATGAAGAATACATGCAAAGCCAACAAAATGAAAAGAAATATAAACTACCTGGTGTTGGTTTTAAAAATCTCAAGAAAATCTTGAAACGATGTCGTTTCAATGAAGCTTCATCATCATCATCATCATCATCAATGTTACTTCTTAATGATAATCTTGATCACCATCCTTCTGATATTAATGGAAATAATAATAATTCTTGCATTCATTCTTGCCCAGGTATTTTTATTTTACTACTTATTATAGCTTAATTTATATTCTTGGTATTTATTTAGCATCATCTTTTTTGGTGGGGTTCTTTTTATTTATTTTTATTTTTTGTTGTATTTTTAGCTTTTTAAATTCGGTCTTGCTAATGACCCTGTTGGTGTTACCATGCATAAATAGTTATACTTTTTATCATAAAATTAAATACGATTTTTTTTATGTACGGTAACGACAACCCTAGATGTAGTTATCATTTTCCTTTTAAATTTTATGTAAGGTGTTAATTTGATATGTATATATATATTGTTAGAAAGAATGTGATAGATGTTTTTCTTCTTTTTGGGTCAAGTGTTTCAACTTGTCACGTTTTGTTTTTGTATGTATGCAACTTTTATGCCCATGTATCAACATGTCACATTTTGTTTTTGTATGTATGCAACTTTTATGCCTATGTATCAATTTGTCACGTTTTGCTTTTGTATGTATGCAAAAATTTTATACCTATGCATCAAACTTTTTGTATTTTTGTTATCGTATGCATATGGTCTCTTATAACTACTTGGTGCCGGTTTTGATGACTTGGTAAATGACGTGACAACTTATATGGCTAGCAGGTTAGCTAAAGTAGTTGTAAGATACATAGATTTGCTATGAATTGAAAGTTTAGGACACAGACAGTTTGAAAGTTGAACTCCCAGTATTCATATGATGTGTGTGTGTGTATTTTTTTTCTTCTAGTCGCTTTTTTTATTTTGTATGCTATAGTTTTTTAACATATATTTAAAGGACATTTAGGACATGTTTGTAAAAACTAGATGAAAGTATTAAATGATTAAAGAGGTTTCCATGTTTTGTTTGAAACATAGAAACCGGATTCGCTGAAGACCCCGCGAATTTCGTTCTTGGTTCGGCGAACCGATTCGCAATCCGATTCGCGAATCGAAGACAAAAAACACCAAACTGGTAGAGGGTGGTGAATTGGGTTCGGTGAATTGTGTTTGGTTTAAGTGATTTTGGTTTAACTAGTAATTAAATATTGCAATTATCAAAATAAATACATTAAATGCATGTCCAATTAGGAAGAAACCTCTTCAATTTCTGTCAGATTTTTACTTCTTTAACAAATTAAATATCGGATCTTTACTTCATTTACTTATTATTTGTTTTTTGAGTATTGAAAAAGACAAAGGGTTGAGTAATTTTTAAGTATTTGTTTTATTTTATGTAGTTGGTTTTAAACTTCTAAGTTTAAAGACTTGTAATTTGTTTTTTTGAAATATTGAAAATGTTTGGACTTTGAAGTTTTCAATGTTCGAATCTATTATTCTATTTTTAAATTCGGGTTCACCGAAACGAGCCCCCCCGGATTTGTGGGACCCCGCAAATTGCGATCCCGAATCGTGAACCCGAACCAGAGCGAACCGCGAATCAGGTGACTATGGTTTGAAATACTTCTGAATGAAAAGTGATAGATTGACAAGTTTCCGAGAATGAAAATCAATGATATGGTTTTGAAATTTTGTAGTATGCGATGGAAGTTTCTTTCCTTCCCTTATGAAGGAGATGTCAATGGTGGTTGGATGTTTTAATGAGCGTGCACAAAAGGTACTTGATGTTCATCTAGCAACAGGCTTTCGAAAGTACCTCGTGTGGTGCAAAGACAAGTTTCAGGGAAACCATGATGCGTTTATACAAGAGGGAAAGGATCTTGTTGGGTATGCAGTTATAAATGCCATTGCTATGAGGAAGATTCTTAAGAAATATGATAAGGTTTGTTTTTCTTTGATGAATCAAAAGGTTCCATGTTATTTTATATCCTAGAAACACATTTGCTAAAGGCGGAAAGATGACCAGGATGGGCAAATGGCGAAAATTTGTTTAGTTAAAACAGGCCATTTTGAGAGAGCGAATTGGGTTGGGTTTGGTCTGCTGCCATTTTTTTAGTTTTTGAAAAGATTACTGAACATGTTGATTATGACTATAAATTTATGAAAGCAACGTTACCATCAGAAGCTTGTTTTGAAATTTAAATACGGAGTAATACAGTTTAGGGGATTGCATGGGCTAAAAAAGATACATTGGGTGACTTTCAACTCCTTTGACCCATTCCATTTTTAGTTGATTTTATATCCGACTAGGTTGAGATAAAACACTACCCAAATTGACTTGTTCATAAAAATTGGGTCGAAATTGTGTGACCCGAATTTCACTTCTTTTTTTTTAATGTTAGATACATGATTCTAAGCAAGGCCAAGCATTCAGATCACAAGTCCAGAGCATGCACTTGGAAATACTTCAGTCGCCATGGCTTTGTGAGCTTATTGCTTTCCACATTAACATAAGGGAAACAAAAACAGATATAGAGAAGGGTTCTGAATTATTTGAGGGATGTTCTCTTGTATTTAGTGATGGAAAACCTTCGCTTTCTTGTGAGCTTTCTGATGCTGTCAAGCTTGAGATAGATTTAACTTGCTCTATATGCTTGGTCAGTTCCTCGTACTTTATATGTTTAAGTCTCTTTTTTCAAAAAAATAGACCAATGCTACTTTTAGATTATTGTGAAGGAACAAAAGCAAGAAATTTGTGATTAAAAAAATATCCCATATTAAAAAAACAAGCCAACTGGGCATTATTCTTTAAGTGGCGGTGGCAGAATGGGTGGGGGGTGGGGATTGTTCAACTAATGGATTACTCGTTTTGCCTGGAGCCCATATCAACCCATTTTGACCCGCATCATTTTAGCTATGTTTTTAAATTATATGTGTTTGACCCGTTGTAGATTAAATATAATCCAAATCAGCCCGTTTTTAAATAGACATGTTGAAATTGCTGCCTCTATATAGTAGTACTGACTTTATGTGTGCATCCTTTATGGAAAATTGGATAATTATCTGTTCATTGTATTTGTTTGATCAGGATACTGTATTTGATCCCGTATATTTGACTTGTGGACACATCTTCTGCTTCATGTGTGCTTGCAAGTCTGGATCAGTAACAATTGTAGATGGACTGAAGGCAACAGACCCTACGGCTAAATGTCCTCTTTGTCGTGAAGTATAAACTATCTTTCTTCCTTTTATTTTTCTAAATAAAATTTCCATCTAAAATACATGGTGATTATTTGGGTTGTTTTACAGGCAGGAGTTTACCAGGGATCTCTCCATTTGGACGAGCTTAACATTTTACTGAGTCGAAGGTACATTTTTTTGTGTAATAAATGCTTTCACTTGTCTTGAGATCTATCAGGTTGTACTTGTATAGGAAGTCTGGTCAATTTGGGTAAATATTTTATCTCAACTAGTCAAATGGGCGCGGTAAAAAGTTTTGCTAAACTGGAAATGGGTTGACAATTATCCAATATCCCAAGTGTATTAATGATTGCAACCTCCTCAACTGTTTTATGCACAAAAATTTATATTATTACTTTCATACTGTAGAATTTGTAGTCATAGTCGGGCCAAGTACATTATATAGTAACCAACTTTGGTCCGATTTCAATTTCAGGCAACCAACCGTTTTGCCCAGGAAAAATTTCAATGTTGGGCCTCGAAACTGGTTACTTAGCAGTTACCAAGCTTAAAGATTACCTTAATTCAAAAAAGGATTTAACTGATTAAACCAAGTTGGTTTCCTGAAATAGAATTTGACCAAAGTTGGGACTCCATATTTTATGCAATTAACTTTGATAATCAATACAGTAATTATTTTGACCTGGATTGAAATTACTCGTTTGACCTGAACTAAATTATCTGTTTGACCTGAAGTAACATTACCCATTTAAGAGAATTTATTGACCAATTAGCCAACCCGCCCGACCTGCCCAGTTTGTCAACTCTAGAGCAGAACAGGCCTAATTTTCTATTAAACTTGTGCAGTTGTCCTGAATATTGGGAAGAAAGGCTTAAAACCGAGAGAGCAGAAAGGATTCGCCTGACAAAGGAGCACTGGGAATCACAATCGCGTACATTTTTGGGGATCTAAATTGACTTTTCTCATATCTACCATCATTCTGGTGGGAATCTTGTATACATAGAGATTTGACAATCAAATTAAGTTGTTTAAATAGCTTGTAGCTTTCTTTTGTAATGCATATTTCTATTGATATCTAGAAAAAATTACATTCAGATCACTTATTATAGTGACATTGTTGTCATACATTGGATGTTCATAAACCTGATGATCGGTTTGCATATTCCTGAACCAATGCCCCAAAGAGTGAGGGCTTCTCAATCAAACGTGAAGGCTTGTCAAATTCTTTTGCATACCCTATCAGAACATATAAGAATTATTAGTTAGTGTTTATGTGACCTTATAAGTTAACATCCCTTATCCCCAATCAGGTGCAGAAGCTGGTGAACATTCTAACTAGAAGTGTCATTCCAACCCCTTTATTTGGAATGGGTAGAATATAAAAGATAACCTAAAAAATTAAACGCGTCAAAAGAGCTGAACAAGTTAGTGGGTCAAAAGTCGCCTAAGGTTTAAATTCTTACAATGTCCTAAATCGTATTGTTTGTTAGACAACCTGACTCATTTCGTCCCTCCCTGGAAAATAACAAGGTCTTACCTAAATCTTCAACCAGTTACCCAACCCGCCCGTTTTGACATATGTACCTACAATAGTATCATTTTTAATCATATTTAGCTCACTAATTGCTTGCAAAAGTAGAGAAAACCTGACCAGACCTGTTTTGTCCCAACTTCATATTTTAGTTACCCAACTGTCCGTTATACGGTTATACCACCTCTACCAATAGATATGAAAGTACCTGCATCAATGACTAGAACCCGATCACAGTCCATGACAGTGGGTATCCTATGAGCTATGCTAACGATAGTACAGTCAGCAAAGTCCTCTCTTATGATTTTCTGAATTATAGCATCTGTTTGTGAATCAACAGACGCCGTTGCTTCATCCATGAACAACAGTCTACTGTGCTTCAGCAACACCCTTCCCAGACAAAGAAGTTGTCTTTGTCCCACACTCCAATTATCGCCATTATCAACAACTACATAACATACCGAAAATGTATAAGTGATAAAGATTGGATTCTTTTTCTTCATTTTGTACCAAAAACAGTCCATGGATTCGTTTTACGTACCTGTGGAATCAAGTTTCCCAGGTTTGGCTGATACAACATCATTAAGTTGGCATCGTTCGAGACTCTACAAAGCAGGTTCTCAAGTTAGGGGAAAGAAAGGAAGTAGAGGAGGTACTTTTGACCCATTTACTTTAAATGAGTCAAGTGTAAATAGATTATTCTTGTAAAGGTCAAATGTATCTAATCAACACAATCAGGTTATAAGAAAATGGGTCAGCTGGATCGGAAGTCGACCAAAGTTTAGTTTTATAGCATAAAATCTTCTAATTCATTGAAAGTAGCCTATTTTGATCCGTTAACCACGTGCATGGAGTCATGGACCCTACAAAATTGTGTAAAGATCGAAGTTGTGTTAAGATAGAATTGAACCCACTTACCCTCCATATCTCCTCATCTGTATGTTGACCGATAGGGTCAATGTTGCTTCTCACCGTGCCTTCAAAAAGGATTGGTTCTTGGGGAATGATGCCAAATCGGGACCTAAGATCATGAAGTCCAAGTGTTGATATATCGATACCATCAATGATAATACTTCCGCCAGAGGGTTCGACCAGCCTAAACAGAACCTGAATCAAAGTTGATTTCCCACCACCCGTTCTACCAACAACACCGATCTTTTGGCCCCCTCGAATGTTTAGAGTAATCCCTTTAATCACGAGAGGCGTGTTAGGTCGATATCTAACCTGCTCACAAGCAAAGATATGAATTAACATAAAGCGGGGAGTGCTGAATTTTGAATATACAACTAGAATTTAGAAGATTACCTGCAAGTTTCTGAGCTCCAAACTGCCATGATTGGGCCAGTATGGAGGAGGGGGGCTGTCTTTTCTCACCCATTCTGCTTCTGATGGTATGTTGGTAAATTGTTTTATCCTTTCAACTGAAACCATTCGGTTTTCAACAAAGCAGCTCGTATATAAAGCCCAAAACAGCAGGCCGTTAAGCGACAATCCATATGAAAGTGACAATCCAACATCCTCTGTGATAATATTAGTGCCCATTAGTTTCTCTCTAGAGCAACCTTGATACTAGAGGTAACAAAATGGGTGGTTGGGTAATAGCTTGAACGGATTCGGGTCAAAAGTGCACAGGGTTAGACATGCCAGTTTAGATTGCCAATCTTTTTGTTAACACTTCTCTGTGATAGATATTATGACAGAAATATTATATTGTTTTGAAAGTGATTTGAATAGGTTGCATGCAGTAATAATCACTTTGGATCCGGTCAATCAGTTTAAACCACTTCCTTTTCAGCTCTCTTTAGGTGTTACCCGTTGACAAAAAAAATATAATCCAAATAAACCCGCTTAAAAGTAAATGGGTCAGATTTCCGTTTTTTTTCAATAGGTAAGGATTCCTTGGTTTTGTATTGGGAATGTACCTGGTTTAATGACGTTGCTAGGTAAGAGGATCATGAAAACGGTGGAAACGCAAAGAAACAAGCTTCCAAGAAATTCCAAGCGGAATCCTAACCAGCCGTTTGATGCATTATTGTGGAAATCCATCCGTAGATTTCCATCTACACGGTCAACATTTTCTTGAACAAACCTGTCCTGTTTTCTAAAACACCGGATGGTCATAACCCCTGAGATGCTCTCAGAGAAGTGGTGAATGACAGGTGCTTTTGTAATTGAGTCGAGTCGGGTTATTTCTCGAGATGTTGCAAGGTAATACCCCTGAAGAAATCAGTCAAAAGGATCATTTTCTCTAACCATATTTGATTCAATGTGTTTGGTTTCGACTTTTGTTTATTAGATAAATCGCATGACATAAATACCTTATCATTTTCATGTGTTAAAGTAAGTAATTATTTTCAGCAATTTTGAGACAATAATGGATTGTAACCTTTCATTTGAAAGTTTATTTAGTAACAGTAAACATTATAAACTTCTCTCTTAAAGCTTGTTTTTAAACATGTGTTTGTGTTTCTCTTATGAGTGACATACCCGATACCAGAAGTTGAGCCAACCGAGTGGTATTAGTAGGAAAACTGTCGGCCAAGCATATTGACAGGTTATGATGATCACACTAATGACGGACATGTACAAAACAAGGCTCAGGTGCATCATGAAGGGTAGAAGAGTATCGATGTTGGTTTGATCACTTGATGCCTGAAAAACATTGAACAAATAGCATTAGATAGGAGGTGGCAAAATGGGCGGATATTAGAGGTTAGAGTCAAAAAATAACTAAATAAACCACTTTACCCGACTTAGAATTCTTCCTGAAGGCGTGGTGTCAAAAAATGACATTGGAGCATGAAGGATACTATGAAGAATTTGTTTAAAGAACTTTTGTGCAGTCTGGAGCCCTAAAAACATAGAAAAAATAATTCTTCCTATAATCAGGACAAATGCTATGCCTGCAATAAGTGCATACACTCCAATGAACAAAGAAGGGTCAAAAGAATCAGCTCGATCCTCTGAGGTTTCATAAGCCAGCCAGTAATCGCTGGCCATCTGTGTTGCTTGCCACAAGAACGCCAACATCAAAACGAGAATCATGCCGGTCCACCCAAACGCCTCAGTCAAATACACTTTGTAGACATGTAAACTGACTCTTCCTGTTTCTCGCTCTTCATCTTCAATCAGTTTTGATGTTCCAGTTATAGAATTCGATAGGGAGCGTTCTAGAGATTTATTGTTTTCATTGTTGTCTTCCCTGGAATTTTCCCTACGAGATTTTTTCATGGTTTCTGGTTCAGTTGATTCCATTTGTACTAGTTGCATTGAGGTCTCATGAGCAGACACTAAAGCTTTAAAATCGAGTCCAGACTGAACCAGTTCATCGTACTTTCCTGATTGGACGATCATCCCATCACGCATCACCTGCAAATCAGAAAAATAGAACCATATTACTTAATAGGACTTCGCCAGTGAACGACCTGAAAAACTTCATGTCCATTTTTAAAAATTTTCAACAATAGTTGGGTCAACTATGAACTGATTACAAGGAAAGCGAAACTAATCAATTTACTTACTAGGATAAGATCAACGTTATGGAGGAAGTCGACTTGGTGAGTCACAAGTAAGATCGTCTTGTCTCTTAGGGTCCCCCTCACACATTCCTGCAATGAAATATACACGAGAGTTTGCATAGGAAGACAAATGCAATAGATTTTAGGTTTTAAGCTACAAGTGGTCTATATAGTCAGGCAGTCGATCACCTTGAATATTTCTGAACCGGTGTGAGCATCAACAGCACTAAAGACGTCATCAAGAAGATAGATGTCGGAATCTTGGTAAACAGCTCTTGCGAGCTGTATCCGCTGCTTTTGACCACCGCTTAGATTGATCCCACGCTCACCAATTTCCGTTTGATCTCCGAATTCCATCATTTCTAAGTCTTTTTCCAAGCAACAAGTTCTTATTACATTCTTGTACTTGTGTCGGTCCATAGGTGAACCAAACAGAATGTTTTCTTGAATTGTCGAATTTTGAATCCATGCTGTTTGTGCGACGTAAGCAGTGCTTCCAGAAACTTTCACCTTGCCAGAAATTTTGTTCATTTCACCAATAATCGATGCGAGTAGAGATGATTTCCCTGATCCTACAGTCCCCACAATGGCTGTGAGTTCGCCCTTTTTGATCTCAAAGTTTAAATTTTTGATCAGATCCCCTTCTGAAGGGTCATCGTGCCAGCTAAATGACCCATTTTGGACCTTGACCGCGGTCGTAGTTTCATTATCACCATTTTCGCTCTTCTCGACTGAACCCTCCTCCAATTCCTTACTGGTCATATACTCATCTAATCTCCCTAACGAAATCATCGCCTGAGAAAGGGATATCATCGATTGAGGAAAACTCCAAATCGGTTCCTGCAAGTTCTTGAACAATGAAGTGGCTGTGAAAACCGTTCCAGCATCGAGTGGTACCCCAAGCAAAACCCCACTCCCAAAAGTGACTGTCGAGATAAACAAAGGTGTGCTCCACAGAACAACCATGTTTCCACCGATCGAGTACATGAATTTACAAAGCCAACCGTATTCTGACTCACGAAACGACAGAATCCTTTCGTTAAAATGCTCTTCCCAAGCTTGAAACTTGATCACCCTCATGTAATTTAGCATCTCAGAGGTAGCTTTCATCCTCGAGTCACGACTCGTCATAATGTTAAACTGGAACCGATTGTTTCGTTTGGTACCCACAAACACGAATGCAAGAATAGCCAACACCGCAATCAGTGTAACCACGGTTGATGAGCCAAGGTACACGTAAAGAATGGCTAGTGCTACTGCAACTTGAAGCGGCATTAGCCAAATGGCGTGTAACTGAAGCATGATATCGGATATTTGTTGAGCATCTACAGCCATGTAGTTCACAATCTGTCCTACACCATGAGATTGCCGGGCAGAACACGAAAGGCGTAATCCTTTTTTGTATAACGACGTAATCAAAGTTGACCGGATTAACATCCCGAGTTTCTGAGAGTGGAAGTTGAAATGGTGGGATGACAAAACTTCGGTAAATTTAGCAACTAGAAGAATTAGTACCAAATAATAGCCTTCATATGGTGAAGTACTCTTTCCGGATGTGAAATCAACAAATCTTTGGATTAGCAACGGACCAACATACCCGACACAAAGCTTTACTATCGCTAAAAACCCTGTAAATGCGATATGTTTCCAAAAACAATGAATTAATGCGGTTCTAACAGGATGTTTTGATTTCTCTTCAGGTTTTGGCCAGTTTTTTTCGAATATTAGCGACATTTTTTCAGCTCGATGTTCTGGTGAAAGTGTCGGGATATCATCGAGTGTTAACGGGGTTTTGTAACCATTTTTTAGCAACGGATTCAACCATATCCAAAATGTTTTTGATATGATTGAAGCAGATGCCCATCCACTCACATTCATTGATTTGTCGAGTTCATCTGCAGGTTTAGAATCCGGCGTCACTAATGTAATACCACTTAAACCGATTACTGATGCTATCAAGAAGAAAGCTGAAAATGGCAACGAAATCGACGAAATTATGTCTTCGGTTTTTGACAATGGAGTGTGGTGAACCAGACGGTTAATACTTGAAAAGGCGATTAACGCAACAGCGACGAAGTTCGTTACCCAGAATACACGTAGGGTGACTGGATGAGTTACCGACTGAAATCTCTTTTCGCGGAGAATCAAAACAGTGATTATAACAAACGTTATCGCTTGAACTAACCAACATATTCCATGAGTTTCGGTCTTCTGTGTGAACCCCGAAATGAATGAAACTGTCGCTAAAACAGCCAAAACAGTCGAAACAAATACAGAGAGTTTGAACCAAATATTGGTTTCTACAGAAACTTGGGTTTTAGCGACTAGTGGCTCGTCGATGCTAGAATTGTCACCGTTGTGCGAGGTGAATCTCGAATGAAGTTTTTGAATTGCGAAAACGAAAAGGAAGATGATATCGATGGAAGCTAAGAGTAGTTTTTGTGAGCATGGTGAGAGTAAAATGAATGAGATCATTGATGTGTTTTCTGCCATTGTAGAGCTTAAAGAACATGAGTGTGATGTGATTAGTGACACAGAACTCATATTTGGAAGCTAAATGTTGTCAAATTCTATTTGTTCATCTTCAATGATCGATCTGCAACAACAAAGAGTGATAATTAAATTGAAGGATATGGGAATAAATTCTATACAGTTGGCATTAAATATTTATGACAAAGAACAGTAGGCCTGCAAATCTTACACAAAAAAGTATTACAATATATAATCAGCCATCTATTTCCACCACCCTATTGTCTATTTCCAACCTTTTTACGCATTAAACAGTTATACGGTATATATTAAATAGTTGTACGGTGTTTTGTCTTATATGGTGAAAATAGTAGTCTATCTACATGCTAACATAAAAGCATAGTGGGTTCAAATTCCAGCCATGTTCTATTCTGGGATATGTTTGACAAAACTAGCTGATAACTCGTAACTGATAGCTGAAATTGTTTAGATATGTTTAACTGTTTAAGTGTTTGACGAGTAGCTGGAATTATTAATAAAAACTGTAAAATGACAATAATGGACAAAAATAATAAAACTAATAATGGAATTAGTTGGTAGTTATTTGAATTAAGAAAGGTATTAATGTAATTTGATTGTCTAAAAACTCCAAAAGCTCGAAGATAATGTTAAGTAATATAGCTTTTCTTATGTTAGTCATGTGACAAGTCGGTAGAACCAATAATAGATCCATTATCCAATCTTTTACAATTTTTAAGCGAAAAATCTTCACAAGTGATCTTACATGCATTTTGATCAACTAAATAAAGTTTAGTATGGATCACATGTATTTCATTATACTATATTCGGTTAAAAATTAACACTGAACATTATAATTCTTTGTTTTTAGTCTTTGTTGACAAGGATTGAATCTGTGTTCCTCACATGGATCACAAGGTTCAAAATTTTTTGTAATGATTTCCCGAATAATCCCTAACCACTTTTCCATCACTTTTTTCTCGATAAAAACACAAAAGATTATAAGTACCTTAAATCTCTTATAAAGATACAACAGCAACGGTATCTAATTCTGACTATAGAAATGTTATATTTAAATCTCTAATATAAGAATGTTTGTATAATAAGCATGTTATACTTAAATCTCTTATAAATATGTTCAACGGAATTGATATTGTATATCGAGATTATAAGTACCTTTAAATCCAGTGGCGGCTCCGAGAATTTAAGTACCCACGCCAAGCCTAGAAGAAAATTTCCCTAACTCTTAGCGAATATTAAAATGACGTTTTGAATGTTTTATAATATAATACAGTTCATTTTAAAAGTAAAAAATTTAAACCTTGATAAAATAACTTAAGGCTTTTTTTATGCTTCAAATGCACGAAAATGTTAACGGATATATAGTTTGGTGTTTGCCTCTCAAAAGTCTCACTAGTGGATCGGTTTATTTTGCGAGTATGATATCAGTTAAGCCATGCTCAGTCGGTAAAATGTATTTTTATTGATTGCCCTTTAAATTTTAGATATCGAAACTACACCAGAATGGCAGAGCAGAAGCATCATGTGGGAATTAAATACGTAAACAAGTCAACAAAATCCAAAAAAACTGTAAAGTGTAAACTGTAAACATAGTAAAAAGCAATTATGATGAATTACTTATACTATCCTTAGATAAATTCCATCCTCGCATTTTCAATTTCAGTTTATTATATCAGTAAGATTCCTCCCAAATAATTTTGTTTTAACTTATACACTATCTATATCTATACTACTATATAAAAGTGCAGCAACCCCTCCCGCATTTTAAAGACAAGGAATTAAAAAACCAAAAATGTCTTACCTTTCAAAAGTTTTTTTTTTAAATTTTAAAATTAACCAATATACCTATAATACCCTTGATGAATTAATCTATACAATCTATCACTTAATTCTTAAAAGGACTACACTATCCATTTTACATCAATTGCCTACATTATTCACCGCCGCTGCAACCACTACCCGTTGCCGCGACCACCACCAGTCGCCGCCACCACCACACCGCCGTCATCACATTGCGCGGACATCCATCTAGTATATATACATTAAGTTAACTATTATTTGAAAAAAGAAAAAATCTTATTAACATGTGTCTTAATGGACAATGAAGAATTAAAGGTGTATTTTTTTAAAATAAATAATATGAATTTATGAGTATAGGGGTGGAATATTTGAAAAACCATAAATAACTTGAGAATTTGAAAATCATTCTGGATCATACATTTTTCTTTTTCTTCGCTCACCACCACTTTCTTCCCTGAAATATCGTCTATGGTAAAAAACTTTTATCTCAATAACCGTTTATCATTAGACGAAAAAAACTATATGGGTGTTCTTAAAATATTGCCCTCTTTCATTAGAGAGGTGACTTGATATACTTTTGAGTTTTGACAGCTTCTTAATTTTTAATATTTTTGTGGTATTTACACATGTGCAAGTTATATAACTTACACAGTTACACATGTGAAAGTAAGATATCTAAATAAAATTAGTTCGTTTACACAAGTGATGCTGTGGGTTATGTGTTGAAAATGGATGAATATTGTACGGGCGTAGACGAAGCCCCCAATCGTAGCCGAATGGGGGCTTCGTCCTTATCGGATGTAGCCCACAAGGGTATTTATAAAGGGGTTGGGGCTGAACGAATTTGGGAATGATTTTAATTTAATTGGCGGCGATCCAAAGATGGTGGTCGTTGG
>JAOXNX010000032.1:20333974-20348978 GCA_028566075.1 Solidago caesia
GGTGAAATTAACGACAATCACAGGGGTATGTAATGATACAAATGAACCACGAGGGCAAAAATGCGAATAACGACAACTACAGGGGCACCTAATGAAATTTACTCTTTTTTTTTATCTATAGTGGATTTTTCCATGATTTTGTTTACAATCAATATTTTGAATTTGTTTGGTCAAATGGTCATTTTAATGCCATTGGGACTCTTACTGCTACTTTAGACTTTTGCTTCTAGCTTGTACCAACTACTCTATACTACTTCTATAAATATACACTTTGTTTGTGGACTCATTAATGTATTAGGCCCCTCCCAATCATATCATAAAATTCTCAAATTCTCACTGTCACATCAGCGCCACATCATTCCTACCTCCCAGAATTTACCTCCTACCAACAATACCATCATTCTCCCCAAATTCTCAACTTCTCACTGTCACATCATCGCCACATCATACATCATCTCTTTCTTTCTTTATATATATACATATATATAACACATACACACACATCCTTCACATTCTGGTGAGAATGTGAATCCAGACGCACGCGAGAATTTGGCTGTGCCAATGGTGATCTCCCCATAACGCGAGAACGCGTGAGAACGTGATGTTGGTGCCATTAGTGGCCTCGAGAACGTGTGAGAACGAGGCGACGACGCCACCGTTGGGAAGGGCCTTAGAGGACTAGCATACTCCACCACTAATCAACTATTAGTCTCTGTCAATGTTACATCAATGAAAACGTCTTAAAACTTTTTTTTTCGGTTTATGTTGACTTTGCCGTTAGTTAAAATAGGCTTTCTGTTAAGTCGTTATGTGTGCTTTAAATATAGATAATTAATGCGTGTTTGACTTGAGGTTTAATGTGTGTGTTATGTATGATTAATGTGTGATAAATGGTTGCCATTATGCTTGTTAATGTCGTAGGTATTCCCATTAGTGTCGAAATAACGTTAAATGTCATTAAATGAAGTCGTTATATCATTAAGGGAGTTGGAGGGGCCCTAAGTGTGCATTCTAGAAACTTGTATCAGTTGTACTAAAGTAATTAGGTTGCCCTAAATACACATAATTTGGTTTCTAAGCCTCATTAGCAGCCACCAAGAAGCCCTAGTCACCCCTTACTATTCATTTGCCGATTTCATGCCTTTTGCGAAGAATTATTGCTAGTTTTGATCCATTAGTTAGCATTAGGCCCTAAGGTAATCTTGTATGGTCATTTTGATATCATTTTGGTGTTTTGTATTGATCATTTTGTGGGCACAAGGTTTATTAGGGTTGTTGGTGTCGTTTAGATTCGATTTTATCGATTTCGTGTGATTCCAATGACCCGACTGTTGTCTAGATAATTCATTGGGTAATTGATGGTTCCATATCGTCAATTGGAACCTATTTTTGTGCCCATTTTATGCCCGGAAGCCACGGTAATCATTTGGTATTGATTTGGGGTTGTTTAGGGTGAAAAATCAAGGTTTTGGCTCGTCACGTCTCAGTGCGGCGCACATGAGGATGGGGTGAGGCCTACCTTAGGCATACAGTAGCGTCTTGGGCTGTAACCCCCTTGAGTGCGGCACACCTATTCAATACCAGTAGCATGACCCCGCAAAAAAATTAAAACCATTTTCGGATTTCTCCATCGGGTACGAGTAACATTAATAAGTTTTATAGATTAGTGTCATGAATTTAGGGCTGGCAAATCGTGTCTTACCAGGTCTTAACAGGTTCGGTGCGCGCAAAATTCTTAACTTTCAAACATAAAAACGGCTCGTTTAACACTTGTCTTTGGTGGTTTGAATGTGGCAGTTATTCGTTTTATGTATCAAAAAAGTTAAATGATGAACTTTAGGATACTAAAAACAATTATTTTTAAAAATAAAAAAAATTGCATAGTACATTTTTTGCTTAACAGGTCTTTAACAGGTCTTAACAGGTACCTAATTGCCAGCCCTAGTTCCCAATGCGGAGCCCCGTCAACAAGTCAAACTTGGCAATCTAAAAACTACACTTTTTTGCAATATTTTATTATGCATATAAACTAGGACTTAGATACGTGCTCACATATAAACGAAGACATTTTTTTAGTATTTCAATACTTAATTGTTTAAGTATAATATTACACTTAAATTATGAGGGTTTAATCTTGGATTCGAAATGGGTTTAGGGTGTGTGATTTGTGTGGAAGACTCATTGGCGTTTCTCTTGCGGTAGCTGAACGGAGCTTGCTTTACGCCACCGAGTAGTGTAAAGTGTCGGTGTTGGGCTAAAGTGAGATTAGGTCTTAATGTGAGTTTGGTGGTCACTATTTATAAGGGGTTGTAGAAGAGTGTGGAAGCTTATAGAAGGCTTACGTCCTAAAGTTGACTATTCTAACGAAATGTACGATCAATAGTTGGATAAGCTACACGTGGATGAATATGGGAAAATAAGTCAAAGCTAAGGAAGCCATGAGGGAACATTTTTGAAAAGGTTTTTCATTCCTTACGTCATATCGTTAGAAGGTATTTTTCTTAAGGTTTCGGCCTTGAGGTTCTTAGGGCAGTCCCTACAGAAATTTTAAAAGCTAACATGTGGTTGTGTTTGTAACTTCGTCTTCCACCCTGTTGACTGCAACTTCTAGTTCCCTCATTAAAGCATTATGCAAGATTTGTTTCTTCAGTTTTGCCTTCTATAATTAATATAACATAGCTTTAGTATCTAAACTAGATTTAGTCCCGTGTCAAATACACAGGATGTTTATGACATTTTCAATATAAGATGAATTGTTAAATTTATATAATCAGAAAAATCTTGTAAATCCAAATGTAAAAATATACGAAAAAACAAACTGATAAATTAAAATGGCTAAGTATTAATATTATCTATACTCCTTAATAAAGGAGGAACCCACCCCCCATTTTCTCAAAAAAACCTACTGAACTTTCTAAACTATTCTTCTCATTTATTAACTAATTTAAATATCTTCACATAATATATCTATAATACCATTAATAAAATTATTTACAATATACATCCATCAACTCTTAAAATAACTATTATTTACAACATACATCCCTCAACCCTTAAAATAATTACACTACCCCATTTTACATCAACTATTTCTACATTAATAACCACACTGCCGTCGCCGCCTCCTGTCGCCACCGCCACCACCTGTCGCCACCGCCGTCCCCACCACTCGTTGCCGTCGCCGCCATTACCACACTGCCACAGCTACCACCACCACTGATACCACCATCTCCGCCGCATTGCGCGGGCTTCCGTCTAGTTGATATTAATATGTGATTTATTTTCTGTCCTAATGATTTATTAGTCAATCACATCTCTTTCTTCAAATTGAATCTTGTTTATGTTAAAACATGTGACGTCTTTAATAAATCGATAACTGGTAACAAATAATTAACCAACTGTCTTATTTTGAAAAGTATCATTATTTTGCTTATAATAAGGAAATATATTTATGTGTTATGTAATTTAATTTTGAAATATTTAAGAAATTGCGTATAGTATTTGATAGAAATAAGAATTTATTATTTAATAAATAAAAATAATATCAAATTTAAAATATTAAAATATAACTTTTAAAAAAAAGTTAATGTTATTTTAAAATCTTTTAGATACTACGTATAGTATTTGATTGAAATAGATATAAGAATATATTATTTACTAAATAAAGATTATAACAAACTTAAAATATTAAAATATAAGTTTTAAGAAAAGTTAATGTTATTGGATATACATTCAATCCTTCTAAGCTGATTCACGATTATTTATATTTATATACTTATATTTGGATATAACAATTATTAGGATTTATTAGGATTTTTAATGTAATATTGTAAATATATTAATAACATAAGCAAAGTTCAATTTGGGGAAATAAAGAGATATGATTGGCTAATAAGTGGTTTGATCAGTTGTCTTTTAGTATATAATAAAGATAAACATAATACAACATATTTTTGATGCTTAAATGAATCCGGTATAGCACAACTTGGAAACCTAAATGTGTCTTTTGATGTCTGTTCAAATTGTGATGCTTCGGGCAGTCGCCCACTTGGCCCACCCCTAAGGCCGGCGGCCTGTTGTCATATTGGATTTTAGCTTAGTTGTCATTTGATCATATTATTTGTTTTACTTTGCCATGTGTAATGGCATGTTGGATTTTATCATTAATTATAGTCATAATCTCATTAGTCAAAAATAAAGATTTAGTCAAAAATCACATAAGCACATTTGAAATTTTATTTAATTCAAAATTCATAATGTATATTCAAACAATAGTTTTAACTTTTAAAAATTGTCGTGTATACAAGCTAAATAAGATCTGAAATATGACATTGTTGGCATCTTTTTTAAATCCATATATCTATTGTGTTACATTTTAAACGGCTAAAATTATTAATTGTTTAAAAAAAAAAGTGTTTAAATTGATTAAAAATGAAGCTTATTTCTCAAATTCCCCTTTTTATATTATATACTAGAAATGTACCCGCGCGATGCACGATCTTATATGATTTGAAAAAAATTAAATTGTAATGTATATGAAATTCGTAAACTTCATTCAGTATATGCATCAAAAGGTGATGGTGGCCGGCAGCCGGCTTCGCCGACTGCCGCCTGCCGGTTCTAGATTGCATAACACACATGTATATAAAAATGTGTTTGTTATTATTGCTAGAATATTTAAAATTGATTACTTATATTAATATAAAAATAATATATAGTTAATTAGTATATGAATAATATAAATATTAAATAAAAGTAAATGATATGATAAATAAGGAAATTTTTAATTTTTTTGAAAATTAAGACACCATCCATACATTTGATTTATAATGTAGTATAGATTAAGATTAAGATAACATCTATTTTATTTTTCTTTACTAGCACTAAAAACTGATAAGTTATCTCATTGTTGGCATAAGGCAATTGCATACAATATAAATACAAGCTATATATGACTTCATTTAAGAAGATGATAAATCTTCCGCATAATATGATAAATATAACACAATGTATGAATTTTACGTACTGTCATGTGATGCACAATAGTGATACATTTATCAAATTGTGTGATAGGTTTATCATCGCCCCTTCATTTATGGTGGTAATATAAATAGCAAAATTAAACAAGGGAGAATTGCAATTTGCAAATATCCCTAACCTAAGAAGAATAATTGCATATTTCTTCAAAATAAGTTTTCAATGCATAAACACATTACCCATAAAGCATGGTTTGGAAAAATATGTAATTATGCTTTTTAAGTTGGAGAGATATCAAATGTCCTAATTCAACAACTCCTAACATATTTCAGATAGTTATACTGTCTTTGAGAGTTGATCTTTGTTGGTTCAGTCATTAAAAATAACACATTTTGAGAAAGATTTTGCTAAACATAGTCCTAATGACCATGAATAATACACAGTAACATGTCATATAAAAAAAAAACTTCCCCTGCAAATAATGTTCAAGTACCACGTACAATACTTAACTACAACTTATTTAAAGGCTACGAATTGCAAACTCCTTAGAAATATTTAACATCTCTAGGCCGGAATTCCAACAAGTTTGGTTCAAGGTCTAAAATATAACAATTCACTTCGAACCAATACTTTATAGCATGGTTAGAATTGGTATGCCTAGGGTTACTAACATTTAGGCGCTACAAAAACAAAATATATCTACTTCGACAGGAGGCTCATTTGGGATATGTTCATGCATATAAAGCAAACATAGGCCTGACCGAATACAAAATCCAGCAAACAACATAGGTCTGACCAAATACAAAATATTGTCTAATTTGAAACTCGACTTTATAACAGGATGATGTATAAGGGCAAGCACAAGGTCAAGGCTATCTACCTACATACAATGCCACACAGGAATATGAACATTAGACTTCCAATCATGATGTATATTAGTTAGTCTATACAAGCATATAAATTATTTTAAAATAGCGAAATAACTATATTCGACAAACAATCTTAAACTAAACATATGATACATATGGGCTCGATGCAAAAGTTAAATTAAAAAAAAAAACTCTTCAGTGTTGACCTGCAATGGAATTTCCATTGATACAGGTCCTTTGTATATCAGGATAGGATTTTATGAAAGAAAAACTAATCAGCATCGACAGGTCTCTTATCCCACACTAATTGTAAAAAAAAATATAAATAAACAAAGGGGACGGCTATACACTTGATACATTGTCTACATGAAGTAGCTGAGGAGTTTTTTCTTCCTGGATCCACCTTCACCATATAGTTCGTTCCATTGGAGAAGCTCGTTCATATTTGCAGACTCTGTTGACACGCTTGCACATACCTGTTGCATGATAGTCATTAGAGGGTAACTTCCAGTCCATTTACCGAATGAGTCGATATGAGTTCTTTATCTCGAACGTGTCAAATTTTAAAATATATAGTAAAAAGGCAAGCATGTCAAACATGTTGAAAGACTGCCGAAGTATATGTAATGCATACATTATTTTATTTAAAATATAGGTTATTATTGTAATAACTCTGTTTTTCAATCACAATTAACCCATTAATTAT
The DNA here is from genome assembly GCA_028566075.1 of Solidago caesia. Lineage (NCBI taxonomy): Eukaryota > Viridiplantae > Streptophyta > Magnoliopsida > Asterales > Asteraceae > Solidago > Solidago caesia. Next base: position 20,340,527 of record JAOXNX010000032.1, read on the forward strand.
TTACAGAAAATGGACAATGGAATGTTTAAGTTCAGCCTAACCCGGCCCATTTCAACATGTCCCAAATACCCCATAAGTGCAACACGCCGATCTTGCCACCTCTACTACTAGCATTTGCATGTTCATTTTACCAATTTACTAAAAGTTTAAAAACTACACGTCTTGTGACAACTCTTACACAAAACAGCACGTGTTAAAACATCTGTACATGTTACAGTTTGCAGTTATATATACCTGGTCATGTGCATACTTAAAATCATCCAAATTTAGAGGACGGATATCCGCACTAATATGCAAAGCAGGCAATGGTCTATTTTCTTCCAATGCCAAAGCTTTCTCCTGCGTAATTCAAATATAAGATAATAAAAAAACAGCAAACACATGTCACCTGAGTTATCAAATAAATTACAACGCATTTTAAACTATTATTCCAGAATGTAACAAAATGGTTGGGGAGGGTTTGATAACAGAGCAATGTGGGTTAAAACTATTAATGTATTAAATATGACTAAAAACCCTAAGTGTTAAATAATATAAGTTAATATCTTTTAAATAAGACTTCAAGATTCTGTAAGGCCATCTGAACCATCCCATTTTTAGCCGTTTTGTTTTCAGGATTTGAAAAACCCAAAAGCCAAAATCACCCATTTCCATAAGGGTTAAATACCACCTTTAGTATTTCTGCTTAAATTGAATACATAATAGATAGGAGTCGAGGAAGGGGACCTTTTTTTCCTTCTCCAAAATTTCTCTTATTGGACAGTGAGCCGCCGTCACACAAAGATTCTGAAAATTTGAAGATAACCAATTTATCAGAAATATATATGTATATAAGTATACATGTGTGTGTATAGATATATGTGTGTGTGTGTAGGGATGTAAACAAACAAAACGTTCACGAACAGTTCGTGAAAGCGTTCGGCGGGAAGTTCGTTTATGTTCGTTTATTTAATAAACGAACAAACACGAACATATGTCTTGTTCGTTCGTTTATGTTCACGAACGTTAGTTAAGTTGTTCGTTTATATGTTTCTTCGTTTATATATTCTAGTGTGGTTTATATACATACATATATATTAATTATTATGATAAAGTTGTAATAATTAACGAATAATAAATGAGAAGGAACATTATATAGATTTTAAACATTATACATTCATGTATGTTTATGTTTTTGTGTTCATTTACCTTTTTAAAAGGACAAAACAAAAAATATTATTTTCTTAATAGACAAGTAAAAGCGTTTTGTGTTAGTTTACACCCCTATGTGTGTGTATGTATATATATATATGAGAGCTGAAGAAAATGGAAAGGGAAGAAATAAAAAAAACAGTCTAGCAAAAAGAAAGCAAGACCTTCAAATCACTTCCCGAGTACCCATCTGTCATACTAGCCACCGCTTCAAGATCAATATCAGGTGATAATTCCTCTTTTGCCAATATAACTCTTAGAATTTTCTCCCTGTTTGGGGCATCGGGTAAATTCACCATCAGCCTGCAATCAAGACAACAGTGATAACAGTTTGGTGAGTCAAATACTGGAACACATAAATAGTTCTGCACTTCTGCTTTTGACGATACCCAAAACTAAAGGTAGCAAGTTAAAAAGGAATTAAAGGTAGGTTATGAAAAACAGGTTAAATGGGTCAGAGGGTCCAAACGGATTGAAAGACCTCCATAATGTAATTTTTAAGGATTAAGACCTCCAGATTATAACCAGATTATATGAACTTTGTAATCATATTTGACACAATAATTGTCTAATCGATTAAATTTCGGAAAAAGTGTCATTGTCAACCAATCCGAAACGATCCATGCTTTATACCACCATTTTGGCATATATCCAACCCCCCACTTTGTGACATCTACTAAGAAATATTGTGCACCAGATTTGGTGCCATAAGAAACAATTTCATTGCTGCACATCATATCCCAAAAAGTAGACTTAAATTACAAATTAACGAGACAATGCAAAGAAATTGTAAGATATGTTACCTGCGAGGTAGTCTCCTGATTACAGCTTCATCGAGATCAAAAGGTCTATTCGTTGCACCTAGTACAAGTACACGTTCTTTATCCTTTGTACGTAGCCCATCCCAATTAACCATAAACTCATTTTTCATTTTACGCATTGCTTCGTGCTCACTGGGATTTTCACGTCTTCCCAGCATGCTGTCCACCTATCACATATATATAAATTATATATATATTCAAAATAAAACCCAGCATTTACCACAGAAATATTTGTGGTTCCCACAGATTAAAAAAAAAAGAAGCGTATGCAAATAAAATGCATGAAGATACGTAGCGATAGAATATAGACAATTATAGTACTGTTCATAACTAGCATTTGGCATTCATTCAGGTTGGGACAATTTTACCAACACTTTTTGTCCGAAAGTTTTGAATTTTTATTTGTAAGTAACTAATCTGCCAAAATTAGATTACAAAAAATAAACAACAAAGTCAAAGTAGAAAAAAGGAGGGAGGGGGGCGCTAATTGCATAGACTTTACTCGACACGTTCAAGACAAACCATGACCCAAAATTGACCCATCCATATGTAATCGAGTAAAAAGCCAATCTCTAAATTAATGTCAAGTAACATCTATAAGATGATCACACTCCAATACAAGCCATTAACAAGACAATAAAATAATAGTTTGAAAGCACTTATAAATATGTACTAACCTCATCAACAAAAATAACACTAGGAGAGATTTTACTAGCAAGGCTGAAAACTGCTTTGACATACTTTTCTCCTTCACCAAACCACTATCAACAAAAGCATCATGAGGATCAATTGGGTTCTACTAACAAATCAGCATTTATAAAGCATCTAGAGTGAAATACCTTTGAAGTTATGCTCGACATTGATATGTTTATAAAATTTGCACCCGCCTCGGTTGCAACAGCTTTTGCAAGCATTGTTTTTCCGGTACCAGGAGGGCCAAAGAGCAAGATTCCTTTACAAGGCTGTAAAACGTTTTTTTTTTGTCAGATTACATTGTATAAATTAAGTAACGATGCGGGACGTATTGTACATTAAAAACATAGTCTCTGAATTTTGACACACCCCAATTCCTTTTAAGCTGTTTTTAGCAGTATGGCCAGTTAAAGAAAAAAAAACCTAGCTAACTAAGTCATAAGCAAACGGGTAAAAAAAATATGACCTCAAAAATATACTAAAATAAACGTGTGCCTTTTACCTTCGTTAACTGCCCTTTACAAAACAATTCAGGCCTCTGAAGAGGTAGCATAACCAATTCCTTTAGAGTGTCTTTCACAGATTCTAAGGCTCCAATATCCTCAAACGTTACACCAAGCTCACTCGAAGGAATGACTTCAGCAAGGAGTCTCTTCTCAAATTCGTTTTCAGTGACCACATCCTAGATTATTACAAGTCACCTTCATAAGTAATTAAAATAATTACATAAATGAAGTGATCGAAAAATGCATGCATAACCATCACCTTTAGCGTCTTCTTAGAACTTTTATTCTCGTTTAGAGTACCTTGCAGTATAGTGATCCCATACTCGATGCTACAATCCGCAACATAAAGCAATAAATAAGTGCACAAATATTAATATATAGAGTAGGACAGATGAGGGGTAGGGTTCATTCAAAAAAAACATTTGTGAACAGGTTGAATGCTACCGCATATAATCTGTGACGATTTGATTGCATTCACGAAGAACAAAGAGCAAGAAGATGAATGACCTCACTTGATAACTAATGTTGGGGAATCTAAATTACAAATACTTGGGAGTATTTAAATAGACAAAAAAAGTATAAATATAACCCCAAAATATCGATCAACTACATGTAACTGGATAAAGATTCCTAGTTTCATAGCTATTGTAATCCTAATCCGCCCTAAAATCGATTCCACGTCCCTTGATCCTCTTCGACCATTCATCTAGATATCACAGAGGTGTCCGCTGGAACTAGTTATATAAACAATCAAAGAACAAGATCATAGATTAAGGGGGATTTTGGATGAGTTTCTTAATACTGATTATTAGCACTTGTTCAGTCCATCTCACAGGACATGTTTCCTTTTTCACATAAATATACTTTTTGGTTAATTCATGAACTAATTTCTTACGATCTTACATGTTGTCAAACTTCAAACAGCAATAGCACATCAAAACACTAACTTATCACCTAAAAGATGTGAAAGTAAGCATGCATATACAAACAAACAAGAGTAATACCTTTCATTAGAAATCACAGGTTTAGCACCCTTTGTTGAAGCTTCGGAACTCTGCATAAAGTGATGACTCAAAGCCCAGCCAATAACTTTCTCAGCACCTATTAACATCCAAAAAGAGTGAACATCAGTCTTATGGTATACAAGTCAGGGCGAAAATCAGAATCACAAAAGAGATATGCTCACTTTCATTCGTCAACGTTTGATCTTTTATGCACAGTACATCGAGATTGGAGCAATCAAGACCAACTCGGGTTAAAACCTGAAATCATGAAATTAGGTGCAAAACCCAAACAAAAGTAAAATGTGCCATGCCTTTTGCAATCCAAATCAGAGAGGCAGAGATCTCATGTAAACTGACCACAAATATTCCAGGTAATCAAAATTATTTTGGAAGTCCTTATAGTAGAACTTTCAAACCCCATAAGAGTGCACACACCAATTGTCACCATCAGGTAGAGGTAGCAAAATGGATGGGTCGGGTAATTGATCCGAATAGAAACAGGCAACTTTTTTATACAGATTGGGTAGGACCCAAACACCCAAGTAAAAACTTTTTAGAGCTTTGGTAGATAATTAGCCTAATACTTTGTGACAATTTATATTATGCTAACAGTAATCTAATAAACCGAGTCAACCCATTCATAAGACGGGTCTTTTTTGCATCATGAAACCAAATACAAACAAGGCAAGATTTGTGATATCAAATCGACTACAGAAACACAACAGAGTGATACTCACCGCACGGATGCTGACAATATTTGATTGTGATTTCAGTGTCTCTGTATCACGATCCAGCTGTTGCTTCCACTCTGAAAGCAGAGCCTCATCCTGCCAAAAACAAATAATCAAGGTCCACAAATATTAATGAGATCAGAGGATCAAAATGAATATAAGAGGTGGCTTTCACTTACCTGTGGCGTCTGTATAGTCACTTTGTTTGGGAAAAGACGGGTGAGGTGCTTCATCGTTTTAGGGGTTTCTTTGCTTCGATCATGCATTCTACCCAAACCACTCTCCTGAAAGATAATTTACCACTATTACGTAAAAAAATCTGATCAAGTCATTTCAGATGAAAGTATCCCTTCAACTTATCTGGCACACTAACACAAACACAAGTGTGCAAAATTGATTCAAACATCCATGACATACCCCAAAAGCCAAATCAAGCAGCGTTGTGTGATTCGCAAACTTCGTTAAAAATAATCCACCAGCATGAGACTGCAAATTTTGTACAATTTGAATAGATTAAGAATCATGAATACACACACACACACACACACATATATATAATATATAAAGATGGGACTAGAATAAGCTAGAAAAATGACTACTTACTTTCTCCTTTCTACTGTCCATCTGAGTGTGAGAAGCAATAACGACGACATTCCCTGGTACATTCTCGAGCTTACTTTTAAAGGAATTATAGGCTTCCGTATTTCCCAGCATAGATTTCTCTATATCTTTCACAAACAAAAGCAAAGAACTAGATTCACTCTCTTTCTCAGCAACCTGCCACATAAGGATTTGTGAAATTAGACAATTTCACAATTATATCTCATTACAAAACTGTGAGCCGCTACTAGATACATACTTACTTCGCTTTGTTCCAACTTATATTATTTATAAATCAATTATAGATATAATAACTGATAGACAAACTTATTATCACATACAATTACAACACTTTTAATTGTACCAATTATAAAATCACATGCAATTTAACGCTATTAAATTGAACTTAATTGTAAGACCACATGTCTATTTATGTACCAATTATAAAATCTGCTAAAATCAAAACATATATAATAATTGAATCAGCGCCAGAAGCAACCTCACTTTCATGCTAGATTGGAAACATAACCAAAGAAAGTAATGTGATTATTCAAAAATAATAAACTTGGGAAAGAAAAAAAATAGTCTAGTCTCACCTCAAAAAGTTCATTAATGGCAAGCTTCTCGATGTCATCGACACTTGAAGAATCAAGGCGCAGTGAATCAGCTGTAAATATGTTCCAGGATAAAGTATCGTATCGATTAACATATCACAAATAATAAACTGTATCACACTACAATATTTACATGTTTCAGATGATTACCAGAACAGAAAAAACCATGGTCTTCCTCACAAATTCCCCCAAGATCATTGCCTTCTTGAACTGACCTGTCAAATCTAACTCCAATCTTGGAAGAACCATTCTCTTCGAATGGAAGTAGAACTTTCCCCTTATAACCATATGTGGGGCCCCTACAAAATAACAAAACTAATGGTGGAACCATACAAAAAAGCATATTATTTCATTTGTATTGCAAGTTACAATACCTTAAAGGAGTCTGAAGAGGAGAAAAACCAGATGCCAAGGAGCCAACATATTTAACTCTATCACCTGCACATATTGACAGAAACTGAGTACATAAAAAGCAGAGGTGGATATCTTGACCCGCTTTACTTATGAATGGGTCAATCTGGGTTGTGTTCTAGCACGTAAAACAGAAAAACTACCTAAAAAGATAATGGTTCAAAAGTTGCCCAAAATTATACAAAAATTAGATTATTATTGAAATATATTCATTTTTGTAATCATACTTGACCCATTTATTAAATGCATAAAACCTCTTCCATTCATTTTTTTTCAACCCGGACGTTATGACCTGTTATCGGACCTGCCTGACAAGCAAATTTTACTACCTCTATTGAACAGTGTCCAGTGGCTCATTAACAACCAAAAAAACAGAATCTTTCTATAACATATACCTTTTTTGAAAGTGTATGTTTTTGATGATGCAGTAGATGACTCCTGTTTTGGATGAGCATGAGAGCATGTGGTAGATCCACCAACTATATCAGCCTCAACACTTGATGTTGGTTTCTTAGAGTGCATAACGCCGGATTGAGAAGCACGTTTAGCGAAGACACTTGCTCTTTCGGGCCTACCACTTTCCTTCACTGAGGTATCTGTTTCCTTGGCAGCTGATCCCTGGTATCAAAAGATAAATGAATCATAGTTGTGGCAAAAGATAAGGGTTCAAAATGGTATTTTGTACACCAAAAATGTTACCATGTTAATGCACATGGTATAACATCATAAATCTCCATACTTGTGAACATGAAAAACTTTGGTCTACAAATCACCTCCCTTTTCAAAGAACTTTTTAATAAATAATTTGTACATGAAATATGGTTGATAAAAGAAGAATTATTTTAACAATAATCTAGCCTTCTAAAAAAATGATTATGAAGGTTTAATACACTTTAGAACTTTCAACCCATTTGACCAGTTTCTTTGAAGTTTACCTACTTAGACCAGTTACATATAAAAACAAACCCGAAATCAAGCATTAATTGGTAAATGGGTCGAAACGACCCAATTAATTAATGATGGGAGCAAGGCAAGTGTTGCTTGATAGTAACATAGAAGACTTACACCAGGTAATAAAAGAGAATCAACTACAAGCAGTCTTGCACCGAAATGTTTAGCAAGAGCCTTCATTAATATTTCCTGGTATATTTCTGAACCTGTATTGTAAGAGTGTGCATGTTAGAAAGAGATCAAAAACAAAGATTGAAAACCTCTTAAGTTCACAGATTGCATCCTGTACCTGCTGGACCACACAACAGTATCCTGGGGCACAAAGTAGGCAGATCAGAGACATATTTCAGAAACTCATTACGTTTCAGATGTATGTATGTCGAAGCAATCAGCACGCTCTTTGTGGTTTCACTGTAGGTTTCAATAAAATAGCAAAGTAACTCAAATTTGTACCGGACGCAATAACATTGAAAAACCAAAAGAAAATATCTAAGAGGTAATAAGAATCGTGAAAATGATGGGTAGTCACTGAACTTCCAAAGTTGTTTTAGTTGCATCATTGAACAAAAAATACTTATTATCCAAATGCATCCAACTATAAAGTTCAATTATTCCTTTTAAACATACCATTGCATTAAAAGGACAACTTTTCTCTTGGTAAGATAATTGTTTAATGGTCAACGCATAAAAAATAGAATCACTCTCTTTTTTATCTAGAAAATTGGAAAGATCGATATAGAAAAAAACCTCAGAAAGCTAAAGAATAATTGTTATTTTACTGAGAAAGCACGCAAGCTTCTTCTTCGATCATTAAATTGTTTTATCCTTTATTCTGACTAGCCTTATACAGTTATACCCGCACAATGTGGCGCCAGTAGCTAAAAAAGAGGGGGGGGAGGGGGGGGGGGGGGGGGGGGAACAGCGGGGTGG
>JAOXNX010000032.1:20390254-20403398 GCA_028566075.1 Solidago caesia
AGTAAAACTGCTTCTAAGTATGCTTAGCAGTTGTGCTTAACTAGTTAAATCATTAAGTCCCATTTTGGGACTAACAGAAACCATCTTGGGTAACGATCGGTAATGGCCAGGAAGAGTCCGGAAACAATCACGGAATACCAGTTAAAAACTTTGAATCTTGTTAATAACGTAAAAAAAAATTTAGCCCCCATCCTCTAAAATTCCTGGATCTGTCACTGCTCTTTCCTAACTATATATTAATGAGCAAAAGTATCCCAACTACTAAAACCCCTTCCATCTTCAAGTACGGCTCCTTCAACCTGCCATTTTATTATTATTTTTATATAGAATATGTACGTACTTTACCATCACTCAGCCCGATTGTATATCTACCAAAAAAAACCTCAATACGACCTCAAAACAATCCATAACAATCTTAATATAACATAAAACATCTTCCACACGGCCCATACAACACCTAAATTTTCCAAACAACACCCAAAAGCATCAATTAACTTTGTTGTTGCTAATTTAAGTAAATATAAAATTATTGTAATCTTGTTGTCTTGTTGAGTATCATATTTTTATAGTTTACAATTTATGATGATTTTATTTCTTGTTAACAAACTAGATTGTTTTTTTCTAATTTTGGACTAATGAGATCTTGTTTCCTTTTAGGCTAGGTTCAAACTAAAGAGTTCATATAGTTTACCATTATTGGGCTGATTTGCTGGGCCTACAGCCCCCACCTCTAGAAGGTTGGATCCGCAGTGATTAAAAAGGAATGTGTCAAATGGGCTGAATAGGTCAAAAGGGTTGAGTCGCACCGAATATCTTTTTAATACATAAAACCTCATCAATCGTTTTAAAAGGTATATTATTCATGAAATAACATAGTAATTAGATTGTACTTGCATATGACATCTTAACCTTTTACAACAAAATGTGTCTTTGCTCAACTGAACCTGATGTGTTTTGAGCCATACCAGAAATTATACATTTCGACATGTCCTCTAATGTGCCCGTCTTTCCACCGCTAGTTATGTGTCATTTTCTTTACCCAACCGACAAGATGCTTACCTTAGTACATCCAACAAAGCACCAATATAGGCATAGATGTACTCCACCTATGGGGTGTCAATCAATGTTCCATCACGACTACTCTAAGATAATGATGTGATCAAGTTGAGTCGATCTCAAACACTACCAAGCTCGAGTTCGACTTGATTACCAAACTCTAATTTGGAAGCTTGTGAGTTTGGTTTGGCTCCACTCGATAATCATTATTAAAATAATATTGATAACTTTCAGTTTGATTCGATGATTTGATAATATATATTTATGTTTAAATACTTACACATAAAGGGTAATAGAAATCTTCTTAGGACTTCTGAGCTAGGAATTTTGATACTCAAGCTCGACTCGAATGTTTAACGAACTATCTTGAACTCGACTCATATAAAACCAAATTGATATTAAATGTTTTACAAATAACTTGCTAGCCGACAACATGACACGTCAGTGTTACACAACTTCTTTCTCTAAAAGTTAAAAAAAAAAAACAAAAAAAAAACACACACATAGGGGCGTTCTAGTTCACTGTTACAAACTTTAGGGACTCATTCTCAAAAACCTGATGTAAACTAAACACTCTCTCTATGTGTAAACTTTTATCATCATCATCATCATCTTCGTCCATCAAAATCCCCCATATTTCAAAACCCTAACTTTAATTTCATCAAACCAACGTTAGATCATTGTCAATGTCACCAAGAACAATATCTAATTCACGTCACGCAATTGACACGTGTACATTCCAGCTACACAGCTGGCGACCATTTCATCTTGTTCAAAAAACCACCCATGAAACCAAGATTCCCGACAACAATCTTAACAACAACAACACAAATTCAAAATCTTGTTCAAAGCCCAACAAACGTGCGTGTTTATCTGATCGAACAAGTTCATTTTCTATCGAAAATCTCGATATGTCGAAACTTTCGTTATTCGAAGAGGACGGTTCGGCTAAATCGAGACGGGGGAGGGCACATTGGATGGCCAGGAAGAGACGTAGACGCGGGTCGAGGTCGGTTTCTGGTAGAAGCTGTTCTGTTGGTGGTGGGTGTGTTTCGAATGCTTATGGGACGTGCTCGGATTTTATGATGGCGACTAACGGTGGCACGGATTCGAGTGGTGAGCTGTTTGTTAATATTAATAATTATCATAATAGTTATAATTATAGTAATGATCATAATGATAATGTTGATCATAATGGTAATAATGGTAATGGTGGTGATGTGAATTGGGAATTATCGGATACGAGTGAGAGTAGAACTATTTTGAAAAGTGGGAATGGGAATGGAGATAGGGAGGGATTGAATTCGAGTAATGTGATTGGAATTAACGGAATGCATTGTTATCATTATAATGGGAATGGTTTGGATAGTCAAGGAAATGAGTCAGGGTATGGAAGTGAACCGGGGTATAGAGGTGATGCGGAGTTTGGATATGGGGATGAATTTGATGAAGAAGAGGATGATACTCGGGTTTTGTTTTGGGGTAATAGATTTGGAGGTACATTCTTCGTCTCTTTGTTTTATGAAGGTTGACATTTATGTGATGTTAAGTGTTATCTATCTTTGTTTACTTTTATACAGTTCTTGAACGTATGCTTCAACTTTCAAAGTGAACTTTTTTAGGCATCTCTTCACAATTATATGTGAATTGTGTGTAGAATTAAGAACGACAAAAAAATGTCACACCTGAAAGTATCAAAACTCTAATAAAAGCTCCATGCTAAAAAGCTTAGACAAATTGCTTATATCTCAACGCTTTTAAGTGTGACTAAATTGGTGATTTTTCCATTTAAAATCTCCACCCTTTAAGTTGTGTACTTTTTTAAGTCCCTACACTTAATATATTTTTGTGTTTCATAAGTATTGCTGTCCCAAGTGTAACTTAAAGGACTATAATCTCTATCTCTTTTATAGATTTAGTTTTCAAGATATGAACGTTATCAATAGAAAGGGGAATTGTTGAATTGGAAACTAGAAGTGTAATTTGCTCTCTAGTTTAATCAGGAGGACTGTAGATTTACCTTTCAAGATATAAACTTTATATATAAAAATGCGATTTGTGAATTAGAAAGCATCTCAATTGTTGTGATTGAATTTAACATGTTATCGTAGGAGCTTCTTGGTATTTGAAGATCAATAACAGTCCATGATATATTAGTTCCATGCGTATGCTTTATGTTCCTTTCTAGCGAATGTCATAGTAGCATGGTTTGACAGATCAATCACAAAGTGTTGATATACAGGTGAAGTAATCCATGCGGTTTAGTGTTTATGAATAATAATATCATGAACATTCAGAAAGAAATGTTAGTGTGATCTAATGGAACAGCGTATGAATCTCAGTTTACCCAACTCTATACGACTAGAATGCTGCTCTGCTTTGTCATCCATAATGTTAATGTTAATTTGCACCGTTTCGGTTATGCTACAAAAAACTGAAGATTGGTATTTAAGTACAAGAAACTGTAAAGGCTATTTTCCTCACATGGGTTTCTAATGGATTTGCATTGTCTGTCTTTGCATCAGATGCAGAAAAAAAGGAGATAATAGGTGAGAGTACATTGCAAAAAGCTCATCACAGGGGTAGACGCAAGAAACATGAGCTTAGAATGGTTGATGCCGTTTGAGGACATGAGCTTTTGGTAATAACTAATAACCATATCTGTGCAATTATAAAGGATTATTATTGTAATGCAACTATCAGAAGACAGTTAACACTTATTATTTGTGCGAACTTGAATCTTTTTTTTTTTTTGTCTAATATGACAGTCCATATGTTTGTACATTCAGTTGATGAATATTTTGAAGTTACTCTTTACTTCAATGGGTCCCATCCACCAAAGATATATTACAGTAATATTTTTTATTCCGTGTCTAATTATATGGTATTGTGAGATAAAACTGTTCTTAGGGTGTATCTGTGTAAACTAGTTTGAAGTTCGTATTCCTATAAATGTGTTTGACGAAGTAGGTCTTTCTGTTTAACCAGTACTCGTTCATTAAAGCAGGTAAAACAGTGAAGGAAGAACATGTTTTTTATTTTGCAAAAATTGCAGTAGCAAAGTTGTGCAAACACGGTTCTGTCACTCATGCATCTTGATATGCTTAATAAAGCAAGCATCTGCAAAAGCAAGCATCTGCATCTGCAAAAGCTCGTAACATATCCTCGTTCATTCCCATGCAGAGGCAAACTCTGCACCACGGTCAGACCGTTTCGTGACGATTTTTTTTTGTTGAAAATTGGGGTTAAATGTGGAAGCAAAATATTTTATTGGTTGGGTCATCTTAGTCTGTCATACCAATGACATTTAGTCATTCGCAATTGCTTTTGGGAGCACCAATATTGATCCGAAAACTTACAGATTTTCCTCTCGCTACTGCTATTCTTGATATCAGATGTGCATCCTGTTGTCCCACTGTTGAAAACTCGAAAGTTTATGTCATTTTCACCCGACTAACTAGGATTAAGAAAGTGATTTGATTTCTGTATATGTGCCTAAACTTTAATTTTGGTGATGATGTGAACTCTCCTAACCATCACATTTTAATATTTATTCCTTTTTAACAATCATACAACCCAAATTTTTCAAAGGATTGCAAATTTTTATTCATCTGTAAATCTGTGATAATGATGTGAAGATTGTCTAAAGCTAAGTTTAATAGCACGTGAAGAATCCAAAAATAAGTCATCAGAAAACTCGAAACTCAAAGTGTGTCTCGTCGCTCTCGTAAGCATAAATATGTCATGTTATTATCTTAGTCACAAGATTATGATATTCTCTACAGATTTTGAGTTATACGATTGATTAGAAAAGACAAGTTTTAAAAACACATTGGTTAAGTAAGACATCAAACATTAATTTCTCACATAAAAGAGTTATAGTATTAAATAAGAAACTATAAAAACCAAAGAGACCATTGGTTAGGTGTATAAGCGAGTTGAGTAACAGGAGTCTCATACTCGTCTCGTTTAATAATCACTCGATTCAAGCTTGAATAATTTTTGAAAATGGTGTTTGCGTTCGAACTCAAATATTTCATCATTGTTCGTGCTCAAACGTGATGCTCGTTTATGTTTGTTTTTTTTTTTATAACTTTTTCTTTCTTTCAATTAACTAGTTTTCGAACTCCATAACCTAATCTAATAGCTCAAACTCGAGATTGAATAACTTTTAAAAGTGGTGTTCTAGTTCGAAGTCAAACACTTCAATATTTTTTCATGTTCGATCTCAATGCTCGTTTATTCTTTTTTTTTTTTTTTTAAATAACTAGTTTTCGAGCTCGGACTCAATAAACTCGACTAATATGTCAGATATGAGTTTCGATAATGTTGTTTATGATTACAAATAACTTATATTTAGCCCTCAAAAAGCTCATAAAAGTCACTTAAGTAAACTTGTTTACTTGTTAAGCTCGTTCTGCTCGAAATAACTAAATATGAGGTTTCGAGTAAGTTGAGTTGAATATGATTTTCTAAAAGCTCGACTTATGAAACTAATCGATCACTAACTTTCTGCTCAAACTCAAATTTTATTATGCTCAAACTTGACATGATGGATCTCGAACTCAAATAACTCATTAAAAGTTCAACCTCCTCGAGGAATAGCTATAGTTAGACTTGAGGGATATGAATGACAAAAACCAATGTTTTAAAAACCAGTTCGAACCGGCCGGTTCAATCGGTTCAACCGGGCACCGGTCGGTCGATCAGTTTTTTAACCCCGGTTTTTTGACGGTTTTTTTACTGTTGCGTACTGTTGGTTTTTCTTGGTTCAATAGGTTTTTTTTTATTTTTGGAATTATTTTTATGGTTATATGTATACATTAATGTTATTTTTTATTGTTTGTTAACTTTAAAACTTATATTTTGTTATGAAATACCTATTTGGTATTATTTTTGAGTGGATTGTAATTATATATATTTTGACTATATTCGTTGGATTGTAACAAATTTAGTAGTATTTTTATAAAAAAAAATATATATTCATATATTAAAATAAGCCGACCGGTTCGATCGGTACCGACAAAAAAACCGATCTGACTAAATTAACCGGTTTTAAAGCATTGACAAAAACCATCAAACATGATGGTCAAAATTTGAAAAAAATAAAATAAAATCCCCAAAATCAATCACTTCACACTACTATTCGCCTGTTGTGATCTGTTGTAACAGAAATAACAAACAAACAATCAATCCAAAAATGGCAGCAAGAGGATTATCCGGCGAAGCTTTAACGGCATACAGATCATTATTAAGAGCAACACGGAAATCGTTCGCCGGGGATACCGTCATGCTCGACGGTTCTGCGGCGGAGGTTAGAAAGAAATTTGAAGAGAACCGGCACGTGACTTCCGAACCGGAGATCCGGAAACTTCTAGATGAGGCACGTGAGGCGTCTGATTTTATATCTAATATGATTGTTCAAGCTAAGCTTAATTCTCGCGGCGGTTATGGTATATTCTTACACAATTTTTTTCATTTTTTTTTCCTAATTTGCTGTGTATGTATATATAGAAATAGATAGATATACATGTTTGTTGTATGTGTATGTTATATGAGTTTTATGATAGGATTGAGATTTGTTGATTAGAAGTTTTTATGATTGATGTAGAAATGATGAGATGTTTAATTGTAATGTTAACCTAATTTTGGGGACTTCGGGATGGTCGATATAGAGACAAGTTCATTCCTCGCATGAAACTTTGGGGTTAGGCCTTAGCGGAGTTGCTTAGAACATTAGGTGTGCAAAGACACCATCCCGGATGTAACATCAGTGCCACACGCTTTATCTCATCTACTACTACCGATACACCACTTTTACCCCTTGTTGTGCACCCTGGACTACTTTTGTAGTTGAAGAGAAAATAGAACAATACTAAACTCAGTCGTGACGATCTGGCGTCTAGACCATTGCCACCTCGAACATTTCTTCTATTTGGGTGACGTTTTTTTCTCTAATAACGGGAATATACAAGCCTAATTTCTTCCATTAGGATAAAAATCCACCTAGGGTAAGATACCATGTTAATAGAAATCTACTACCTTGGACCTTGGTAATATATTCTTGAAATTAGAGGGGGAATATATGTTATCCAACTTGAAGAAATGCACTCGATATGCTACCCAAGCTACAAGATTGGATTTTAACAACTGCTATATTAAGCACATTCGTAACATTTCTCATACAAATGCTATAATGTTTTTAAGCCTCTTAGTTGGTGTTTGATGGCCACTAGACAAAACTAATTAACCAGGTTTAGTGGTAGTTATCTGCTGAATTAGGGATTTCGAGTTTCAGTATCGTGGCTGTAATCAGCTCAGTTCTTTTCTGTTTATGATTGTGAAGTAGCCCTTTTGTACTGTTTATTTTGAATGGCAAACTCACACACACCCTACTTACCACTTGTAGGTAGCCTTTAGTCAATACAGTTTATTTTATAATCACAGCACAACAGTTGATTAATCTTGATTTGAAAATTCGGCATCGTAAATATGGGAAATTAAAAAGTTTCAAAAAGTTGTGTTCAAAAGTGTTCACATTTTTGTGAGGGACTGTGTTCTTTTTTGTGATATGGGTAGGTATATTTGTTATTTTGATACCATGTGTCAAGCATGATGGTTATAAAAATTGTATATTAGCTACTGGAATTAAATGATCTTTGAATTCATACAATTATAGGGGCAGCCCCCTTTTGTACTTGTACTATGGGATAGTAATCATTAATTTCTAGTCGGCGACAGGAACTGATCTATTTTTCTTAGATAGTTAATCTCGTTTATTTCTGCAGAGGTGAAGGCGAGCAAAGACCATGCAGGAGCAACACTTGAAATCCCTTCTGAAGAAATTCTTAAAAATTCTACCTGATGAAAAACTGAGGAAGTACAGAAGCTAGTGACTGGGCACCCACCGACAGGCTTCTTTGTTTCTTGATATATTTTCATGTGATAGTGTGCTCGTATTTTTGGTCTGTAGTTCATCATAATTTTGAGGCTTTTTATTTGCCTGAACTTATATAACCCTACATGTCATCTAGAGTCACATGGATTTGTTCTTTTGCAATTGTTGTTTGATACTTAGCATGATTGTAATGAACACACTCTTAAATCATTTGCCCAACTGCAATTAGAATTGCTACGCTATTGACTAGCCTTCATTCTCTTGACACCATTGATGTCAATTAAAAAGTAAATCAGCGGGATATTAAGATACTTTGTTATGCGTCACCACATTTGATGAACTTTCGCCATATCCCAATATTTTGTCTTTAAGTTTTTGGTTTTAACGATTCTGTGATCATCTGCATTGTCATTGCCATTTTTTTGTTGTTCTTTATCAACTTGGACAGTAGCTTTATGTGTACATAATGTTGCAAAGCCAATCCTATTTAATGCTTTGTATCTCCTTTATCGTGAGCAGATGTACTTGATGTGATGCAATCTGGCTTTAATGTCGATCATAGTACCTAGTTAGATCACCTTTATGTGCTTCCTTGAATGCAGGGCAAGAAGAAAATCGTAGATGAATCCTGACACTTTCGAAATTCATGACGGTCCCACTTCATTTCACATGATCATCTAGAGGCCCTATCTTTCAGGTTACCCTCCAACTTACCACTCTTTATTACCCTCACCCTCTTCTTGTTTAACAAGCACAAAAAGGAGTTTTGTTCAACACTTTCCACCTCATCATAAACCCCCTCCCTTTATATAGTTATATTTCTAGGTCCATCTTTTGCACTCCATAGCTGCATAGAGTAGTCTTTAAATTATTCTTTTTCATTCCCCGATTTGAACTTTTAGATGGCGTGTAGCCGAGCAATTTTAGTAACATTTGTGTTGCTATCATGGCTAACAATCCCATCTTGGTCATGGGGATCAAGAAGAGGAGGTAGTTATGTTAAAGATGCTTGTAGTGTCACAAGATATCAAGATCTTTGCATCGACTCTCTTTCTTCATACTCAAACAAAGCCAAAACCGACCCTAGTAAGTGGGCCCGCGCTGGTGTTTCCGTTACCATAGGTGAAACCAAGAATGCGACCCGTTACTTAATTGGGCTGAAGAACAAGAATCGCATGAAGGGAAGAAACCGAGTTGCGGTTTTTGATTGTGTGGAGGTGTTTCAAGATGCATTGGACAGTCTTCACAAAGCATTGGGGGTGCTTAGACAACTTAGTGCCGAGACATTTGAGAACGAAATGGAGGATATAACTACTTGGATCAGTAGTGCACTTACTGATGAAGACACTTGCTTAGATGGATTCGAAGGGCAAAATGGAGAAGAATTTAAGTTACTCGAAACTAAGGTTACAAAAGTGAGTTATTATACTAGTAATGCTCTTGCTCTTGTTACTAAACTTGCTTCAGCTGGGCCATAGCACTAGTTCCCTTTGACCATTAAGCTCTCTTTACCGTTCTTTACGATAATTAAGTTATTGGATTAGTAGCAACCAAGTTTCATAATTGTAATATATGGTAAAGATAAACAAAGCCACTGTAAAATGAATGAAATAACTGTTTAATGGTCTTCTTTATCTTCTCTTTTATATATACTTGCGTGTCTTGGAGGTCTCCTAGTCCACGACGTTTCATGTGAACCATGTTTTGCACGAGTTGACAAAGGATGGGCAAACCTGAGCCTTTCGCAAAAACTATCCTCGAGTTGAGTATAGGTCTTTCGACTATAGTATCAAGTATTTTATAACCCAGGCACAAATAACTCCTTGGGCCTTTTGGGTACTCTTTACAGTTTGTTTATTTTTCTCTCAACACTTAATAACTTGGTGTGTTTGTCATAAATTTCATGTATTTTACAGAGACTGTTTGTTATTTATCTTCCACAGTTCCATGACCACGACTTATTTCATAAGTCCGGTTGTTTTAGTTCTTGTTAGAAGTTGGCCATATCTCGCTCTTTTTCTAGTTACCGAATTTAGAAAACCGAGCATTACAGATGCCTGTCAAAGAGTTTGTAATAATATCAGGCACTGTTTCTTGTCAGATTCATAAAAGAGCTTTATAGTCATGTGGAAAGATCCTCTGGTTGCATCTTGCTTTTTAAAACGAGCAAGTCCATATGATATTGTTGCTTTGTTGGGTTTCAGAAAGTGATGGATTAGGTTAAGATATCTCATTCAACTAATCGATACAATATATATAACTATCATACAAGCATTCAAAGTACCATACTTAAAAAAAATACCGTGGTTAAACATAGACGAAACCAAAAATAATAAGGCAATCTTTAACTCATTGAGATATTTTCATTTCACGTTATGTTGACATTCAAGTATCTATCGTTATCGTTGGCCGGTGTCGGTTTCTTTATCGTGAGGCACATCATTCCGTCGATTACCTATTGTTTTTACGGCTACCTTAAATCGTTAAACTTTATCGTTTTTATATATCTATATTTCCAATCTTGTGATAGAAAGAAGTAATGACCTACCAAAAAAAAAAAAATAACAACTTTCTTATGACTTGTCGATTGTCTTTAAACTTGTATATAACCCAAACAAATATATATACAAACAAATAATATTGAACTATTGTTTCATTTTATAATTATTTTGAATTTTTTAAAGTTAATGTTAATTTATGGTTTCCCAAACTATTGTTTCTCTGTAACAAAAAGAATTAAAAACAACCACGTTAGTCAAAATTTATGTATATATATTTTTTGTGTGAATAAAGTAACCAAACGTGGGTTGAAGATACCTTCACAATGTAAAGTACATGTTTGTCCCTGATGGTTGCTCTTTTATTTGCCTTTGTTTTCTATAATAAGTAATACCAAATGCCGTATTCTACGGGTTTTTGGTATCAATATCGTCTACGACAGTATATGGGAAAAGTTGAGACGTATACAGTCTTACCCTTACCTAAGGTAGAGAGGCAGCTTCGAGGTTCTATCTAAGATAGAAAATGACCTCTGGCCTTGCAAGGAGTGAAAATCGAACCCTTGACCTTCGTCTTCAGAGACAATGGTGTTAACACCCATTGCCTCTGTTTTCTATCTTATGCAATATTAAATAAATACTAGCTTATCAACCCGGATAGTTTAATCAAAGTTTTGCGAATAATATACGGTAAACGGATGTGACTGTGATGTTTTTTTTAGAGCAATGGTATTTATTCCTCCAATTTGTGCCTACATATCCTCCTACTCATGGCATTGTTGATAACCGAGAAGCCAGCTTATGGACATAACCTGTCACATCACGCTCAAATAGAACAAATGAGACGGAACATATAACGTCTTGAACACGAATCTGAACCTTAATCCTGAAATTTAATACATGAATATTAATTTGACATATATTATAGTGGAACGCACAAATGGTTGGAACCAAAATTAGTGCAAATCGGTTAAAATAAAGAAGATAGTTAATATGTTTACTTGAGATAAACATCAATCATACCTTCTCCACATTCAAACCGAGCTTGTAAAGACGCTCAATCTTTTTTGAGCATTTGACATAGGCATGACAGTACCAATTACGTTGTTACCTAAATATCTCTATTAATTTTTGATAAATAAATTAATTATAATACCGTACACGAGTAACTTAATATATTTTGTTGTTTCATAGAGGATTATAATCGATACATTTTTATTTTGTCATTTGTTGTTTAGCATTCTATTTTCGTTATGTATAATGTTTTTTTACACAATAAATAAATTTTATATTTTCCTTCATCTGATTTATTATACAAATTAATATATTATACTCTTGTCAACATAAAATGCAGTGTGCTACAATTTTTTTTATAACTCTGTAAATATAATTGATATCTTTATGTATATTATATTTTTTATATATGGTTATTAGTTAATTCACTAAAAGTGAGATATATATCTATATATATTTTTAGAACGGCAATATATATTAAAATAAAATAACATCTAGCAAATTAGTAGATGTCAAACAAAGTTACAAAATACAATTACAATATCTAGGAAATCGACAAAACAACAAAAATCCTAGACATTATTTAAGAAACATGCATTACATGTCGTTTAAAAAATTATTCCATAAATTACATTTTAATAATATTTGTAAATTTTTGTAATTGCAAGACAAAGAAATAAAAATAAATGGGAACGAAATATAAGTGGAAAAAGATAAACCCAATTAATTACGCTCAACCCTAATTATGGACGACTACTCATCAAGGCGGCAAGAAGAAGGTGAATGGCAATTGGTTGTCAAGGGTCCGAATAAGTCTCTGAAAGAGAATTCGAAGGGGAGCAATACTAACGTGGTGCATGGAAATACTCAGCGAGCGATCAAAGGTCATTCAAACCAGGATTTTAGAAAAAATCGATCAAACGCTTCTTCTTCTTCAGAAGAAGAAGAAGAAAAAGAATATGAAGAAGAAGAGATACCACCATTGGATATACAGATTGAAATATTGAAAAGGCTTCCGATAAAATCATTATTGAAATTCATGTCAGTTTCAAAACAATGGAAATCCATCATCCAATCCTCCCGATTCATCGCTGATTACAATGGCCGCCGCCACATTCAGCCGCATCATCACTTTTTTGTAGGTTATTGTAACGAATATTATGTAGATATATTCAATGATGATACTAGCTCTCTCCAACGCCATGTTCTTCCCATGTCAGCAGCTCTACGCCTGGGTTACTCGAATAGTTTGATCGGTTACTCGCAAGGCTTGTTCGGATTTCACTATAGAAAGGATAGAGTATTTATTTGGAATCCATCAATTAGGAAATTCGTTTTTATACCCATCCCTGAACACAGTAGAGCTGATTATTTTGGTTTCACGGTGGTTTGTAATGGTACCGAGCCTACAATTTTCAGGATTACTTATAAACCCCGGCTTCAGGTAGACATTTATACATTAACCACTGGGGTTTGGAGAACTTTTTCTAAAACTCTTGATCGTGAATCAATTGAATTCACATGGAAGAGGCCGGTAGTGATAGATAGGTTTATTCATTGGATTGCTTCTGATCGCACTCCCGAGGGTGTATTATATAATATGATTGTGTCATGTGATATTATTAGTGAACAATTCACAGAATTATGCCTCCCACCTAGTTTAGCAGCAGCAGCACAC
>JAOXNX010000032.1:20436747-20452946 GCA_028566075.1 Solidago caesia
ATCGATGTACGGTTTTTGAGATAAAAGATTTTGAATGAATTAGATGAAACTAATGATTTATGGAGGAGAGAGAAAAAGGAGGGGAAATGTGTGGCTGAGATTTGTTCTCCCATTTTCACTCAAATCTTCATGTGCAAATGAACATTTCTCATCCATACGGAGCTAAATCTAACACTTTACTGAATTAACCATAGTTGTAACGACTTATAGTCTTATACAGTTATACTTAGCAAGGTAGTAGATAGAAAAAAGCGCAAAAAAGGAATTTAGAAAATTACTCTTATTAAAATTGAACGCAATGAACAATGATTCACCGACCGCCCACCACTCAAATTCCGTTCCGTCGCACTCCGTTTCACCATTTGGATTTTGTCACATCGAAGCCCGTTTGAGTTATTTTCTTGGTTTCTTGCACAGTTTTTTTTTCTTTTGATTTCCAACTAATATATTAGAAACTTTCATTCAACATTTTTTATTGTCGCACCCAGTATCGTCGTTCAGATTTTGCCACGTCGCACCCCGTTTGAGTTTTATTCTCAGGTTTTATTCTTGCACAATTTTTTTCCTTTTGGTTTCCAAATAATATATTAGAAATTTTAATTCAACTTTTTTTTTGTGTCTTTTATATGTATTCAATTTTGTAAACTTTTGAACGTGGTTGTGATATTAACTACAACATCAATAACAAAACGTACCTATGATTAAGTGTTTTGGTTTTGCATTTTAATTAAGCAGTTCTGGATTCAACCCCGAAGTTGCCTCTTTTATGAGTTGTTTTGTTCTATTATTTTATAATATTTTTATTAAATTTTTAAACAAACATACCTAAAATTATATGGTTGTGATATTGACCTTTAAAAAAAATAATACCTGCAGCAATACGCACAAACCAAGTCGCTAACCCTCTAGTTAAATCTTTTTAAAAAAATGTAAAAATAAAATAGTCTGTCACGTGCCATACACGTACGATTTTGAAAACCACCCAAATGCCCAATAAGGGTTTACGCTGCATAAACCAATAAACCCACCACCGTCGTCTTATTTTTTTTTTATCCGGCGACTTAACCGCCGTGCAACAGGTACTCGCTCTCTCCCATTTTTTTTACCTCAATTCTAGCACATTACTAACTCCTTTTACCGCTGTAATTTTTTACGTTACTTTAGGTCTTCTTCTTTTTCATATTATATATATATATATTCACACACATGAAACCCTAACTTTATTTTTAGTTGCAGATTTCATATAATTTTGACATAAAATCATCCTGACAAAGCAAATATGAGGTAATACAAGTGTTTGAATACTTATTACACTATTTCATTTAGTTAAATCATATTAAACCCTCCCTATATATTAACAATTTATTCATGTTTTTTTTACCAGTCGACCGATGGACGAAGACGTACCAGTAAGTTATATCGTTTACGAAAATTTTAGTTCTTTTTGATAGGACTAAATTCTTGAATTTTATTATTTTGCTAATATATGTATCCAAATTTCGAATGTATTTGACCTTTTATAACTAATGATGTGGCAACTGATTTGGCTGACATATCATCAGAAGATTATACTATTAGTTACCTAATAATGAAGATGTACCCGAATATATACATTGGCAACGAATTTAGAGTGTGGTACACACAATAGGAAAACGTGACTAGTTGGATACATTCTCATGTGTTGATCGCTAAATGTGACTTGTTAGATACATTTTTGGCGCACTTGTAGAGTTTGATACACATAATACCAATGAATTCAGAGTTTGATACATACAATGACTGTTTGGAAGTTACATACTCACAATAGCAAAACGTGACCTATTGGATACGTTTTGTTGCACTTATACCTTAATAGACTTGAACTCATATCGTCGTTGCGTAGCATCATGTTCTTGTAGAACTGCACACACGGGGCAGGACTCTGCTGTTCGTGTTTGATTGATGAGATGAATGTATAATCTTAAAATGATTGTTTTTATAGTGATTATGGATTAATCATGCTCACTGCTGCTAACTTCTTTTTTTTTTATGTTGAAGCTTTTTTTTAATGTGTCTATACTCTTAAGTTTACTGTTTTCGTGTTTCTTGCATATATACCCATCTTCCTATGCAAATAGAGCCATAAGACGATGTTAAGCTCTTATATATAGTTTGTACCTTGGAGTAATCAGTTTTTCTACCTTATTTTTTCTTAGATTAAAGATAGACACACATATTAGTGAGGATATATTCATATATATATATATATATTAACCAGGTTAGGCACTTAGTTACAGTTTCAAAGTACGTTTTGTTTTTATTTTGTTGGTACTTTAAATTCTGTTCGAAACTTTTCTTTTTGTTTGGAAAAGTTTGGTTAAAAAACTAACATGTTCTATTGAAATTTGTGGCAGACTAAGAATGAGGAAGAGGAGTTCAACACCGGGCCTCTCTCTGTCTTGATGATGAGTGTTAAAAACAACACACAGGTAATAGGTTTTTTTTTCGCATTTATCTTTCCATGTTTTCACTCTCATTACTAAAGCTAATAGGCACAAATAAAGCTGAGTGGCACCATGTTTACACAATAATGTCATTAGTACTTGCAGAGTTTGGTTGAGTTGACCCGTAGTGGTGACCTTGATTAGAGGTGGCAGTTTTGACTCGTTTGCTAATGAATGGGTCCATTCGGGTATAATCTACATCTAGAAAAGGGGAACCAGTCAAACGGCGCTACTGGTCAAACAGGCTGATGTGTCTGTTTGATGCATACAGACTCCTAAAACTCTTTAATAAAAAAATTTAGAAAGTTATTCTAACCAGTGTCGATGCATTAGTTATCCACTAAAAGTGCGAGGTGGAAAGTGTTTTAGGGCCAATTCAACCGAACTCAACCTTTAGAAAATGACCCATTCTTACATTTCACCTGACTTGTCGGACCTACCCATTTTGCCACTTCTAACATGGACCTTATTATGAATAACATCTTAGTGAATTTGTTGCAAATCCAGGTGCTGATCAACTGCAGGAATAATAAAAAGCTTCTAGGGCGTGTGAGAGCCTTTGATCGACATTGTAACATGGTGCTCGAAAATGTTAGAGAAATGTGGACAGAGGTGAGTTTTTTTTTTTTCATGAGCAATCTAAAAATTAAATAAATTTAGTACATTATGTTGACATAACATTGCACATCAGGTACCTAAGACTGGGAAAGGCAAGAAAAAAGCTCTTCCAGTTAACAAAGACAGATTCATTAGCAAGATGTTTCTCAGAGGCGATTCTGTCATCATTGTCCTCAGAAATCCTAAGTGATAGGTATCACTCTTCATTATGTCTTCACATTTGTTAAACTAGTTTCCCTTTTGAAAAGGGTCAAAACGGGTAAATGACATGCAAACAAGTTTTCGTCAATAATAGTAGTTTGTTAAATATTAATCCAGAAAATATATTATCACATTACCATTCTAATCTGTTATACAAGAAATTTTTTTTGTAGTTGCATACATTTTTCATACACGTTCGTGGACTTTTGACCCGTTTCTTTTTTAGCCAACTTTTTAAGTTTACCCAGTTGACCTGTTAGGCCTAATCCTATCCTGATGCCGTCATTACCTCGTTTTGACTGCCACATTAGCTTGCTTTCTCTTAGACACACCCAAAAACTACCCCCTCGCTATCATACCCTCATCTTCACCTCATCCTCAATTTAAAAATTATAAACCGATACACACATACACTCTCTCTCCTCACCCCAAATAAAAAACATGTAAACTAACACACACATACATATATAAGGGCCCACCCCACCTCGTCGTTTGATTTCCAAAACACGACATCAAAAGATGATGACCACCCTCGACACCACCCTGCCTATGGTGTCGTCCTCGTCATGGATGATGACCACCCACGACACCACCCATAGGAATCGGCCTTGGAGGATTAATCTAATCAAATTGACCAGATTTCTAGGGGTGTTCGTTTAATTGGATGAGTTTACACCGAGCAATCCAAACTATCCTTTAAACCAAACCAACTTATTATTGGATCGGTTTCTACAATTTGGTCTTCCCTTAATAAATTTCTGAAGACATCGGAATAAAACACAGAAACTATAAGCTTTAGCTTCAAATCCCCAAACTATTTGATCCCAAAAATACAAATCTATCTATTATAGTGACAAGAAAAAAAGGAAAAAAAATTTGTGAAATTGTGCATCATATATCCAAACATTGCGAGAGAGATCGATGGTGGGGACGAGCTTAGTCACTAACCGTCGTTGTATTGCTCCTAAGATTCCATGGATGGTTTGTAAAACTATATGATTAAGTTACAGTAAAGTTTGGGCTTTTGGGGATAAAAGAAATCAAGGGCATGTAATATGTCGGATAAAATAGTTTATGCATGCACTTGTGTGTATACACAGCTTTATAATGAAAAGGATCAATGAATAATACTATTCAATCTGTTTGGGCTATCCAGTTATGATGCAGATAGTGGACACCCTATTTTGAGAAGCAGCAATTTTTAATTATATTCAGAATGTTAATTTATCGTCTTTATGAAGTAGTTAGTATTAACCTTGGAACTCTTCCCCATCACAGGAAGCTTGGAAATCTGGATCTCGTCTTGATGATTGGAGCTCAAGGAGAAATCGAAATTAGTGCTCTTGACATGGAAATCTTGTATTACAGTATTAGTTAAGATGCTAAGAAGTTGAATTTTCTGACTTGCATGGATTCAAGATTTTGTAAAATTTTTCCATGGTAGTCAATTAAATGTTTGTTATTCGACTCCTTTTAAGAGTGTATTAGTTAATGATGCCGTGATTAGTTTTAACTAGTTTATGTCACCTTTTTCTGATCTTTTGCCGTGATTAGTTTTAACTAGTTTATGCCGTGATTACCAAAATCCGCCTACGAGAAAAAACACCTCTGACATCGTGCTATCAAGTTGTCGATATTGGTCAGAAATTTTGCAATGAACCTCGCCACTCTTTCATTGTCGAGTAAAACAGGATGCGGACATGAGGATATTTCTCCTTTGAGTCTCATCAAAACACATGAGGATACTCCTCCTTCGAGTCTCAACAGATCTCTATATTATCATTTTTCCTTGGCAAATCAGCGTTCAACTTTATAAACAAACAGAGTTCCACAACATTGTATTATTTTTCATATATATACGATCAAAAGAAATATTATTCCAACATAAAACGCGGATAAAAAATAATAATAAATCTTAACAACTATCATTATTACTCTATATATTAACAGTGCCACTTTCCTTGGCATTGTACCGCTCTCGTCACGTCACACCCCGTACTATCGTTCGGATCATTTTTTTTCCTTTTGGGTTTTTTTCGTTTTCGATCATTTTTTTGTGTGACGTACCACCGTTTGGATTTCATCACGTCACATCCTATCTTGTTTTGTTTTTTGTTTTATTCTTGGTTTTCTTGTACAGTTTTTTTCCTTTTTGGTTCTTTTTCGTTTTCGATCTTTCGTTTTCTTATATTAAAGATCATGCTAATGATCTTTTTTGGTAATTAATGTGGTTTTGGTATTGCTGTTAAATACATCTAAATTTGATATGACAAATTTTTTGTTTGTTTAATTTCGTTTTCGATCTTTCGTTTTTCTTATATTAAATATCATGCTAGCTATCTCTGTGAACTTTTTGTTTTTTTATTTTTATTTTGGGAAAATGTTATATGCTGCTAACATTATACATGTTGCACACACAAACATATTTTAATGATAAAAGGGGACCCCTTGAATTTAATGTTTCCCCTCACAAACATTCACTAACATCACCTAACTATATACTGTTAACATCATATAAGTTATCCCCTTTTATTTTTTGGTTTTGTAAATACATGTACCTACTACCTAGACACCTAGTTGACATTATGACATATATTACTTTTATTGATTGGGCCAATCTAACCCATTAATTTATTAAACATCATGGTCTAACAAAATAAGGCCCAATAAACAACCCAAAACCCTAAAAAACCTTATATCATCACTCTTTCACATTTTCCACTTTATCTTGCAGAGCTCGGCCGTCTTCCAAAACCACACAGGTACACCCTCCATCCCAACCTATACATACATTCGATACATATATACACACATACATATATACACATACATACACACACACATATATATATATATATATAAAAGATAACCCAGTTCAAAATATTTGTTTTGTTTTGTTTGATAGAGAAAGAAGTTAAAAATGGTGGCGGCAAAAGGAGGAAAGAAGAAGACATTGTCAACATATGTGATAGATTGTGGGAAGCCAGTTGAAGACAAGATTATGGAAATTGCATCACTTGAAAAGTTTTTACAAGAAAGAATTAAAGTTGGTGGCAAAGCTGGGAATCTTGGTGATTCTGTTTCAATTTCTCGTGAGAAAAACAAGATTTCTGTCACTGCTGATTCTACTTTCTCAAAAAGGTTGTTTTTTTTTTCTTTTCTAAATCCTAAAAATAAATATTTGTTATATTTATGTTTTATTTAGTGTTTTAATGTATTTGGTTAGTGTGATTGCCTTTTGTAGTTAGTTAATAGTAATAGGCTGTAATTTTAGGGCTAGAAACAAACACAAACAGACATATATGACAGACGAATTACCGAATGTGAACGAATTTGACATATGGGCGTAAATGAATAGAAAAAAGTGTGACTTTTGGTGTATAGAATGTATTTTGTGTTGGTTTTTAGAGGTTGGAAATGAGAATTGTATGAACTGAAGGTTATAGATCAAGGGATGATCCAAGAGTCGAGTTTTTTGTTCAGAGATCCCGAGAGCTAGATTATTTATAGAATACTAGGGATTAAGGTTTTAAGCTATTTAAACAAACCTTTCGAGATGGAACACTTTTTTAAGCTCAAGATCGAAGATATATACTACACTTAACAAAATTTTAGAAGGACGCTGCTAGTTTTTGACATAATCCGTAAATAGTTTGTTTAAATTTACTATTAGTATATGTATATGTGTCAAAATATACTTTTGTAATGTGATTATGTGACCATTATATTTTTGATTACAATTTGTTCTAATGCTACCGTTCTGCATTCACTATTCGCACCCTAGTTTTTGACATGAATCACATATCACCATACAATTGGTTTTCTTGTTTGCTTTTGGGAGAAATATATTTCTACTAGTGTGAGGGGTTTTGAATTAAATGAATTATTATCGTTACTTGTTTGTGACTGTAAAATACTTGTAGAAAGATAAAGAATTCTGTTCAAAAGGTATCGTTTTTGTTATTCTTCAAGGATATTGATAACTATTATGGAGTAATGCACCATTGCTGACAGTACTGTTAGTGAATGAGTGATTTCGCTCTACTTAACTAAGATAAATACTTCTCAAAAAAAAACTAAGATAAATATTATATTTTAGATTGAGGCAGTTTTTTCCTTCTGATGTTGGGATTATATGTTTGATTCATACGTGTGTATATTGCACTTTTGGTAAAATTGGTAATGTCAAGTTCATTAATGTTGCCAGTCAAATTTGGAACGGTATAAATAATTAAGATTTTCTTTTCAGGTACTTGAAGTACTTGACAAAGAAATACTTGAAGAAGCACAATGTTAGAGACTGGCTTCGTGTAATTGCTTCAAACAAGGACCGCAATGTTTATGAGCTACGATACTTCAACATTGCTGAGAACGAGGGCGAGGAGGAAGATTAAGCAAGGGTCAATTCTTGGTGTTATGTAGTTTTGTTGGCATGGGATTTTTAGACTTGTTATATCAGTTTCATTTAGCTTCAGACTTCCAAATATTGTTTTGCAGTAAAATTCTGGTTCAATGTGATTTTTCAATATTCCTTTGCCAAGATATCTGATTTTGTTATTATATCAGTTTCATTTTGTTCACATGGTGAAGACTATAAAAAAAACAGTAGCTATTTGTTTTTTCTGAAAATTATTTGCTGGTATGGCTGCTGCCAACATTTGGCTCATAGTGACACCTCTTGTGTCAACCCAATGCCTTTGGTGACTGAAGACCTGTGGCTGAAGGAACAGTCATGAATCCTTCCACTGCCTACCATCATGGGTAGTACCACTGGTGGTCTTGGACTGTTCTGAGCTATAGCAGCAAGATTGATGTTTCATTAAGTGGCTAGCTTTTTGCAATTGTGTACCCTATGGGTGACGAGATGCATGTGAATAGCAACTTAGCAGGATGGCGTGGCACTTTGAAGAAGCGTTGAGAGTAACCATTTGATAGAGAAGAAAGAACCGAGGTGAAGATAGTCGTCTCACTGGATAAAGAAGAAGATATAAGTGAGAACGAGAACGAAGTCATCCCACACAATTTAGAGAAGAATGTGATATTACCTAGAGTAGTCAATCATAGGATGAACCAACCAAACATTATTGATTCTCATCGATTCCTTACCTTCTGATACCCCAACCATACACAACGTGAAAAATGAAACATTCTATTTTCTTGATCAAAGTTCTTAAGGTGTGTTTGGTAAAGGGAAATGAGAGTAGAGAAATGGAAATGACTTTATTTCCCGTGTTTGGTAGACAAGGAAATCAAATGGGCGGAGAAATGTGATTTCCCGAGAAATACTTTGCTTACATTTTGATTTCCTTCCATATTGTAGAGAAATTGATTTTGTTACTAAAGATTTCTCCGTGTTTTTATTTGAGAAAAGAGCCCCCTTCACAAAATTATGAGGTATAAATACGTTGTATCAGGTGCAATCCACATTTTACGTAAAAACTTTTTGAAATCAACCAAGCCCTAACTCTTGCCATTTGGGGGTTTCGGTGGTGGTGCTGCTCCTCCATTAATTGCAGCTGTCGACGTTAATAATAAGGCATCTTCTTCCTTCCTTCTTGCTTCCCTCTTCCCACATATATATGTTTTCGACATTTCGGGGTTTGGTGGTGGCGCTGCTGCTCTTGCGGTAATTATGATTTTAACACATACGTATCTAGTAGATATCTCGTTGCTCGGTG
This sequence comes from Solidago caesia, assembly GCA_028566075.1. Taxonomy (NCBI): domain Eukaryota; kingdom Viridiplantae; phylum Streptophyta; class Magnoliopsida; order Asterales; family Asteraceae; genus Solidago; species Solidago caesia. The sequence continues at coordinate 20,445,728 of JAOXNX010000032.1, forward strand.
ATGGTGCTGCTCCTCGATGATGGTGCTGCTGCTCCGGTGATTATGTTTTCAACCCATATGTTTTCAACCTCGATGATGGTGTTGGTCAAAAGTAACTGTGTTATGCTACTGTCTCTTGTTGTATCTATTGATGATTTTAATAACCAATATGTTTATTAACAGTAGAAGGTTTCAAGCTATTGAGTTTTGCATAATATAAGCAGTATAAACAAAAAAGTTTACAAAGTTTTGTAGCTAAAACTCAGTTTTGCATAATATTCCAGTAGCACTTGTATAATTGAGATTCACGAGAAGGAGGATAACAAGCCTTTGTATAATTGAGATTCACGAGAAGGAGGATAACAAGTTTTTACTTTTTTTTTTTTTTTTAACGATTTAATCCTAAATCAATTTATTATGATAACAAGTTTATTGTAATAAAATTATATTTTCATTTCTTCAATTTTTCTTACCAAACACAAAAAATGAATTTCGCTCATTTCTCAGATTAATTTCTCTGTCGTTACCAAACAAAGGAATTCACTACATTTCTCAGCTAATTTCATTTCTCTCTATTTCATTTCTCTACTCATTTCATTTCCCTAAATTTCTCCCAACCAAACGTAAGATCTCACTAGGTTTTATACAGGGACGTCGATGAACCATTCTTGTAAACTGAAATAAATCAAAACTTGGTTGAAACAGTCAAATCAAACAAGTTTCGGCCAGTTGTTACTAAAGTTATCAAACTATGCTATCAGTTTGGTCAACAATTTGCAGCCAAAGCAAGTCAACACAAAGTACTTGAATCAAGTATGGTCTTATAATAACAATGGTTTAATGTTCAAATCTTATTCAAAACACAATGGGGATATATCAATAAATCGCCTATCAAGGCAAATCAAAATTCCAACATTACACAAACCCTTGAAGCATCTCTAGTATTTAAGACAAAGAACAATTGCAGAACATAAATGTAGTACTTTAATTTTTGATCATATAACCCAATGTTTTGGAGATCAATGACCAAAGAAGAATTTTAGACAAGTGAATCGTTGGATGACACCCTCCACCTTCAAGCGGTGACTGGAGCAGTACTATGTTGTTTCGACGAACTGTATTTTCTTGTGATGAATCTGCAACTCCGACAAAATATGAAGATTCAGAATATATTAAGTGCTGCTACTTGCAACGATAAGTAGATAAACAGTACTCATGTACCCAAAAATTGGTAGCCTTAATATTTTATCATAAACTGGTCCAAAAAGTAAATATTTAAAAACTTACGTGACAATGTAACAGATAAAAAACAAACTTGCCCAAAGAGTTCAAGTGCTTATACCTCCTAAAATCGCTTTACTCAACAACAGTAGATTTATATTTCAACAGTACAGTTCTTCAATCATATATTTAATGTACTGTTTTTTTTTTGTAGAACTCGGGAAAAGAAAGATAAGAAAGTGCTGGTGACCCAACCAACTCATTTGACCCATATTAAAATTTTACAATTTTTTTCCTATTTAATTAGAAAGACAATTATCAAACATCCACACTAAATCCACACATATGTATGACTTCTCCACCGTGGGACTTGAACCCACGACCTATTAGTTGATGGGCCATCACACTCCACTAGAACAAGGTCCAAGGATATTTAGATGTCCATTTTGCTACCTCCGCAAACAAATTGATCCACGAATATATAAGGAACACAAATGAAATCAGTTCATTCACTTGCCTGAAGAAGTCCCTCCATAGGAGCTCATACATTAGCCAATTCATGCCACCATCATCATCTTTTCCATTCGAGGCAGAAATTGTTCTAAATTTAACTCTTCGTGTTAGCACAAAATCAAAATTTGAAAGTTAAAAATCACATTTGGACGTACCTAGAAGCAGATTTCTTTAGCTCATCAAATATTAAACGAGGAGAAACGCATCCCGTAGCAAGCCATGGAGAGATTTTGCAAGAGAAATTTGCACCATATATGCTATCATTACTTCCATCTTTGGTTTCTTTTGGAGGTTGGGCTTGACATTCCACAGCAAATCTCTTTAGTCTGTTTAGTGCTTCAGCCTCACCTCCAATAAGGGGACCACTAGAAGCAAGCTTGTCCTGCATAAAAGTAAATGATATTTATAACATTGTACGACTGTTGGGTCCATCTTCCTTGATCGAGACCCATAATTTTCAGTGTCTAAAACTAATGTAGCTTTAAAAGTAACTATAGCAACTTAATGTATCACAGTCAGACAATCAGTTGATTAAAGGGGGTGTTAGAAAGCGGCTTAACCTTTAAATAAGTGAATGATAATATCACAATACATTTTTTTTAAAGGCCAACAAACAAATAATATCACAATATATGAGTCTTGCCTTTCATCGTTCTTAATCAAGAAACATGATTTTACGTGCCTATATGGATGTCATTTCAAAGTAACTATTGCACCTTGAAGAATAATAAGTAACTAATTGATTAGAAAGGAGCAATGGGAATGGTTCAATCTACACATAACAAAAGTAAATGAGATAATCACAATGTACAATTTTCGGCTGTCATCTTATGATGATTTTGTCATCTATAAGAACCGAACAATGCACCATATATAATAACAGATTATATTAAAGGAAGTTGTTAAAAAAAGGTAAAGTCAACCAAGATTGACAACGGAGGAAACAAAGAAACTGATTTGATAATCCGAATAGAGTTGCTTTAAAAGGGGAATCAAAAGTGAGTTTAAATTGACTAGTACAGTAGTACCTAACTTGAGGTCACAATCATCAGTTTCAGCGTGGTTGGATAAACTAGCGATAAGTTTTTGAGTATTCAGTGCCAACATATCATTCCTAAATCCTAATATATGTAAAACTACCAAACTCGATTGTTCAAAAATAAAAAAGGCAATACTTGATTCTCAATCAGGGATGCATATGAGTTGAGCTAGACTAGAAAGTGCAAGGGATAAGCTTAAGCTCAATTCAATAGCTTAACAAATGTTCTTGATGCAGGTTTGAGCTCAACTAAATATAAATTTGAACTAGATTCGCGACATCAATAGCTCAAAAAGACCCATGAAAACAATATCTGATCAAACAAACTCAATTTCAACAGCTTGGATAGCTTAAACTATATATATCTCTACAATTATTAATGATATAAAACGTATATTTTGTGGACTGTCTCAACTTTAAGACAATGATTTTAAAGCTAAGAAGAAGGGATGTCAGTATTTGAAGCGTCCTCTAATCTAATTTCATCCTTCCATTTCGTTTCCTGGTAACCAAATACCGCCATAATTCTTCCTACTCTAGAAAAACTAACACAAACTACACACCAAAACAAACACACAATATTTTATCTGTCCGCTGCCATCTCACTGCACAGATACAGACTAGTATTTTAAAAAGCCAAGCTCTATTTCAAGCTCAACCGGAAAAGAATATATCAAAACTTGACCAGTACTACAGTCTACATACCTCCTACTATGACATATATAAGACCATAAGTTTTTATAAACTCTTAATCTACTCATTATGTGTTTAAAACTTATAATTTACTTAAACATCTTAACAAACACACAATAGCCAAAATAAGTACTAGAAACATTCCAAAACCATACCTGACTCACATTAGCACTCGAACCGAATCCCAAATCAGCCAAAGTAGGAATCTCACCAACTTCCACATTCCCACCAGCAGGCAGCCCTTTAAACTGACCCAAAGCCTCAATAGTTTGCCTAACTTTAACACTTTTAATCTTCTCCCGAAATTCGCCATAATTCGTTGGCATTTCGTCTAACTTAAATCCCAAATCATCAATATGATACAATGTACTTCCCCAAAAGTACTTAACCTCGACACCTTCATCTTTCAACGCATTTTCGATCTTATTTTCGCCTTTAACTTCATCATTACTCACTTCCCTATGCACATAAACTGTTTCTGCCCCAGCTTCTTTAACCAATTCGGCTAAAACCGATTCTGGCTTGCCTATTCTAACAACTAAATCAGACCCTTTTGCCTGCAGGCTCTTTTTTAAATCCGAAACACATTCGATAACGAAAGAAGCCCGATTCGGGCCAGTTTTATCAAACCCATTTGAGGATTTGCCAAAATCTTTTGGGTCAAAACAAAAAACAGGCAAAACAGATAAAGATTCATTATTTGCAGAATTTAAACATTCATTATCTTGAACACGGAGGTCATTTCTGAACCAGACGACGGAGACACGGCGGAGACCGGCGGCGGACGATGGGTCTGCCGGCCGGCGAGGGGTTTGAGCTGATGGGTTTTGAAATGGGTTTGCAGAGATAGTTGATTTTAGTGCAGATTTAGTAACTGGGGTTGATGATGAAGATGAAGAAAGTGTTAGTTTGTTAAAATAGGAGGAAATTTGAAATGGGATTTGGAATTTGGGGTTAAAAGGTGAGATTTTTGGGGAAGTAATGAAATGGGTTGGAAGGAATTGAGGGACTGAAAGTGTTATTGATGTAAATAATGGGTTGATTGGTTGGTTCTTGTTTGTTGAAATTTCTGAATCTTGGTTTTGGGTTTGAGAATCTTGAGCTTGTTTGGGATCCATTTTATTGATTGAAAAGGGTTGAAGAAGATGAAGATGACGATGATGATTCTTTCGAAAAAAATGTGTTTGTTTTCAAGGTTTGTGTGTGTGTCTGTGTGTCTGTGTTGCTGTTTTTTAATGTGTTTGGTGGGAAAGAGGAAGGGAAGAGGAGGGAGGTGGTAGGTGGGAAGTGTTTTTCTAATAATTTTTTTCTTTTTAAAGAAAATATTTTGGACAAGTTATTGTATATTGAATATTCTTTGAAAATTGAATAATACACATTATTGGCTTTTTATCGTCGATTTCATTATCACGTGAGAAGGTAAATCGTGTAATAATATACTTAAAAAACACATTGGTAGAATTTGAAATCTATAACTTTCGTTATGTTTTATACCACTATGCTATAATCGTGAGATTAAACTATATATTTACGATTAATTACAAATTTGTAAATTGACATGACAACTTATATGGATGTCATATTGTCATGTCTATCCATATATATATATAATATTTAAAAATCAGTTAGGCCGCTCACAATGGTTAAATTATAACCAAATTATAGCCTCGTTATCATAACACCAATGTTACCACCCAAATTATAGCCAAATTATGAAATCAAATTATCATAACACCAATGTTACTGCCTCGTTATAGCCACGTTATGAATTTCAAATTATGATTATAACGTGAAACATTTCAAATTATGGCAGCTTTTCTTTTTTTGCTGTCAACTCAAGAAACAAAATAAATTATTTAAATATATGTTTAAATATATTTGGGTAATATGTGGTGATGATGTGGAAATAAAAAATTGAGAATTTGATGGTATGGTTGGTAGGGAGTAAATTATGGATAAATTATGGAAAAAAGGGATGATGTGGCGCTGATGTGACAGTGATAATTTGATAATTTGGTAGTATGGATGGGAGAGGCCTTAGTCATGTATGTGTCCATATAGTTCGTCGTTAGTTAGTTTAGTTCATGTACATATTTAACTACTCCACAATTCATTATTTCATTTGACTTGTATGACATTTTCCGACCCCATTTTTATTTTTCTTTCTTAATGTTTGGTATTAATGATTATTCAACCGACCATTTTATCAACTCTACTTATACGTAGAGATACATAAGTACTAGTTCTAGAGTAGCCGGTCGTGCCAAAGCATAAAAAAATAATCGAAGTATGAATTGGTCCTTGCCATTTCAAGACCACTCCTTCAGGGTATGTCATGACAAATTGGAACTTGAAAGGGAAGAGAAGAAACAAGTGTTACAGAAATTATAAATGAAACCGTTTACATAATTCCGCTGCCTCTGTACTCCCTCTATCTAATATGATATGTACTATTACAAGCAGAAATACACCAGTATAAAATATTACAGAAACCACAATTGACAACTTCACATAATGAAAACACAATGGAGTTCCGGAAATTTTTCCCCGCTTAAATACAAGTTACCCGAGTCATGACTGAACAGTGATGTCCGAGTTAGTCTCCTTGGACAATTTAAGTGGCGAACCATTAGGAGTTGCATTGGGCTGTTTGGTGGTGCGATCCTTGGGTTTGCTGATGCCATTCATGGTGCGGCCGTGAGTCTGCTTGATTGGACTTGAAGTAGCACTTCCTGGTTTATAAGTGCCTATGCTGTGACGCACCCGTGAACATAGAACCTCTTCATGAGCTGATGAATGTGTAGTATCACCGCAGCTCTTTCTCCGACTTAACTTGGGTGATTTGGCACGGGTAAGAGGTAACTGACAACCAACGAAGTAGAACTGAGTAAGCAGCCATAACCATATTTGACTGAGCACAAGACCCTCTAAGTTCAATGAACTTCATAATTAAAATATGAGATTGATACACACCCTGTTTGATAACTTTGTATATTTATAACATCTAGACAGATATCTTACTCGAGTTCTTGTACTATTTGATGCCAATAAGTTTTGATTACTATACTATTCAGAATATATATTTGGCAATTATCTTGCCACCGAAACCATTTTCCAACCATATAAGGAATGGCTGTGGATTTTAGACTCCCTGACATGAAATGTGCATTTCATAAACAACAATCCATGTTACAGTCTCAATAAGTTTTGATAACTATGCTATGTCGGCTTGAAAATCTTTTCCCTTCATCTGTGACTCAAAACTAAGGCTAGGTCGCACCTATTACCCCTGGCTACTAGTCACTCCATTTTACGTTATTAATCTCGGAATCCATGTAGTAGTAGATAAAGAGAAGAAGATACCTTTTTAAGTTCAACCTTTGGTGGAGGTCCTTGACGGTAAAAACTGGGAACAGGGTTTGCTTTGACAACCATGCTCTTTCTCATCTGCTTTATAGCTTCTTCTTGCTCCTCCTATTGTGATATTTGCCAATAGTTTACATAAGATAGACCAACAATGACCGTTAACAATTTCAATATAGAAGCTATAAAATAGAACTGACATATAGCAGCAATAGGTTGCCAATAATGTTATGTACCTTAGTCCTCGCTTCATACTCCATCCTTTCTGCCTTGAGAGCCTGATGCTTTTGCTCCAGCTTTTCATAGAACTGGATGAAAAATATTGGTAAAATTCATTACGCGAGAGAGAGAGAGAGAGAGAGAGAGAGAGAGAGAGAGAGAGAGAGGAGGAAAAGGGTGGGGGGAGAGGGG
>JAOXNX010000032.1:20501359-20514026 GCA_028566075.1 Solidago caesia
GTCTCTTATCTTTTAAAGTATCTACACTACTTTTACATCAATTACTTAAACCACTCGACGCCGTCACCACCACCAACAATCGCCGGCACCGCCACCACCAGTCACCGCCATCACCACCAGTCACGGGCACCACCACACCGCCGGCACCACCACCGTCGTTGCATTGCGCGGGCATCCCTCTAATACTATATAAAGCATATGACCCCTCCCTCTTATCAAATTACATAGTTAATGTGTCTAATTTGTCATTCATCATTAATCATTATCTTAAACATCTTCACTTGATATACCTATAATAACCTTATTAGTTTATTAATTATACTTTTCCAATTCATTTAGTCAAACTTCTCTTCTTATACAATTACCTTGTTTAATTATCAATTTAATTTATTATAACTTATATTTTATAACTTAAACTATGAAAAAAAATAAAAAAGGATTTTTTAAATTTATCGGAACGTTACCTTTTATAATTTGCGCGAGTAATATGCTATTATTTTCTTACACAAGTGTTTGTTTTATAATTAACGGTGTCATGAAATCTCGCATGATGTCTATTTTTCACCGACGCATCACGCGGACATCCATCTAGTATTTAAATATAATCTTTTCGATGTTTGGAGAAGCATTGTGTCCAAAACTTAGTACATTTATGTAAATTAATACGATTCTTTGAAATGAAATACACCTTTTTAATACTTAATACTATATCTATATCTAAATCTATATTCCCTATTAAAGCGTTCTTCTTTTCAAATTACATGTTTGATGTGTCTATTTTGCCTCTTATCATTATTCATTATTTTAAATATCTCCACTTGATATACTTATAATATCCCTATTAATTATATTTTCCTTATTTGTTTAGTCAAACTTTCCTTCTTATACAATTACCTTATTTATTTATCAATTTAATTTATTATAACTTATATTTTATAATTTATAATTAGGAAAAATAGTTACGAATTTTTTTAATTTATCGGAACATTATCTTCTATACTTTGCGCGGATACTCTGTTATGCTTTTCTTACACAAATGTTTGGCTTGAAATTAACGTTGTCACGGTACCTTGCACGCTGTCTATTTTCGCCACCGCATCGCGCAGACGTCCATCTAGTTATAAAGCATTTGGTTAAATTATTTAAAATTTGAATTTTTTAAAAGTTACAAATTAACTTTTTTATCCTTTTTATTTATTGTTTATTATTTATATAATACGTAGGAGATACCCTATATTTGTAAGGTTACTAAAAATCATTAAAACATTAAGATAAAATGAAAAGTTCGTTATCATTGTTGGTTAAAATTAAAAATCACGAGAATCTAAAATATATGACGTTTTACCGTCCCTAAACCACAATGACATCGATAATCAGTATTTTTTATATCATGAGAAGTGAGGCTTTCAATGAAAGTTCTAAAGAGGGGCATCTCCTGACATGTGACGTCATGTCATTCAAGGATATGTTTCTTTTTTGGTTGGATTGAGGCTTCCAATTGAAAACCCCATTTTTATTTATTTTTTTACTTAATTAAAAACTAATATTATGGAAATATATAAAAAGCTAATAAACCTAAATAAAACATAGTTTCGTTACATAATTAAATAAAACTTTAAATATTTTACATTTTTAATTAAATAAAACTTTAAATATTTTTATAACATAAAATAAAATATTATATTAGTAATATTAATAATAATAAACATGAAAATAAAACTATATACATAGCATATTTGTTTTAAGGTTGTTTTTGAAATAAAACATGTAACTTTAGGGTTTAGATTGAAAATTAGTAGTAATAATAATAAATAATAAATAAATCAAAAATTTAGCAATCTTCAACCTCTCTTCTTTAAAAATCAAACCACCACCACATGGCCATCTCCCGGCCGGAAAATCAGACCACTACTACCACACACAAACACCCCCTTCCCCCCTTCCCCACATATATACACATATATATATTTCAGAAAAGGGAACAAAAAATAAACAAAATTTTACCGTTGAAGAGGTCAAAGAGTCGTTGGCTCAAGAAAAGAGGGATGAAAGGGGCGTCCAAAATCGGACGGGGAAGACCTTTAACTCGTCTGGGTCCCCTAGAGGCTGTATGGGTGGCGTTCTCCGATGTTTTTTGGGCGTTTCAAGGGGTGAGGACGCCTCTCTCCTCACAGCCTTAAGGATACTTTGCACCCTTCTATTTTCATCAACATCAATGTAAACTTTAAAAAAAGTATAAATAGTTGAAAAAACAGTCATAGCAATAGCATTGTGTGGACATAAGGGGAAAGTTAGAAATTGTTTTTATTGGTCAATAGAATGGTAATTTTTTTTCTTATTACAATATACTAATCTTAATATCCGTGCGTTATACACGGTTTATGTAACATCCTAACTCATTTTTTCCATGCCTTTGACTTAGCCGTTAGTCAAATGATGACTTCCGTTAGTCTTGTTGTAGGCCTTGGTTGTAATTGACTAGATGTCGTTAATTGTCGTTTCATTAAATGTGATTTGTGTTTAAATGTGTTACTTGTGATTAATGTGTACTATAATTATTGGTTGTTAATTATGTGGAATAATGTTAATTATAGTGTCACATGATAGTTAATTGTGTAGTCAGGCTTTAAACGAACTAATTAGTAACTCAAGGGAATTAAGTTACATAATAGGGTAATTTGTGGGTGGAGATTTAGGTTATATCAGTCCCTAATCCCCTCATTTGTTCCCCTAATCACGAAATTAAGCATCCCTAAACTCCCCCTAGACTCCTCTTGCGATTCGGTGCTTTCCGGTTAAGATTCGTTGTTGTTTTTGGCTAGATTTTGTGGTGATCAATCCTCCTACATGTATTGATTGTATTTTCCTATTCGTATTTATCACATAGGTCAATTCAATTGATTCTTTTCTGGTCTTAAGGTTGGTTAGGGTTTGTGTTCAATTCGATTATTGATTTTGGGTGTTTCGGGTAATCAAATGATCCATTGTTGTTTGTAAATCATTCTTGGATCAATTGATGGTGTCAAGCCATCAATTAAAAGGCTCTAATTTTATGTGTATGTCGTTGGTAAGAGTTGGAATCGTTTGGGTATCAATTGGTAATCAACTAGAAGGTAAAAAACAAGGTTTGGGGGCGTCAGGTCCAGAAAGCGGGGCTTTTTGAGGGTCAGTAGCTTGAGAGTGGTCCTAGGCTTCTGGGAGCGGCGCTCAGGCTTTCTGAAGCGACGCTTTCTGCCCTGGTGTGTGTTTTAGCCTCGTTTATGCCCGTTTATTGATCCTATGTTCATTTTAGGTTATCGGGAGTACGTATCAAGCACGGTAAACTTCTCTGTGAGTTGTTGTAAGCTCTTTTGAGGTAAGATAACTATCTTTGACACATGGGGGACACAATAAAACATTGTTTTTGATAATAACCTATTTGATGATTATGTAGAAATCCATACGTGTGTTTGGTGTTGGGTTTACTTTGGGGATTGATTATGGTGGGGTTATTATAGCCTTGGTTATCATGTGGGATGGGAAATGGGATTTGAGATCAACTATGATTGGTAAAATTTGTTGTTCCATTTCATGACGAGTTGACGATTATGATATATGAGTAGTTAATGATGTGTGAAATTATTGATGAATATGTTGTTGTTAGTTGAATGGCTTGTACATCTAGTACACTAGACACTAGTAGGGTTGCCATTTAATTTTGAAAAGATGAATTAAATGTGTTAAGATAGGAAGGCGCCTAAACCACATGAGATATGTAGACTTAAAAATCGTGTATAATAATGATATGGAAAAGAGTTAAGCTTAACCCACACTAAATGTTGTTAGTGTGTTAATGCCTAAGTCAAGGTTGTCTAAGTTGGGACATTACATGTGAGTGACATTAATCACCCTGCTTAATTAGAGGTTGTCCAAGTCGGGACACTATATGTGAGTGACATTAATCACTCGGACTAAGTCGAGACATTCTAAGTAGGGACAATAGGTATGTAAGTAGATGTATTCCAAGTCGGGGCAACACATGAATAGGTAGAAGTAGCCCGAGTCGGGGTGATGAACGTGTAAGTAAAGTTAGTCAAAGTCGGGGCATAATGTAGTAATGTTGAAATAAAGTTGAATCATGTCGATAACATGTAGATAAGGTGTTGATGTGATGTTGCTAGGCACCTTTTAGGATTATGTTGAATCCTAAATGTGATATTGTCATTATGTGTGATATCGTTGATATGTGAATATGCCTAAGACATGTATGATGATTTGTAAAGTTGTTTTAATGAAAAAATGTTTTATACTAACCAGTTATCTTACTCGGCTTTAATTAGCTGACACTTGTTTTGTGAAAAATGTGTTATGTTCTTCAAGTTAGTGGCTGAAGATTAACGAGATGCTTGTGAGGCTGGGTAGCTATTTACCGTGGGCTAGATGATAAATACCTTAATTACCCATTTGCTTATGTAGACAATATTATTATGTCGTTTCAGATATTGTTGACATTGATTGTGAATTTTCTTTAATTATTTTGATGATATGAGTTTGTAACACCAAAGATTTTACTTAATAGCTTTTCCGTTAGGAATTGGTTAAGTTTCTTTTAATGCTTCCGTTATGTGTTGATGTCGTTAGGCAAAATATTTGGAAGAAATATTTTTAAAAGAGGGGTGTTACAATTTATATTACTATATTATTATAATGTATTGTTTAGTAAACATGTATGTTAATACTGTTAAATATAAACTTTGACGTATGCTAACACGGAATTTGAATTCTTAGATTATTAACTTAATATCAATCTATATATAACCATGTGATGTTTGATTATTTTCTTATTCTTAGTTTTTTTTAGTGGATGAAACTTATATTGATGTTGAAAATTGTAACTAAAAGTTAATAAAAACTTGTTAAATATGAAAATTAATCATTATTAAAGAGGAGATAACACCGTTCAATGATTCACAAGAGAAATATATGACAATTATTAAAGTGAAAAAAATTTGTTGCAAAAACTTGTACTTGTCACAAAGGTTGTTTGGAGATTTTTATAATATGAAATATATATTAAATTTTAACTAATATATGTAAAAATTTATATAAATTAGAAATTCTATAAACTAAGAAAGTATATATAATATTAATATTAATATATCTGATAAATCTATCAATATATAGAATAGGAATTATGTGAATAAGAAAATTTGTTATAAGAAAGATTGGTGAATTTTTAAAAGTCAAAAAGACACGTGTCGATTAAGTTAGCGCCACACATCGCTTTAAGAATGTCTCGGTCCTCTTAAGAGGCCCTAAGAATTCTCGTGAACCAGTAAGGCACTTTGGAAAGGATCGTTGTGTGCAACACAACCATACTAAGTCGTATCTGCGATTAAAGGGAATGAAATTTGAAAAGGCAAGAGCGAGAAGAAATAGCAGAGGGCTTCAGAAACTAAACATTCATCAATGTTGGGGCTATTTGAATTAAGTTATATAATGTTTTATGCAACTATTGTTTGAATCAAGCCATGATATGATAAATGTGTTATTTGAATCAAGGTTTTGCTATCAGCATCTTTCTTGGTGTTATTTGATGTAGATTAAAATTCAAATTTTGGTTGCTATTAGTTTAATCTTTTTATGATAAATGTGTTTTGAGTAGGACTATATCCATAAATACTATATTAGTTTGTAATACATAAATTTAAATAAAAAAGCTTGTTTAAGCTCGGGCTCAAGCTCATATATTGAACAAATTTAAGATTAGGCCCAAACTGTGATCAAGCTCATTTTAGCTTGACTTGAATCAAGCTTTTAACGAATTGAGTTCGAATAATTATGGAATAGCTTGGAACGTGGGTAAGGATGATTTGTCCAAAAACAACATAATGATCCCTTGTGCATAATAAATTAATAATCCTTTTAGCCCAGTAAAGTGATTAGCAATTTTCTAGATCTAAACTGGAAAATCAGCAAATTTGCGGTAATGTAATTACTTTTTTTTTTCTTTGTTGTAATGGTTTTCCATTTTCCATTTTTTATGTTACATACTTACATATGGTGTAAAGTCCGTATACTCCATGGAATTTATTGCAGGTTGTTGCACAAACAAGAAGTAAAGGGAATACTATGAAAAAATGATTCGAAACTTCTATCATAAGTTTCGACTTTCGAATTCTTATTTATTTTATACCATTAGAAGTTATTATTACATAATAGTAACAGTCGACTTTACTTTTTATATATGTTTCAACATGGATTCCTTTCTTGTGATATAATTAAATTTTAGGAAAAAATATGCCTAACAAAATCCAGGTGCCGTTTCTTTTTGACTTAAATATCTTAATGTAATAAATGATAAATGTTTGTTTGCTTTGCCTAATCTTATTACATACACAATTGCAGGACACTTATTTTTAAGACATATAGTTTTGTCGGAGGTCTTTTTGAAAACAATCTTTATATCTTTGAGTTGAAGTATGATTATCTACAATTTATTTCTTTCATACATCACCTTTAAAAAATGTAAAGTAAAGTAATTCTTAATACCGTCTTTTACTGGTTTATGAGTCTCAATACTGTCTTCGACGATATATGAGAGAGGTTGAGACATAGATAGCCTTATCCATATTTAAAATAGATTGACTGCCTCCTGGTTCGACCTAAAATAAAAAAGAACTTTGATTTTGCAAGGTTGTCACATGTCAACATTAAATATTGTTATTGTTGTTGTTTTTTCATTATAAAGGACAATGGCCCCCGGTGGATATGAGCCTTAAATATTGTTCCCGTTCTCACGCCACATTCTAAGAACTCCTAATGGCATGGCCGCGTTCTGGACTCCGTCTTTGAGGGCTGGCTTCTTTATGCCGTGAGAATGTGGTGGTGTGTGGGGCTCACTTTTTTTGTTGTTGAAAAAAAGGGCTATAATGCCGTTTAAATGGTTTTTTTTCCTTTTTTTTTCAACCACTTTCCATTTCTTTATAAATACATACATACATTTCAAACATTTTACATAACAAACACATCATAACCTCTTTACACTCAATTTAAACACATCAACTAAATATACATACATACATACATACACAATTTACATAAACACATCAAACACCACAACATGGTTGACATTTCTGTTGAAATAATCGTATTTAAGATATTAACAAGGGTGTCACCAAAGGGATTTATAGTTTTTTATTTTTACAATTTGTAATTTTTTTATTTTTAGGATTTGTAATGTTTTTTATTGATTTAATGTAATGTTAATGTCATTTTATATTTTAAATAAATGAAAATAATATGACGATGATAATGACTATGAAAAGTTAAAAATTTGATTAGAATGATAATATTAGTGATAAGGTGAAATTCTAATAAACTTATATTCGAGTCGTGCATCTCACGGTATAATCTAGTAAACGTATATTTAAGTCAAAAGCCACACACACACTCTTCACGCCCGGCCGACTTTGTGAACCTTAAAACAGATCATTCTTCTTCACCCATACACACACACACACTAAAAACACACACACAAAACTGAACTCAAAAACATGGAAACCATCCAACATAGTACACTAAAAGTCAACGGCATAAACATGCACGTAGCCCAGATCCCAAATCCTGGCCCACCAATCCTCTTCTTACATGGCTTCCCAGAACTTTGGTACACATGGCGTCACCAGATGCTATATTTATCATCTTTAGGATACCATACAATCGCCCCTGATCTTAGGGGATATGGTGACACAGACGCCCCACTTTCCGCAACTCAATACACTGTTTTTCATATTGTTGGTGATTTGGTGGGGTTACTTGAAAGCTTGAAAATAGATAAAGTGTTTCTTGTGGCTCATGATTGGGGTGCTTCTATTGCTTGGTGGTTTTGTATGTTACGGCCCCAATTGGTTCGAGCGTTGGTCAATATGAGCGTTGTGTTTAGTCCTAGGAACCCTGTTAGGAAACCGATTGAATCGTTGCGGGCTATGTTTGGAAATGATTATTATATATGCAGGTTTCAGGTAACATTTGTGTTATATTTGGTTTGGTTACTAATTTGGAATGAAGTTTTCGTGTAAATTAGCTATATTTAAGGGTAGTTATATGTATTGAATTCTAGAACTTTATCTTTTAGATGTACCAAAATTTCGATTCATTGATATTGTATGTATGTATCTAGTGACCCAAATGGTAAAATTGTATGATTTTTGCGAACATGGTATTTATATAAGTTGCAATGTGATCAAACCGGTGTTTATATAGTCGGTATATAAAATGCTATTTTTGGATCTAGTTTTTAGGACAAACAAATCCTAACCCCAAAAAGGCTCTCATAGAAGGCAATCAAATAGAAGCCAAGGTAGCATTTAGTAAAAAGCCCCGAATTCTAGGTCCAGCTACTTTTACCAAACATATCCCAAGTCCAATACGAAATTGCAAAATTGGGATAATTGGATACATTTTGGTGTAGTGAGTCCTAAAATATACATGTATGTTATGATTTTGATGACGGTTATGCTCAACATTTGTTGTTTATGAATACTTTAGAATCGAATACAATCACCAAATGGATGACACATGTTTAGAAAATTAAGGAATGTTCTTTTCAGATCTTTCTAAATAAAAGAATAGGACAAGTAACTACGTATTCTGTCTATTTAGAAATGAAGCCTCGAGCATTAAATGTTGATAGTTGGAACAGGACACCATCTTTAAAGCTTACATTTAGAAGTATTTTGACACGAAATTTGTGTAGATGCATTTGGGTTTGTTGATTATGCTCTTGATAAAAAAATCCAATATCGATCTTTACTTTTCTCATTGCCTGAACCGCCCTTGTATTGGTTTATTGTTACCTCCTCTTCCTTGTCCGTTTAAGGATTACATTCGTAATTTATTTTTTGAAAGCTTTATTTAGAACATATTTAGCTTTAAATAATCTTCCATGTTCATTTATGGTATGCTTAATCTTTATAAGTAGAGCAGTTGTTGCTCGTTTTAGATTGTTTAGAATGTACAGTGATTAAGCTTAGTCCTTAAACTGCACCAAGAATTACGCAAATTGTTATTGCTATATTGATAACATAATTCATATCTTTCACGAGGGTTAACTGATGCGTAAACTGTTTATGTAGCAACCTGGAGAAGTGGAAGAAGAGTTTGCTCGTGTAGATACTGCACAGATCATAAAAAAGTTTCTCACATCTCGTAAACCAGGCCTGCTTTGTGTGCCTAAAGAAGTTGGATTTGGGGGTAAACCCAATGCTAAGATCACACTTCCTTCTTGGTTGACTGAAGATGATGTGAATTATTTTGCCACAAAGTTTAAACGCACAGGATTCACTGGTGGATTGAACTACTATCGGGCTATGGATCTGTAAGTTACCCTTCGAAGTCTTTTCATGTTCTTGACGATGATGAGTTCTTTTTTACCTTGGTGAATTGACCTACTGTCGAGCTAGACGTGGCAATTTAATCTCATCTATCTGTGAATGGGTCGATAAGTTTGTGCTTTATCTCATTCACCTTGCGTCAAATAAAGAGACAACTAAAAGAGGAACGGGTCCAATGGGCCATATAGGTTTAAAGTCGCCAAGAGTTTTTTTTATTTTTAGTGAATTAATTGTTTGTAGATTTTCTTAAAAGATGGACAAAGAACTGTCTGTGGGTCAACCCTGCCCATTTTGAACCCATCTAGAAGTTGACCCTTTACAACCCCAGCCCCATGTCAATGCGTTACCCAAACCGACCATCTTGTCATATCCACATTAAATTTAACCAAACCTTCTTTATGTGCAATTATTGCAGAAACTGGGAGTTGACAGCGCCATGGACAGGTGTGCAAATAAAGGTGCCCGTTAAGTTCATTGTGGGGGACCTGGACCTGACCTATAACACTCCCGGCGTAAAGGACTTTATACACAAAGGGAAATTCAATAAACATGTCCCTTTCTTGCAAGAAGTTGTCATAATGGAGGGAGTTGCTCATTTTATTAACCAGGAAAAGCCTCAAGAAGTTAGTGAGCACATTTATGATTTCATCAAGAAATTTTGAATTACTCTCTTGGCATGATCTTGTACTAGTCTACTCAAAAGGGGTATCTCGCTGAATACTGATCTTTAGGGACAGGTCTTGTAATTTATTATCGACGTTCCATGTAAGTGAACGGAAAAGATGTCTATTGAAATGTTACAAGATCTCCTGTTTAGACTGTTTCGTGAACTCGAGGTTTGGTGGATGTGTTAACATAAGCTTACCTTAATATACTTGAAGACTGCATGACTTACAAAGCGAATATACATGTTGCTCGATTAAAACCATGAGTGTTGAGAATGTTAATTAAAAATCCCAAACCGAATACCTTGAGTTACTGTTACAACTTAAACACAACCAATTATGACTAAGAAACAATTTCATGAATAACCAATTATGTCTAAGAAACTGTATATGAATGTATATTAATGTATATTGTGTAACCAATTTGAATTTTGTTCATTGTAATTATGTAAGTTGTAACTTGTTAAATTAAACCCTTGGGATTAGCGTCCCAAAATGTAAGAAATTATGCACCAAATGTACATTGTGTACAACAAACTATTTATAAATGTTCCTTATAAGTGATAGCAACGGATTCACCCGTTTTATTAAATGGACTGGACAAAAAAAAGAAAAAAAAAAGTTACATATTTACAATGAATAAAATTGAAGTTGGTTACACACAATGTACATTCGTGCATATTTTCTTAAATTTTGGTGCACTAATCCCATATATTTATACCATCTAATCAATTTAGGTTCAACCTGGGAATTTTAAAAAAAATGTTGTTAACAACAAATATTAAAATTGATTATGCTATTTGTATTGTTGATTTATTAGAATTTGATATGGAAATGGTAAATCAATTAATACAATGATAATAAACACTGGGCATTTGTAGTTGTCAATTAAAATAAGAAAAATGCTAGAATGACAAACTAATTACAAGCATATTGAGTCGTCATGTGAGATGGACCAATTAAATTACAATCTTTTTTATCTTTTATGTTTCCATCCATCTCTTATTGGTGATACATAATTTTGTAAACATGTGTTTGTAATTAGTTTGTCATTTTAGCATTTCTCTTAAAATAAACTTTAAACAAAGTCTTTTAGGTTTAAAAACCTCTATTGTATATACTCAACTCTTATTTTATTTTTTTTTCACGATTGATGTACCAAGTCTTTTAGGTTAAAAAAATATACACACTATAGCAAAAATGAACAAAGGTACATACAATAGCAAAAGTAGGCAGTCATTTGGTTTTTAGAAAGCCAAAACCAAACCAATCGGGTTGGTTCGGTTTTTTGGGGGGGTTTTTTCGGTTTTCCGGTTTGGTTTTTGCTCACCCCTTCTCATTATATAGGTTTGAATAAATTAAAGTGAATTGTATTTTCTATAAATATCTAAAATGATAGAGATTGATAACAGTATAATTAGAGTTTTTCAAGAAATTTTATTAGCTACTAATGAGAACAAACGGTTAACATGAGTCGATACAAAAACGATACTCTAAAGAGGAAGATAATGATTCTTAAATGGCTAGATATGGGTTCGAATTCCTTCTTGAATGTTTCGGATATTATGTTATGGTTGGATGGTCTACGGGTAATTGAAATAAAGAGGAAGATAGTTGAACTGATCTCTTTTTTGTGTTTTATGGACCTTATGGAGAGTCAGAAATGAGGTTACTTTCCGGGATTACCAACAAAGGAACGAGCTGCTTTTCGACTCTGTCGTTAATTTATCTCTCCATTGGTTTTCGTCTAGCAGTAAAAAATCTAGTATGTCTTGGATTAAAAATCCATTACTATGATGTAATATAAAAAGAAGATGGTGGTATTGTTAAGAGCCCCCTAAATAAATGGATAAGGTGAGTGATGTGGTCTAAGTGTGGAAGAGCAAAC
The DNA here is from genome assembly GCA_028566075.1 of Solidago caesia. Lineage (NCBI taxonomy): Eukaryota > Viridiplantae > Streptophyta > Magnoliopsida > Asterales > Asteraceae > Solidago > Solidago caesia. Next base: position 20,513,287 of record JAOXNX010000032.1, read on the forward strand.
TATTTTGTATTTAAAAGTCCAAGATCGTGTAACTAAAGGTGTTTCACTAAAATGTCATAACTTGAGCTACAGGGCTCCGTTTTCGACATATAACCAGTCAAAACGACCGTTGGAACGAGGAGCACATTTCTACAAACGGCCGTATGTGGTTTGGGTCATCATTCGGGCCCAAAAACGCCCTTTTCTATGGATTTTTGGACCTTGTATGTATATTTTCGGTTTTTTTGAATTATTATTATGACCCAGTTTTCGGCCCACTTGTATTTTGAGGCCCATTCGAATTTTGCCTTTCATTTTATATGCTTTGTATTGTAATTTGTAAACATGTGAGACTTATCAGATTACTCTATGATATGAAAAGTCACTTTTTCTCTCTATCCACAAGTATGTGTTAGCATGTGAAATTATGTCTTAATTATCGGTATTCATTTGAAATCAACGATAGTTAGAAGAATTGAGCGATTACCATCCAATGATCATGAAAAGACAAAAAAACAAAACAAGTAGCGTTTGAAGCAATGTCAACACCGTACCACTCCAACCCTTGGGTTTACAGACTGGTTTCTTTAGAGATAGCCCCCGGCCCGACATAGCACTTTGCTTACGGGAGAATCAAGTGACTTTTTCATTGATCCGAGGGAAAAGGAGCGGTTTACCAGTTGGGAAGCTAGACATCAAATTTTACCATTTACAGTTTCACTCATGTAATTGGGGTTTGTTACGAAAGCAAGGCTTAGCCA
>JAOXNX010000032.1:20534972-20550913 GCA_028566075.1 Solidago caesia
AATTACGATAACGAGACACGAGAAAAATCCTTACAAAACAGATGTCAAGCCACCGGTTTTCACTCTGTTGTGTTTTTGATAATCACCCATATAAGTTTCAAGGAACGAAAAAACTCGAAAACGAAAGATTAATGGCAAAGCAAGCACATCAATCGAGCCAACCCTCTAATGTTAGGAATTGTTACTAAAAATTTTAAGCTATTTTGATGTGCATTGAACATAAGTTGCATATCAAAAATAATAAAATCAATGGAGGATTAGTTAGATATGGTTCTAACTTTCACCTTCATTTATTATATTTAGATTTTTATGTATTTAAATTTCCTTTTGTTAAGTTCATTGTTGTGTATTTACTAGAAATTAAAATTTCCAAAATATTTTTTTATTCATGAATAACAATTTTTACATTATTAACGTAAGTTCAAGTGTTACCATTTATGCTATAATTGTTTTTTTCAATATGTTATCTTATTTATAAACAAAACCAAAGTTAAATATTTAAAAAAAAATTTTAAGTGTGAATTACTTGCGAATGACGGAAGGTAAAAGTTATACCGATAACTTAAACATGCATAATGATACAATCATCGTGAAATCTGACTTAATTATTATACATTATGTTCTCTCCTTTTCATGTAACCTCTACTTTGTTGGCATGTTAATTATATGAGTTGTCGCATGAAAACCAATGCTATGTTACTGGTTTGCCATAGTATAAAAGCCGAGTTACATACGATAGCAATTAATTAAATTATTGATGTATATTACAGGTGGATTCAGGATATTATGACATCATAATAAAAAAAAATTGACTTGAAAATATGAGGACATAATGAACTAAAAACATAATAATATATGACATCGGAGTAAAAAAAATTTGACTTGAAAATATGAGGACATAATGAACTAAAAACATAATAATATACATAAATATGATATATTTTTACTAAATTTTTTTTGGGATTATTACATGCCACTTCCGCCCGGCCATAGATGTACATAATTGATTGATCACTAAACCATGCCTACGATGAAGACTCCGATAGAATCTCCGTCAATGGTGGATGAGTGTGTGGGTTGGAGGATTTATTGGTGATTCCCTTACGGTCATAGGGACTTAAGGCCATCTCCAATGGCCGGTATGCTCTCAGTATGCATACCGAATTTCAGTATGCTTCCATTGTACTCTCAGTATGCTCTCAGTATGCCATCTCCAATTTGCTTATTTATTATTATTTTTTTTTAAATCATATGTGTGTATATATATTTAATATAGTGTTTTTAAATTTAATATGGATGATGATGTGGCATGGGCAAACTGAGTTGCAGTATGCTGGGTTGGAGGCAAAATAAGTTAAGTTTGTTGGTTTAGTGTGTTGCTGAGGTGGCCGGTTTGCTTGGGCAAACAGTATTCTCCATTGGAGATGGCCTAACAACTTTACGCCACTAGATCCAAGGTTTGTTGTATGATAGAATGTGTGTTTGGAGGGTGAAAGCTACATGTCCATCTAGGAGGTAAACCTCACCTTTTATAGCGGAGTTGTACCTTGAGGCCAAAGGAAAGGGATTAAGGTAAATCCCTCTGTATTCGGTCCATAATGTATATCCAAAATTAGACTTGATGTTAATTTGATATGTGTACCGGATTTGATTGAGGCAAGGATATGCGTATCTTAGCTTGCGATATGTATCCAATATGTTTGGGATTTAGTTACCTTATAATATAATAGGCATCTATATATTAGGCGGAGAAGATATGGGGAGGATATATGGATTAAGCCCATTAATTTAGGAGAAGGGATACATACAAATCTCGTTAGTTTAAGTAGGATTGTACTTTCCATGTATGCATACGAGGACAAGGCTTCGTTCAGTAAAATAGGGAACGCCCTGAAGCAACCTTCGTATGCTTCGTGGTTGCCAACCTTCATGGTTACGAAAGCGCGTGAGGCGGGATACATCATCATCATCATTAGTATATAAGAAATGGTTTGAAAGTTTGATACAAAACTGGTAAGCTACATACATCCAAATGTTAATGATATGGGTGTTGCTATTTCCACCATATAAGACAAACGATAGTACAATTAATACCGCATACCGTACAACTGTTTAAAGCATAAAAGTGGTGGAAATAGACAAAAAAAAAAAAAAGGGTGGAAATAGATGGACACTAATGATATACTATCGCCCTACCTAGGGAATTGAAGTCTCTTCTATTTTTGGGACCTAAAACAAAATTATTAAATCAGGTTGTGTTAGATAGAAATTTTTACATACTAATACTCGGCTATACTTAATTTGACTTATTTGTTTACGATTCGCCTTAAAGGTATTAAATAGATCCTAAAATATAGACTCTAATTTCTTTTTTGGTTTGAAAACCTACTATATATACCTTATATATATATTTGGCTAGTTGTTCACCAACCAACCTAAAAAATACGAAATATGTCACTAGAGAATTCAAAGTAAAGTTAGTTAAGATTAGGTTACAATTTTAATTGCTATAATTATATTATATCCGACAAATTCTCTCTAAATGAGCAATATCACGTCGCTTTAGACCCACAAAATCTCTTACACATATTGAAAGAAGACAAAAGTAAAAGTTTGATAATATTAGCCGTATTCTTTTGAAAAGATTTATTAAGTAGTACTTACATTATACCCCGCACAGATTTGCAATGAAATTATGATTATATTATGATTTTGCAAAGATTAAAGTACTCGTATTTGAATAGATTAAATTATGATTTTGCTATAATTTGTTTTTTTGAAAAGATACTTAGCAATTTCATTCTTGGCGATGATTCTATGCCTAAAACCCAGGTGTGACTTATAAATTATCCATAGATGGAGCTATAAGGTCAATCTTTAGTTATTAAAAGTCCCAACGCCACATGAGTAGTATTAGTTTGTCTTTCTAAATTCTAATAGACAACATGCTTTTGAATTTGATTAGCCAGTACCTTTTCTTTACAATTCCATATTCTACTTAATGCTATATATGAAAAGTGTCAGGACTTAGGTCGTGTTTGGTTCACATATTTTTATGGAATCTGATGGAATTGGAATTGAATTTCATTTCTTAATGTGTTTGGTTATTTAAAGATGAATGAATTTCATTTTGTTGGAATATAAACATTCCCTCATTTGATGGAATCTCCATTCTTTAGGGGTGTGGAAAGGATTTTCATTCCGTCCGTCACTTGAATCTTCAAAATATAAAAAACATTCCGTCAAATTTCATTCTTTCAAATTCCAATTCCTTTGACAGATTTCATTCCTTTCAAAAACATTCTGTGAACCAAACCCGCCCTTATGTTTTGATTCTTTTTCCTTATGGACATAACGGACCTAACATGTATGTATTTTTATTTGCATAGTATTCTGTATGCTTCTGAATTTATGTTTTATACCATATATATATATACTAGACTGGTGCCTGCGCGATGCGGCGACATTGGTAGTACGGTGGCGGCGGCAACCGGTGGTGATGGCGGTGTGGTTATTGATGTAAATGTAATTGATGTAAAAGGGGGCAGTGTAGTTATTTTAAGAGTTGAGGGATAGATGTTGTAAATTATTTCATTAAGGATATTTTAGGTATATTAGTTAATTATAAAAAGAAAGTTTTTGAAAAAAAGGTGCATTTTAGATATTTCAAAGATAGAAAAGTTGAAAAATAGGGAGGGGGTTGCTCTTTTAATAAAGAGTATAGATATAGATATACTAATTAATAGTTTTAATACCCGTACGATGTACAGATTGACTATATATATCGTACGATTGAATTTTTTTATAAATAAAACAATATTTGAACATGCTACATCAAATGCATTTGATATTTTTAATGGTAGCCTAATAGCGAAAGACGTAAATCATAAAAGTATTGGTCAAGTTCTAATATTACTTTTGATATTGGTAATGGTATCATTTAATCTAAAGTCATGATGGTGAAACATGATCCCAAGTTTGCACAACTTAATATGTAAAAGTAGATACAGATTGTAAAGACAAAAGGTAAATAATACAATAGTTAAGCAATTGTATGATGCTTTCTTTTATATGCGAAAGAGTGTTACAACGCTAAAGTTAGATAAACTAACTTGAATATAATGCTTAACTTTATCACTAGACTAACTATAGATAGAATTTAGACTAACCAAGATTCAATAACAGTTTTACAAATACAACCTATGTAAGAGTAAAACAAGACAATTACACTTAGTAATTTTTGGACCAACAAGATGAATGTTTTCACCATGTGTTGTCTTTTATAGTTGAGAAGAGCCAACAATCTTCGAGACGTGGATGTTGATGTGAAAAAGGTTGTCAACATTCAACTGGTGGAGTACAGCGACAATTAATGTTTTTGAATTGTCTTTTTGTTCTTTTGCCACTTCAAGTGAAAGAGAGAATTGTGCACAAACTTACACATTCTTAGATTTTTCAAAAAAAGATAAAGTATGTCACATGACCAGTTGCATGTCATTCATGTGATCTTTTGGGTTCAAGTTTTCTCTTTCACTTCTCGCCTATTTTTGACTTACAAAACTTCAGATAAGATTAACACATCATCTTTGAAATGGCTCGCTGATGACTCGTTGAAGACACACTTCAGCGATCAAGTCATCATCAACGAATCATGATCCTAACAATGGTTCGTGTCATTTTAAAATTTTCAATTACGTTTAGTTAGGTTAGTAGATGGATAAATATATAAAAATAATAAGTTATATCAAACTATAAGTTAGAAATATATATATATTGTTATTATTTATTAATTAGTTTAACATGTCTTATAGAATAAAATAAGTATCTATATCTATGTATTAATTAATTAAAAGTTTTAATTATTTATAATGTCTAAAAAGTAATATTATTAATTTAAAGGGACACGTATCGCTTAAATAAAAACATCACATGTTGCTACAATCCTGTTTTATTATACTGGTAGATAGATAGATAGATTTGATCCTTAATGTGTTGTATAATTGCATTTGAACTAGGCGTGCAACTGAGTGGGCATGTTACTAAACGTAAGAGTAGTAGTCGATCCGTGACCTGTGCACGTCTAGCTAGGAAGCCACTTTCAAGTTTCGACAATCTAGTTTGTATAATCCGATATTCAAAAAGAATGAGGCTCTCTTAAAATGCATTTCCCTCGTATGCAAAATCTAGAGGGGAGTGACTATTTTATAATTATGATATGAGAATGTTAATTATAATCAAGGTTACTCCTTATGGCACGGTGTGGCCTCATCTTGGAGCTCATCTTGGGAGGGTTCGGCAAAAAAAATAAAGGGATTGGGCGAGATTTTGTGAGTCAAGGTGTGTGTATGTGTGTATGAGTTTTTATATTTTAATATATTGGGGATGAAGTGATGATGATAGTATGATAGGGATGAGGTGTTTTTGGTTGTGTTTTGAAAAGAGAAAGCTGACGTGGCAGTGAGGTGGCAGTGAGAATGAGGGGAAGATGAAGGCATGATAAGGAAAGGCCTTAAACTTTTGATGAGTGAACACATTTTATTTTCGGGAGGTGATAAACTCACATGAATTTTTATTCATCCACAACAATTGATATATAGTTGTACTGTACAACTGTATGATGTAGGAATTGGTATAGATGGATAAAAACTCATGCGAGTTTATCATACCTTTTATTTTCTTTACAAATAGTAATCGATCAGAGTCAATTTGTGTCAAAATATATATAACAAATTAACACATAAGTTTCGTCTTCTACTTATCATCCTTTTTTAAGTTACTCGTATTATATAGTTCGATGAAGGCATGAGTTGCTTAAAAGCTACGAGTCCAAGGACAATATATAAACACTGCTTTATTTTTGTCCGCCACGTGGACCCCCTCTATATCCTTTGCCGGTTTTTCGCACACTTGCAAATTAACCTTGGACACGTACCACAATTTAATTTACAATTAATTCGTAGGTCAATTTATACTTGATGCCATCACATCAAAACTCGTCTAAAATTTAAAAATCAAGACAATATACTAGGACTAGGACTAGAGGACTACCCGTAAAATGCGACGGCGATATAATGGTGGCAGCGATTGGTGGTGGTGGTGCGGGGGGGACAATGGGTGGTGGCGGCGACGACTGGTGGTGGCGGCGACGACCGATGGCTGCGACGAGTAGTGTAAATAATTGATGTAAAAGTAATTGTTATAAAGGGAGTAATGTGGGTATTTGCTATATGGAGGCGTATTATTGGGTTTTAAGTTGATATTGGTTTAATTGTAATAATTTAGGAGGACATTTTTAGGATATCTACTTTTTATGTATACTACTTTATAAATAAGATGAGTAGTGTCTTAAATTTTAAATTTTTCAACATTTCCAAATTTATGTTATTTTCCCTTCAAATTTTTTTAAAAAAAGAATTTGATCTACCTATTTTATCCCTCCCATTTATTACTATTCTATCACCTAATTCTCTAAAATATCCACATTACCCTTTCAATAATATCACCTAAAATAATTACAATACTCATCCCCTAAAATACCTACAATACCAGTCGCCACTTGCCGCTACCACCACCAGTCGCCATTCGCCGCTGCTACCATCTTTCCGCCGCATTACGCGGGTAAACTTCTAGTTGTAGAAAGTAGGGGTGAGGTCAAATGCTTTATAAGAGATTAAGATAGGAAACTCCCGAACAAAACTTCTTACCTAAACTACTACAAGAAAACTGTGGATTACCCACAAGCCAATTTCGTGTGTAAATCAATGTTTATAAAACTCGATCAGACCTCGAACCCATTTAGGGTACGGTTCATAACAAAATGCAGACCATATTTACACCATCTTTTTTTTTTTAAAGGTTGAGTTTCGATTCAGACGTGAGTGGAGGCGGTTTTAACCTGCTATTTGCAGGACCTCCACACCCCCTCTTTATGGAAAATACCTTTGGGATGTAAACCCCCAGGCTCAAACCTGAGACCTGTGGTAACCTCACCCCCGGGGCCCCACATAGTGGATGATTAAAAAGTCTCTGGCCAACTCACCTAAGTGAGTTGGTTTTCTGGGAATGTAACTAACTATGGCCAAATGGTCATTAGTAAGAATAAACAAAGATCTTGTGCATTTAAGGAAGAAACTTTGTAAAAATATTCAAAGCATGTAAAAGTGTATACGTGGCAAACTATATGAGCTGTCACGTGCAAGTTTTTGATTGGTCGATTACATGATTTGAACATTTTTACAAAGTTTCTTTCTTAAATGCACAAGATCTTTGTTCTTTACTACTATGACCATTTGGCCATAGTTAGTTACATTCTCAAAAACTAATACATTTTATAAAATAAGTAGTAGATAAGCAGTTTCTGACAAACTGTTTGTTATTCATTACTTGCTTAAAAAAAAATAAACAGACAAATAGAAAAATAAGCGATCTCAAACACCCTCCTATAGGATTATTGCTAGAATTTTAAATACATGAATGTATGTTTTAAGCAAAGTATTGGGAGCAAAAGTATTTGGCCTATAAAGATATATTCGAGATAGTTGATCAATAAACTAGTAGGGGTTTTTAGTTTCCTTGTAAATGAACTAGTCCTAATGCTCGTACGATGTACAGATTAACTATAAATATACGATAATGCCCGTATGATGTACGGATTGACTATAAATATGCAATATATGGTTTTATTGTATATACATTGTATGAGCAATGAGTTTATGACGTAATGTATTGTGCTAATGATTATCGTTGTTGGTCCAAAATCATTGGTAAAGTGTGATTGTTTTTATTGGTTCCAAAATCTTAATAAAGTGGCAAAAATGTTCCTTGTTTATCACTCCTGTGAGCATTTGGAAATGAATTGGCACGCCTAATTTGCTCTTTTTGGTTAGCATTTTGCTTCCAAAATGGACCACTCTTGTCCCTACATAACTACATAAGTTCATCGACATGTTACTTTCTAAATGGTTTATTATGATGAGAAAATTTCCAATGAATATATCCTTGGGTGTGTTTAGTTGGAGGTATTAAGGGGTCAGATCTCCACTTACAATCATCATTCATTGATCATTTAGATCACAAATAGAATATGATCCATTAATTGATTAATTAATAGATCATTTGTTGTCAAGGTTATTTGACTCGTTTAGCCTCCGATTAATTGGACAAAGTTTCACGACTTCACGTACAAGACATTCTCGAGTTGCGCATATACTAGCTTCGTATGTGAGAGTCGAACGTAACATTTTTCGTGTCAATCTCGAAATTGAGAGTCGATCCAAAGTAAGGCCATACTTTGTACACGAAAAATGTGAGAGTCGATCCAAAGTAAGGCCATACTTTGTACAAATAGAGATGCTATTGAACGAGTCATGAATACAAAGGGAATCAAGTGAAGAGAGCAATGAGACAAGTGCAAAGTGGTAAAGAGGTCCTCACGAGATCACTATTATTAACACGGGATTTTGAATTATTATATTCATATATTTATTTATGTGTCAAGGATCAAGTATGTTTACTTATGGAAAGTCACATGATACCCATTGCAAGGTAGTTTATATATAGTATCACAAAAGAATAGATAAGCTAGTTTTTTTGTGCTGAAATTGATTTTTTATAGTTCCATAAAGATTATCGCGGTTTTTGACTTGGGTTTTTAACTATCTTGACGTTATAATATGTACATTATGTGGGAAGTCTTAATGCTTTGAATATTTGATAGAAGATAATAAAAAAAGGTTTAAAAGAGCACGATAGACCCAAAGCCAATCCTTGGAAACAATGGAACTTATACTTAGGGCGTCAATACTCGACCTAACTCGATACCCAACCTGAAAAAATCATGTTAGGTTGGGTGTTATCGACCCACCAACCCGCCAACCTACCAACCTGATTTTTTCCAGGTCAAGTTTCGGTTGTTCTCTTGGGTTGTCAGGTCGACCTGCCAACCCGAAATCTTTTAAATCATTTTTTAGTATCTTGATCCCTCAAATCTTAAATAAGTAAATAATCATTCATGTTCATCCATTTCCTTATATAATATATCTACTGCAATAATCTATTTTTTTAACAATAGTTTTTTTACTACTAAGGCAGTAACGGTTAATAAAAGAATAGATTTATATGCATTAATTAAACGATTTTACTTATTTGTAGCAAAATATAAATCTATTTTTTTTACTACTATTATAAAGATGGATTCAAATGAAATGCAAGAAGAAAATGATGATTCGATTAAAGAGGTTCAGCCTCAAACTCAAACTCAAACTGTACGTCGACTCAGGTTGGGTCCAGGTTGAAATTTCTAATCTGAAACTTTTAATGGGTCGGGTTAGGATCATAGATTTTCAACCTGCCAACCCATCAATCCAAAACTAATTGACCCGATTGACAGCCCTACTTACACTAACATATGTTGTACAAAGCGGGAAAAATATTTTTTGTTGTTTAGTAATGGTTGTTAGCTAGTTAATAGTTTCAATTATGATAATGGTGTTGGTGTAAGTGTTGGATAACATAGATAATTCTCCTTTCATCCAATAATAATTTTCTACTTTTAAATTAACATACAGTTGTAGGAAAAGTCATTCTCAACTGTAAAACAATAAGACGACTCATTTACTGATTTACTCTTAAAAAAGTTAAAATTGATGAAAACTTGAATGGACATTTGTTTTGGTAACTACAAAAATAATATCATGAACATTTATTACTGGACGGATGGAGTGGAAGTATATATTTAGTAACATATAAATATAATATAATATAATATGAGATGTCCCGTGTGATTTTGAGTATTGAATTTTTATTTTATATTAATTATAGTTATATTTAAAATAAAAAATACATTATATGGTATAATATATAAATGTATAACGGCTGTAAATGAATACGAATGGGACTTTTCATGTTCGTTCGTTTAAGTTTAAGTGGAAAAAATGAATGAACACGAACAAAATTTTGTGTCTGTATTTGTTCGTTTAAGTTTAAGCGAACAAACTCGAATATAAAATGCTCTGGTACGTTGAAGGCACAATCTACTTTAGTCTCACCTACAACCGCGCTCACAAAACTTATATAGTTGGCTACTCTGATGTTGATTGGGCTTGTTGCCTAGATATGTATCGTTTTACATATGGCTATTCTATCAAGCTGGGTGGAAATCTTGTGTCTTGGAGGGCCAAGAGGCAACTCAATGTCTCACGGTTCAATTGTGAATCTGAATATCGAGCTATGACCAATACCGTTATTGTGAGTCTGAATATCAAGCTATTAGCAGATAATTTACCTCATTAATTGTATTTACTTCATCCTTTTGTCTTTATAAATGTATTTAAATTCAGTCAATGTTAAAATACGTATTTAGTTACCTCTAAATCAAATAACTAGTATTTTATTTCATATATATTTTTTTGACACGGTGGAAATATAAGTTGTCATCTCAAGTAATAAATGATCACATACCTACGATATCAATAATCGAAATTTGAATAAATATATAATATGATAGCAATATATATATATATATATATATATATATATATATGTGGTCGGCTATATTTTTCTGCCACAAACCCAATTTAAAAGCTTGTATATATAACATGGTTGAGCATACACTAAAACAACCCCCACCCACCATGCAAACCACTAAACCCCTTCTTTTGACACTCTCTGGCCTCTTTCTACTTGCATTTTCCATTTCTTCATTTTTCAAAATCACAAATAACCACCACACACTTCCATTATTCACACAAACCACCCCACTCCACATACACATTCACAAACACATCCAAACACAAACCGCACAAACACATTGTGATGGTTCACTATACTACGAACTATGCCTACAAACTCTCACAACAATCCTACCGAATCTCCAATCCAAAACGATACCCGATATCATTTCCGCTACGATAAACAAGACAATATACGATGTTCGATCCACGGACTTCAATGTTACTGCCATACGTAAGAAGCTTCGCAACCTTAGCCCTCTTGAAATCCGAGCACTTGACGATTGTCACTCTTTGTTCCTTGAAACCGTGAATGAACTCAACTCGGCTATATATGGTCTCAAACAAACACCGTATGGTAAACGCTACGACCTCCAAACGCTTCTCAGCGCCGCCATGACAAATCAAGCAACTTGTCTAGACGGATTCTCATTTAGTAAATCGAGAAACAAGATACGCAGATACTTTCGTAAATCGTTGCGTGGCATTTCCCGTCAGGTATATATATATAAGCTTCTATTTTAAAGTCACATTGTTAAAAAATATATATATATTTACTGATGTACATATATAGTGTATATATATGCAAGAATATTAAGAATTAATTTTGTGGTGGATGATTATATATTTGTTAGTTGTAAGTCACATTTGTCTAGAAAATAATACATATGTTCAAAAAAAGTCACATATGCTACAAAAATATTACATGTGTGCATATCTTGACAACAGTACCAACCAACTTATAACAGTCGATAATTTATTTTTTCTGGATTCGCCATTGCAGGTAAGTAACTCACTAGCGTTAGTAAAAAAAATGAATGGAACATCCAAAGGGAAAACCGAAACAACATTCCCAGAGTATGGTGAAATGTCGGGTGGATATCCACGGTGGGTTACAAAGAAGGAACGGGCATTGTTGCAAGCGTCCATGAGCGAGACGGTCTACGACTTGGTCGTGGCGAAAGACGGGAGTGGGAACTTTACAACGATTGGAGACGCGTTAAACGCGGCTCCAAACATGAGCACAACTAGGTTTGTTATATATATAAAAGCAGGTGCATATTATGAATACTTGGAGATTGATAGTAGGAAGCCAATGATAATGCTTGTTGGTGATGGGATTGGAAAAACACTCATCAAAGGTAACCGGAGTGTCGTCGACGGCTGGACAACTTTCCGATCAGGCACTGTTGGTAAGTATATATAATAACACTATCAAATTTTGGATCACATATTAATTTATTAATATAGTGGACGGTTTTGGCATCATTTGATAATAATTTGATATATTTGGTAAACAATTTAGTTAAAGATATGGAATTATAACCCCACCACTTATAAAGTTTTATGTTAACTTTTGTTTTTAATATAGTTGCATTATAAGTAAACTGATAATAATGCAGGTTGTGTATTTCCCTAATTAAGACTAAGACCTAACTATTTTAATTGATATTTGAACACATAATTTTTGATTGATGGATTATACGCAATAAAAAATCATTTGAAAGTAATAATAATTTGTGTGTACTAGGAGAAAGCGTCTTTCTTATAAGTACAGAATACAATTATGTGCGCAGTGCGCGTGATACGGCGGAAAAAAAAAATTAAAGTTAATAAATGGTGGTTATATAATGCAATTGAGATTCGTAAAGAAAAAATGCTATTTAGAATTTTTGATTTTGATTATCCATATATTCAAAAAGATTAGTTCAAAGTTGGAACATATGTGTTTGACTTAAATATTAGTACCCTTTGATTTTTGTTTACATTCATGATGAATAGTTTACGAAGTTTTTGCATGCATAGAAATTATATTTTGAATCATAATTTAAGAGGCGGTTATATTTAATAATCGTGTGACATAAATGCGATTGAATTTGAATAAAGATATATAGATGGTACGAGTAAAGATAAAATGAGCATTTTTTATATCAAAAGTTTCAACATTTTAACATGAGGTTGAGAAATTATTATAAAGTATTATAGATATTTTGTTATCTATTTCATGAATAGTTAGAAGTTTCTTTAAACTACTTAACATAAAAAAAAGAGAAAAATGATCGGTTCTGCAATAGCAATACCTAATTAGATGCTGCTACTATTGTTTTTATTATAAAAAAATTTGTTTGCCTTTTGGAGTTTTATCTCTTAAAATTTATTATTAAAAGTGGGTGTAGGTGCTGCCTGCAACAACACGTATGATTTTCCCAAAATTAGATAACTTACTTTCTACATTAGATTATGAAGTTCAAAAGTACATTTTATATTTAGCGATTTGCATATTTCTAAAAAAAGTTGTAATTCTTTATGCTAAATTTGGGTCCAAGGTTAAGTAATTTCTCTTGTATCCCTTCATGTGTAATGATACTATGATTAAGTGTATTCATGATAAAATTTAATTAACGTATAATTTTATTAATTTTATATGGCAGATGAAGGTAAAGTAAGTTAAATATTAGATACGGGGAAAAAAATATTTTGATGTGAAAAACAATTTTGAGGATTCATTATCAAATGAGATATTTTAGTTTCTATAGTCATGTCTGCGCAATGAGGCGGCAATGGTGATAGTAGTGGTGGTGTACTGGTGTGGTGGTAGCGACGACGGGTGGTGCTAGCTGCAACTGGTGGGGGTGGCGGCGAGTGGTGTAGGTTATTGATGTAAAGGTAATTGAAGTAAAATGGGGTAGTTTAGTTATTTTAGGAGTTGAGAGATAGATGTTATAAATTATTTTATTAAAGGTATTTTTGGTAGACCATGTATGTTAAGTGATAAGTGTGTTGAATGTAGAAGAGTAACTTAAATAGACCAGCCCTGTAATTTGAGAAAAGAGAGACGGGTGATGCTTTATATAGTAGTATAGATAAAATAAAAAACGAAGTGTTGGGTTTTTGTTATATCAATATCTTGTTAGAATCATTCAAACTGTAATGTTTCCAACAGCCAACATTCAAAGTTTGATAGTTACATAATATTAAGATGGAATATTTTAGATAAAATGTTGTATTATATCATAATTATTATGATTTGTAATAATTATGAATATATAAAGGCAAAGCTAGGAGTTAAGTGAATACAAAGACAAAAAACAATAAATAAGGGTGGGGATATGTTAAATTGGCAGGCGGGCTGGCCCAAATCCAACCACTCAACCTATATTATTTTAATTAATTAGTGTGTAAAGAATAAGATCTGGTTGGGGCCCAATTGAGTCACGGAATGTCATTGTGTCAATGCATCACCCTATGGTCGTTTTGCTTTTTTTTATAAACCACGAGTTAGTTGACACAAATTTGGAATTTACATAAAAAGTATCTTTTCTTAAATAAAACAGTTTTGACATTATGATTCCTAACTGGATAGTAACGACATAAATTATATTGAAACCTTATAAACTTGACAACTTGTACATTCAAAATTACATAAGCATAAGTTCGAGCTAAATAAATGCGTGTACACGAAAAAGGTTTCCCTATTCAGGTTATTCGAGTTTTTGATTGAGATGCATGTACCCTCACAAGATATTCTTCATAATTAGTTCTTGTTAAGAAAAAAAGTAGTTGCAAAATTTCTAAACAGTCAATGTATGTATCAGAATAGAAGACTTGTGCATTAAGTGTGGTAATATAATTTTTTAATATTATACTTTCATGCTTCTAAATAAATTGTGCAACTACTCATTTTCCTATCTTGTGTTATTTCTAGTTGGCCATGAAGAGTTTTCAAATATACATTTTCATGATGATTGATAATAATATAAATTCTAATTTACCAATTATTTTTCAGCTGCCGTGGGAAACAATTTCATGGCCAAAGGTATCACATTCGAGAACTACGCCGGCACCGTGAAGCGCCAAGCCGTGGCATTACGTAGCGGGTCTGATTTCTCGGTTTTCTACCAATGTAGCTTTGTTGCGTACCAAGACACGCTCTACGTCCACTCCTTTCGTCAATTCTTCCGTGAATGTGACGTTTATGGTACCATAGATTTCATTTTTGGTAACGCGGCAGTTGTATTCCAAAAATGTAACCTCTATGCCCGCCAACCCGAAATAAACCAAAAAAATCTGTTCACAGCTCAAGGACGAGATGATCCTAACCAAAACACAGGTATTTCATTATTGGGATGCAAAGTAGCTGCTGGGTCAGAGTTGATACCGAACCAAACTATGTTTAAATCATACCTTGGGCGGCCGTGGAGAATGTATTCAAGGACAGTGGTTATGCAATCATACATTGGAGATCTTATTGACCCGGCTGGATGGTTGGAGTGGTCAGGTGATTTTGCGTTGAGTACACTTTATTATGGTGAGTATTTGAATAGAGGGCCAGGTTCAAATACGAGCAGAAGGGTTACCTGGGCCGGTTATAAGATAATTGTCAATGAGACCGAGGCTGGGCAATTTACGGTTGGAAATTTTATTCAAGGAGGGCAATGGTTGAATGCTACCGGGGTTCCATACTACCTTGGATTGAATTGAAAACGAAGATGTTTTTATTCAAATGTTAGCAACTTTGTGGCCGAACTGTGATGAACAAACATAATATTATTATAACTATTGAACATGCACAGATAGATATAGATCAAAGTAACTTTTCCCTTTATGTTACTACCAAATCTACCATAGTTTCAGTTTTACAATTTTATCATTATGATGATATAAACTTTTTTTCATAAGCTAGATTAATATGCATTCTGCTCATCAGGCTAAGCAATAAGTTGGTCATTTATGGTTTGAACCCCCCTACATAACACAAAAATTAGACATATATCTACCCTATATACAAGGTTGTGAAAATCGGCCGATACAGCTGATTTCTCTGCATCGGATCGTGTATCGGTGGCTTGGCGATTCGAGTTTACCATACTCGGACTAAAAATCGGTTAGCGTTATAGACTAGGGTCAACTTGGTCAAGAATCGAGTGTATTAGTCAAGAATCGGGTGTATCGGATCGGGTCAACATAAAGTCAAACTTCTTTTTTTTTAGCTTTGATAAATTATGTTATTGTTTCTAGGCAATTATGTTTAAGTTGAAGAATTATGTTATGTTTAAGTTTGAAGTTTTATATCTATTTTTAATTTTTTATTACTTATAATTTCAAATTTTATTATTTTATACATAAAAAACTCAATCCGATTTTTCTCCCGATCCGATCGGATTCTTAAAAAATACTGTCGGGGGGGGGGGGGGGGGGGGGGGGGGGGGGGGG
>JAOXNX010000032.1:20557660-20575458 GCA_028566075.1 Solidago caesia
CATATAATTTCATATTTTAATATTTATTTATTTTTATATATAAAAAAACCCGATCCGGGTTCTCCCCGATTCCGATCAGAGTTTTCAAAAACTTGTAGACTCCCTCCTCGCCGATCCCGAGTCACGAGTTCCCCAACCATGGTGATAAGTACAATTAGCTCCATGCGTGTGATAACTTACTTTTGTAATTTGCAGAGGCGTAATTAGTGTGCTTACCCATCTCCATAAACTTGGTCTGAGCTTTGGAAACATAAACCCCAAGAAGGTTATGTTGTCAGATCAAGGTGTCCCTAAACTATGTGGTATCGGCGACTGCAGAGAACTCACCAAAGAATTGATAGGTAAATAGCACTACTACTCACTCCTTTATATGTCCCGGTCAAAAAGTATATTAGAAGGGTCCTTTTAAACAACCGGTTCCTTTTAATTGTAACAGAGCCAGCCCGCTTTTTTTCTTTGGCGCCAAGTTTATAATAGAACCCGCCTCTTGTAATAAAACCCGCTTTCTTCCAAATAGGGCCCTACTTTTATCACAACCGGGTTGTATTTCAGTTTTTGGCTTTTTCTTTTTAATACACACACACACATATATAGCTTTCTTCATCCATCAACTCTACGTTACATAACACAATTTCATTTACCACACCAAATTCACAGAAAAACTTCAAAATTGAAAGCAACAATACAATTCCAAGTTAAAACTAAAGCTTCACTATAATGCATAATAAACCAAGTCATCCTAAACAAAGCTTTGAAAGTAAAATATTCTAAATTATCATATGAAATACAAGAATAATAAACAAAGTCATTAGCTAAACATAATAGATTCCTCCACGGACTAATCGTCTACTGTTTTTGTACTTCAACGTTTCAATTTCGCTTATTCCACGCAGTTTATGACAAGAGGGAAGTAGTACTAGGTTTATCAAAGGACATTGCACCCTCAAGCAAATCAACTTTCCCCACCTGTTTATACATATCATCAGTGTTATGTAATGTATGGTAACAACTACCTATGCATTAACAAAAAAGAAAACAAATGATAGGAATAAACCAAGACTAAATCATTGAAAGACCAACACAATTTCAAAAGTCTAAGCTTTACAACCCTACCATAGCAATTAAAAAGAGAGGATGATCAATGTCCTGACTATCCTCTAAGTCTTGTACACATAAAGTATGTACAAACTGATAGTTTGAGAACCTGTGTCAAGAATGAGAAAGTAAAAACCATACAATCAAATATAGTCTAAAATCAAACACCAAAAAAGAAAAGAAAAGAAAAAAGACAATACTTTATGCATTATACTTTGTGTACCTCACCCTAAACCTATATTCTAAACCTGTTGCAAAAGAAATGTGAGATGAAGAGTGAAAAATGAAAAAACCATGTGTTGGATTTCGGTACTAATCTAACGCAGCGGAAGCATGTGATCAATAAACAATAGCATATTAAAATTTCTATATCAACCGAAATCTAACCCATGGATCATCTCGTCAAACTAAAGATCAAGAGAATGAATAGTAGAAAACATACCCTTGAAGATTTCCTTAAAGATGATGGATGAAAGTTCAAACTAGAACTTCTCTATCGGGGAGACACCTAAAGTTCCGATCTCGATCTTGAGCACCTTCTTTGAGCTAAAACTCAGCCCTCCTAGCAATCCCAAAAACACCAAAATCTAGACACTTTCTTGATTAAATCACAACACCACAAAACTTGTGTGTTAAACTAATTCAATACTGTTATGATATATTTAGTATGAACTAGTAAATGAATGCAAGAATAATTATCATTATGTATCCTTGATTTTGGGTCTTATTCTCTTTTAAAGAGAACGTGGAGAGACAGGGAGAATATTAGCATGAGAGAAAAAACAATTGTTAATCTTGGACTATGTGTTGAGGTATGCCTTTTTCACTATCAAAAACCATCCCACACACATACATGTGCAATACATATTTCAATTCATGTGTTTAATTAAAGTGTATGTAAATATAAATATATCAATACACTTAATTTATGTACACACAAATAATATGCATCATGTTAACTAATTACTAGTTAAACATTTAACTAATTAATTAAACAAACACATACTCACAAATAATTAACTTAGACCATTAACATAATGTCTAATTAATTAATCTCTCTTTGAAGGTACATTAATCGATTATCGATCGGCCTTTGCGTGTGACCGAATAGGATAATGGACTTTATATTATTCATGTCATGGACATATCTTTGAATCATAATGCATCACCGTCAAACTTATAGCCAACCCGAGAGCATTGATTCCAACACCATGTATATTTGGACATCATGTTGCTTTAAAGAACAAAATCATCCCAAACAAAATCAAACCTTTAGGTGGAATGTCATTTTACTACACCTGTGGCCTGCCAAGGTTTTCACAGAAGTGTCCCTAGTAACCGTGAACGACCCAACAGCTTGTCTTATACCTATCATAGATTTATAAATTATAATATACCTTCACAATCAAGAAGGTTGTGAAGGTATATCAAGAGCCATACAACACACGGTAGCCAAATATATACTCGAAGCTCACAAAACAAAACTAACATACTGGAAAAAATTAGATTGGGCAATCAGACATGTGATCCAAAAAAAATGCATACCTCAACTCCATGGAAAAAACATCCTATACTAGGCAGCCCATTCAATCTGAGCTCCAGAGACACAATGATCACCATGTTTTCCATGTAATCTCCAACTACAGCAGAAAAAAATGATATAGCTTGGCTCAACCACAAACCCTGTAAGATTGCAAGGTCAGAAGATTAAATTAGTTGCTAATAATTTATGAGTGCATCAAAAATAAAGAACAGTCCAAAATAAATGCGAAACTTTTCTTGATAGAGATTTCATATTTAAATGCTATGCTTACTCAAAGCTAACGAAAAGTTCTATAATCTGTTCGAGCTGTACACAACACAAGTTCACCTTATGAGTGTTTCCACTACTGATGAGATATAGAAACTAATATTAATACAACAAACACCTCAAATCTGGAATGTAACAGCCTTCGTCTGTTCACCTTATGAATGCTTCTACTACTAAAAAGGTAATTCCAATTGTCACATAAGCTCCGCTATTTCCTCCTTTATTAAGTATAGAGATAGAGATTAAATGCCAAGGTAAAAAGAAAATACTTAAAAAATTTCATTAGTTAAGATACCCCCCAAATGAGTTATAACATAGTATAGATAGATGGGCCAAACCTATGCATGCATATGTTTGTTAGATGGGTCTCAAGCTACCATCTAAGTTACAGAATTTATGAAGAACCACCTGGTAAATATATTCAAAAAAACCTATTTTAATTAGAAAACTTAAAAGTAAAGCGAGTCTAACAGTCACAGCCATCCATGAAAATACATTCGTTCTCTAAAAAGTTGCCAATGATTAGTTTCAGGTTCAAGTCCCTTTATGAAGTTTTGTTTTCTAATAATGATAATAATTGACTAACAAAGTTTGCAAAATTTAATATGAGCTTCACTTAAAATTTGGTACAGAGAGAGTATTTACAGGACAGACACTATAGTGACATTCAACACACACCTGAACTTTCCCGTTGTAGGAAAATAGAGAACCACTTTTTACATCGGCCATTGTTTTGGGTGTTACCTGTGAAATCCAAAAACATTATTTAGCAAGAAAAACAAATTTGAGACAAAATGAGAGTTGATCAACACAGAAAAAAACATACCTCATGCATTAGTGCATTACTCATTCTTGTTCTGGATTAAGTGATTCAAGATTTCTGTTATGCGGAATTAAGAAATATAGAGATAAAATTCTGCCATTATAAATAAACCATAGAATGTAGATATAGACATTGAATACAAAGATGGCTCATAAGGATACTCAAATCCATTACAGCTCCTAAGTTATCAGAATTAGCAACAAAAACATATTCATTGCCATGTAAAAATAGACAATTTATATATCAATAAGAAAACACAAAAGAATATACTCAATATTATTTCTTTTAATTTTGACCGTATTAAGGACCATTGATATTACATACCTTTACAGATGGAGCACCAAAAGGGCAGTTCACTATCTTCCCGTCACTTCTTGCTCCACATATATTATTGCACAATAATTTTCAATACATTTTTCCCTAAAGCAGAGGTAACTAATTTAGCATCATCAAAAAGGTAAAAAAGAGTCAACCACCAATAATAGATATACTAGCACAAACACATAATTAAGATACTTGGATATTCCAAAAAGAAAATCAAATTTGAAATTTCCGTATGCATTGAACTGGAAAGTTTCCAGAGGGAGGATATCAACTAAATGATGTTTACATGTATGCATGAAACAAGGGCCATTAATTGCAAACTGAACTACTGAAGAATGCAGACTTAAATTCCAATCAAAAACAATATATATTTTACAACACCTGAAAACAAAATTATGCAAAGTTGAAGAAAATTTCACCTCAACGTGTCATTGGAAGTATGTAGTATTCGTGAATCAGACCTTTCTGCATTGCAAACATAGCGGTTGGAAAACATTTCGAGTGGTCGATTATTTTCATATACAATATTTTGAGGGATCGATTATTACCACGTCCACCAGGTACGCCGTTTAGTTTTGCTCAATATAAATTTAAGGCATCCCTGCCTCCGCCCAAAAATATGTGAATTTTAAGGATGAGTGCACAGTGTTGTCATTGACATGATTATATGACTTTAAAAATATACATATATAATCGATAAATCTTTTTATTTGTATATGATTTTTCAAGTATGTGATTGAACAAATATGTGAATTTTAAGCAAATACTTAAAGACAACTTGTAATCTACTCCTTGAAAGCAAACAACTAGGCCCGTCTCATGGATTTTAGATGCCCTGCTCGATAACATAAATGAGGTCTTCTAAACACCAAAAAGTAAATATTCGATCAATGTATATTATGTTTCCAGCTTGCGACTAATGACGTGCGAAACTTGCATAATAGCCTAAACACTAAAAAGTAAATATTCCAATTAGGCAATTCTTTATAATATGATTATATGACTACTGGGATTTTAAGTTAACAAAAATCAAGCATTATTATTTATTAATATTGGGCTATGAAAATATAATACATATAAACACGTATCCCATACAAATTTTGTGCCCCATGAATGGTTTGGCCATGCTTAATTGAGCCGTTGGCACAAGCTAACCACCGGGAACTAACTAATCATAACCAAGACCTTCTACACTACAGTAGACTGAGTTTATAACCGTAAAACAACAACAAATTAAAAATTGGACAACATTCTCAAAACCCTAAAACAAAAATCAATAAAACTTACCATCATGTGAGTGGTGATAGCCAAGGGAGATAGCTGTCGTGAGTTGTGGTTGTATATGGTGGTTTCAGGTGGTCATCAGTGGTGGTGTTGGACTGTTGGTAATGTGGAGGAGAAAACGGATGGGAATATGTTACAGAGGAGGAGATATGCAAGTGGATGTGGATTTTCAATTTTGTTCTTGGCCCGCGCAAAATTAATATTTTCAGGCCCGCCCACCGCCCAATATTAATTGAAGAATTTTAAAAGCTTATAAATTATAATTAATTAATTATCCCGTGTTAATAAATCCCGAATCTACAAAAAAGCAGGTTTTATTTAGGGGGTTCTATTTAAGATTCGTTATAGTGGCTTTAATATAATCCGGTCTATAAGAAAAGCGGGTTCTATTTAGGTAGTCTTTACAAGGAAGGCGGGTTATATTTGGGGAGTCCTATTTAGATTTGTGTTTATTTATGTTTGTACTAAGTTGTCGAACATTCTAAATATTTTCTCACTTTTTCATGTATACAACAGATTATGATTTCAGAGCTTTAGGGAAGTTCATTGCATATACATTTTGCCGGAGAGCAGGCCGGTTACCAAAGGTTCCCTCGGAGGACGCGTACGACGAATTATCCAATAAAGTTTTATTGAGACATTTAAAAGCTGCCAAAGAAATAGAAGCGTACGATATTGCTGCTTATTTAATCGATCATGGACAGTATCCAGTGGAATCAATTCTATGTCGCCCATTTATGTGGGCTGTAAGTCGTAAGCTTGGCTTCTTTCGAGATGGTAATGACTTTTTGAAATCGTATGGTAAATCAGAACAGGGTGGCAAGACACTCAATCGTTACATTATTGACGGAACCATGAAATTCAGTGCTATAGAAGATGGGGAACATGGCTGGAAGAAGGGATTTCCACAAAAACTTGTAGATCACATGGAACATCCACCAAAAATAGACGGTGTAAAAGATGGATTGAGCGACACGTACTACCAACCTTTTTACGTGTTGGATCTCCTCCGATTTCTGAGAAACTTGATTGCTCACAGAGAAGATATATACCTTAGTTTGGGTGATGCTGATGCTGGTTTTCCTGGTGATGAAGAAGAACTGATGGAGCATATCCGTGAAAAGTTTCCGCCATTGCTAACGCGTCTATACAATGAACTAGAACCGAGCCATGTAGCACAACAGAGGTTGGCAAAGTACTTCGATCCGAATTATTAGTTGTTGAAGTTTAGGTTTCCAACTATTCAATATCAGTCTCAGTATAGTGAAGTCCTATTTACTGATACTGAAGTCATATTGTACTACTACTGAACTCATATTTAGACTTGTCATTTTGAGATCTGAATTATTATGGTGTTATGAAACTTATTTTAACTGAAACTTATTTTAACTGATCCGTCACCAAAGTTTAACATATCATCCCAAAAAACTCCACTTTTATTATTTTACAATCTTACAAATAATGTTACATATGACTAGACTATATATGAACAAGAATCATCACATGAAATGGTAAACTCACTGTTTTTGATGATGAAAAACGTGACGATCAAGGGCTCAAATGGTGGAACACGAACTAGAAGAGTGATCCAAGAACCGATTTTGAGCTAGTTACTTAATTCCTTTAAGCCTTGGTTGGTGGTTGATCTTGGTATAGATGATGATTATTATTAGTTGTTAATAATTGTAGTATTATTGAAAAAGATGTAGAATTTTGAGATTGTGAAGAGAGCTCATTGTGTGAAATTTGAGAGTTAAAGATTGTAAAATGATCATAAATTTAGTTTTTATTTGATAGATTTAGTTAGTTAGTGATTTGCAAGATTGAACATAGTTACGACATGTGTCCCCCTGTATATGACTAATCACTTTGTTTTATAATGAGATTAAAACATGTGTCCTCCACTTATTTAGGACTATTTTCGTAAATAAGTTAACGGTTAAAATGACATTTCGTTAAAGTTCCACGCTCGAAATTACGTAGAATAAAACTTTCGATACAAGAGAACTCTATTAATAAAGCCGATTACATGTGTCTAGAGTGCATTCTACGTACAAATTACACAAGTTTTGGTACGAAACCAAAGACTAAAAATAGACGGATGTCACACTAATACATTAAAAAAAATAATAATAAAAAAAATTACATATACATTTAAAAACATTCTAAGATTTGAAAACCAGAAAGAAACGTAAAAAAACTCCCCATACGTTAAAAAAAAAGCCATTAAAACTATAGTTCGTGGTCGACCGAGGATAAGTCATCTACTCTTTGAAAAATTCGGTATGAGCATTGATGGATGATAGATGCATAATTAAACGGGTACTGAATTCCATATAATGCATTAACCTACCAAGATGACATTAATGCCATCCACTTGTATTTACTATTTACCTGTATTCACCTACCAAGATGACATTAAGACCATTCGTAAGGGGGGAAGGAGTGGTGAGATCCAGCCTTTCCAGCCCTCTGAAATTCCACCAATATAATTTTGCCAACACATTCCAGCCCTCTCAACCAATTTTAGTGGCGCCCATGAGATTTCAGCCCTCCCAAATTTTTTATCCCCCTCTAAACTATTAAACTAAACAATTTATAACTAAAACACATACCATTTTATTAATAAAAATAAAAGTTCATTACATAATAATTAAAATAAAAGTACGAAAATAGATATCTAAAAATCATAACGCCAATTATATTAAACTAGTTGTTTAATATAATAAAAACACATTAAACAAAATATAACCTTAAAAAAATATATAATTTTAATAAAAAATAGGGTTAAAATTAAAACGTTTAAAACTACAATATTTATTTTGTAAACACTTAAAAACTTAAAGGGCTAAAAAGAAAATTTAAATTAAATATAAATATTGTAGGTAAGGTTTTGTCTTTTTCTTCTAGTATATCTTCTTCTTCCCTATAGCTCCTCACGCCTGCAGAATTTTTTTTTTCTTCAATTCAAGTCCCTCTAAGAGCTAGGAGATATTACACAAATGGTCCTTGCGACAAATGGTTCCTGTCAACGGGATTTTAGCCTTTCGCGCAACCCTCCGACCCCAGCCTAGCCACCACTGAGTGGTGAGCCCGCCGACGTGGGGAGCCCTCCGGCTGTCCACTTCGACCCCCCTAACCGTTCATCCCTTTCACCTACACTTTTCTTGCCACATCAGCATCACTTTCTCACCTCATTCACTTTCTTTTTTCCCCCTTAACCAGACAACCATTCTCTAAACTTATATAACTTGTGTATTTGGATTTATTGGGTTGTGTGTGTTCGTCTTTTACTCGAATGAGCCTTTTGGGCCATTGATGTTCTCAAAATAATCGGTTTCACTAAAAAAGCACATTCTTAATTTTAGTGGTTACATTATGTTTTTGGCTAATAAATACTATGGATTCTTGATGCTGAAAGTATATGTGGATGTATATCGTGTTTGTTATCTCATTTGTATATATGTATATATGTATGTATGTATGTATATATGGATGTATATCTCTCTTAGGTTTCACAAGCTTAAATTCCAGTGTCCGTGTAATCATTTGGGCCTAATGGGCCCAATACGTATAAAATTCTTGATGCTAAAAGTATATGTGGATGCCTATTGGGTAATTGATGTTTTCAAAAGAATCGGTTTCACTAAAAGTATATGTAGATGCCTATATGGATGTATATCTCTTTTAGCTAGGTTTCACAAGCTTAATTTATAGAGTTTGTGTAATCTTTGGGTCTAATAGGACCAATATGTATTCCTACCATTTGTTTGGAAATAATTGGGCCCAATAATTATATAACTCGTGTATTTGGGCCTAATGGGCCCAATACGTTTATAACTTGTGTATTTGGATCTATTGGATTGTGTGTGTTCGTCTTTCACTCGAATGAGCCTATTGGGCCATTGATGTTCTTAAAAGAATCGGTTTCACTAAAAAACACATTCTAAACTTAAGCAGTTATATTATGTTTTTGGCTAATAAATACTATGGATGGTTATGTGGGTACCAAAAAGGTACATGGGTATAAGGGGTTTCCATCAATTTACCCTTTTAATAAATACTATGGATTCTTGATGCTAAAAGTATATGTGGATGTATATCTCCTTTGTTATCTCGTGTATATCTCTCTTAGGGGGTTGGCAATGGGCACTACATGGACCATGGTATCAACCCATACCACGCGGTAACACCGTCGCCAGTGGCGTGGTGTGGGGTGTGGTATGGGGGAGATGGTATACATTACCGCACACTACAAAGGAACTGGGGACCATTAATCACACACACATATATAAAAGTAGGGACCATTAATTGTTTGTTTGTTTGTATGTTTTAGTGGGGTATGAATTGTAGTGTGGTATAGATTGCAGTGTGGTATGCCATTGCCAATGAAATAAGGAAGTGTGGTATGAAAAAGTAAGAGAATGAGGTGGCATAAGGAGATTGGTTGAGGAGTGTGGTATGATTTACGGCACCACATCCCATTGCCAACCCCCTAACAAATCTTATACAGTTATACTTACAAAAATGTGATTCTCCATAGTTTTCAGTGTAGAAGTTCTTTTTGAATTTTTCACATTTTTAGAATTAGAAATTTAAATTTAACTTTTCACGCCATTTTTTTTTTTTTTATGTATGTTTCTAGTTCCACATTTATTGAAAACTTAAATGTGAAAAATGTGCTTTAAAAAGTGTCATAACACGTACTAGAATTATTTGTTGCAGTGCCTTTCCATCTTAATTTCTTCGCTACTACATCGAGATTCATCGTCACTCAGACCGTTTTTCTCCAATTTCCCCCCAATAACAAAATGGGCGTGTTAGGAGACACTGCTTTACTTCGTCGATCCCATTCACATGTCGACGACGACGTTGAACACTCTTTGTGTGGGAATGCCGAATGCCAAGAGCCTATACGTCGCTCATATAACATTATAATAGATCCATTTGACGCATATAAAACATACGGACCAAATGATCATAGACCCCATAAAAGGGTAAAATAAAGGAGAAATCGCATAAGATCGACTATGCATGGGACCTATTAAAGCGATTATTGCACAAAGTAAAGGAAAAAATATTGTAATTAAAAACTTTTAAGTTGCCCTAAATAGTAATCTAAATAATAATGACAGCTTTCCATCGCATCAAGAGATCACAATATGTTTGTTTATGGAAAAAATACAATTTAAATATGATAGCTCTTTTTTGTTCATACCTTAAGTGTCGGTTTTGATCATAAGCCTTCTTTTACTATGTCATCAAAGAGATATTTTGAGGCTAATCTTACAAGATTACTAGCAATTAATTGAGCATATACTATAGTTCCACATTGGTATTACTATGTTTTGAGCGTATCACACCGTAATGTATGTAATCATCACATTTTAACGACTCTAAACTCATATACTTGAAATTACGTACAATGGGGTCGTCTTCATCATACCCTCATCGATCACTCCAAATCCATGACATGTCATCATATCGTTTTAGTGTATGCATGGTTTCCCACGCATCCACACTCAGGTTTGCAAGTCCTAACCATCCCTCGGAAGCTGGTGTAGATCACGGTCACACGGCCACCACATGCGTCGTACGTACGTGGCATGTGTCATTCGCCTCCCAATCGCTACGCCATATGTTCAAATTAAGCTAACTTGGGAAAATACTTCATCGTTGTCATTTGCATGCATAGTATACAATAGCAAATATATATGAAGCGGTTGAAAGTAGTTTGTTGATATAAAGTACGAATTGAAAGATGAAACACAATTTTGCAATATTACTAAGGCTGATAACTAAATTGTAAATATGTGTGAATGTGTAAAATATTTTCCATTGTAACTTTTTTTTGGCACATGTCCAAGTATTTTGACTATATAATGTGAAAAACCAATATTAGTAGTTGAATGATATACAAAAAAACAATTTTACACTAAAACATCCAAAAAGGAAGTGTACAAATAAATAAATGAATAATCACTCTATGAGCATGTTGGATTTTGCCATGGCCCGTTAAACATTGGGTTATGATATAAAAGGTCCAAAATAATCTTTAACGACATATACTATTATTGAAATTTCAATGTTATTAACTTATTATCATCATTGAAATAAGACACAAATTAACAATATTGAACATTCAACGTACACAAATTAACAATATTAACAATGTTCAGACTGGAGTTTAACTTATGAATGTTGAAAGTTTGGAGTCACCGTTTAGACGTGCGACTTATTTGGTTTTGAAGGAGCTATTTTATGAATGTGATTACGCATTTATATTAACGGGTCGTAATATTCAATCGGAAGCATGAGCTTATCGTTGTTTTATACATATTGGCCTCGCAATGGGCAAGGAGCGGGTAATAGTGTTTGGTATGGAGAGAGGATAAGGCTGTGAAGATGATCCCAACACTTGAGGAAGCGAGCCACCTTGGTGGTAAAATGAGCCTCACACCGCGAGAGGGTTGGAGAGGAGGGTAGTGAGAAGGAGGATGTGAGAGTTAGGTCTGTCAATACTCGACCCAATCCGAAACCCGACCTGAAATAGACCCGAAAATAACCGGGTTAGGCCCGCCAACCCACTAACCTGATTTTTTGTGTGTGTTGGGTTCGGGTTGACCCTTTGGGTTAACAGGTCGATTCGCCAACCCGAACCCATTGACAGCCCTAATGAAAGTAGGCCTCAATAATTCTTTTTATATGTGTTTTTGAATAAAAAATGTATGATTAGTGAGTCCAAATTTTGATTTGATAAGTGTGTGATCATAAAAGTTCCTTTAAGAGGATTAGTGTACAAATGGTAAAATGTTACTCAAGTCCAACTTACTAAGAGCTTGACTCGATCAGAGCCTAAACTAGCTCGAGCCTAACTTAAAGCTTGATAAATATACGTTTTACTCGTAACATTCGAAATTAATGGAGTTAAATTCAAATTTAAAGTAGCTCAACTTCAGTGCACTTCATTTACGGATATAAAAAAATAGAGTTAAGGAAAATAATAAATTCTGTTAAAAAATCCTTTTAATGTCATGACTACATGTCAAGTGTAATCTACTCATTCTTTCTTCTAATCTCATCCTTTGATTTTATTAAGTGTTATGATCACATTATTAAGAGGATATGTCATTTTCCTATAGTTAATTATGAGAAAATCACCAAAACCTTCTATTAGATGTGTATAAGATTTTAATCTAGTCAAACATAAATATTTCAAAACAATTTTTTGACTCGTGGGTGACATGGATATGGCCCACAATCCGAATATATAAAAGTTTTATTCTCGAAGCCAGTAAAATTTTTACATTTGGTATCCGCAATACACGCTCCCACACATGACCCGCTCACCACAACCGCGAATAGCCTAGATGATTAACGCATGTTAAGCCAACTAATAACCCGTGACGCCAACAACCCACATATCCTATCCGTGACACCTGTGACCGACTTAACAGACTCGTGAATAGACTAGATGGCTGACACTTGTTAAGCCAACTACTCACATGCAACCACCCGCGACCATTTAATGCAACCCATACATGACTACCCACAACCATCTGTGAAAATTAAAAAAAAAATGATCCGCGTGTCAATGTTTAAAGCTATACTTTGTAAAAAATGATAACCATCCATAAAAAAAAAAGAAGAGTATAACTTACGAGTTAAAAGCCATGAATTACAGATATATGTGTTTCACCTATTTGAAATGGTAAATATATTTGGTATTAAAAAAAAATAATAATAAATACTCTAGATGATTTTCTCGTTAATTATTGTACTCTTGATAACTAACCAATTGGCCGTTACTATGGGAGGCAACTTTCTTCCATATGCTCTATTTAAGAAGCACAAACACCTTTCTCTTTTCTGCACCTTCTGCTTCCTTCCTTCTAAACACCAATGGCTTCCATTTCCCCTGTCCTTCACCTCTTCCTCTTCCTCTTCCTCCTCACCCTCTCCACCACCACCACCGCCACCTTCCGCCACCGGCACACCGCCTCCCACAACTACAAAGATGCCCTCACAAAATCCATTCTTTTCTTTGAAGGCCAAAGGTCTGGCAAACTTCCACCAAACCAAAGAATGTCCTGGAGAAAAAACTCTGGCCTTTCTGATGGAGCAGCCATGAAAGTATACATTCTCTTTTCTTTTCTTTACTTTTTCTTTTGTTACCAACAAATAAAGACTATATATTTGAAACTTGCTTTCTTTTATATGACTTATACATAAATAAAGACTGAAAATTTGAAGTGGGTTATTATTATTATGACTTATTTATAAGTAAAGATTGAATATTTGTAGCGGTCTTTCTTTATATGACTTGTTTATAAGTAAAGGTTGAATATTTGACATGGGTGTTGTGTTTAATGGCATATTAATAAAAAAAGATTGAATATTTGAAGTGGGTTTTTGTTCTAGTGACTATATATATGTGACTTAATATTTTGACAATTAATGTAGGTGGATTTAGTAGGTGGATATTATGATGCAGGGGATAATATTAAGTTTGGGTTTCCTATGGCTTTCACTACAACAATGTTGTCATGGAGTGTGCTTGAATTTGGTGGGATTATGAAAAGTGAGTTAGGAAATGCCAGAACCGCTATTCGTTGGGCTACCGATTATCTTCTCAAAGCGACCAAACAACCCGAAACTATTTACGTTCAGGTAAAAATCTAAGTAAACATATGATACATACTTAAACAAAGTAGTGTTTATTTATTTTATTTTAGAAATAATTAATCATACACGACAAATGCAAGTAGTATAACACGCGAAGTGCAACCTTATAAAACATAAATGTGTTGGTAACAAAAAGCCATAAAATTACAAGAAAAATATCCATGTTAAAAGCCTTCATTTGCATCGTTTAGTATAGGCAAAAAGCCCCAAAAACTTACGATTGTAAAAAATACTGTATTAGATTAAGATTTAGGTAGATTTTGGTAATCTTACCAACGATGTTCCTGGTTTTGGTTCAAATAAAATAAGTATTAAAATAAAACATATAAAACAATCATTTTCTTTTAATTGAAAATCGTTGTATATATAACATGAAAATCTTCGTATCAGTTTTATCATGATTCAGTGGTCAAGATTCTATCTTATTTATTTTACTTTAATATTTGTTTTACAATAACAAACCCTTACAAAAGCTATATATTTGGAGTCATTTGGCATTTTAACATTTTACAATATAATGACACTATTGCTCTTATGATTCTATTTTAGTGTATGAAAGGTGGTCTTACTCTCTAGGAGAGTTGAAACATTTCCATTAAAACTTTTTAGTGTAAGCATATTCTTAACAAGTTATTTCTTTACAGTAATTTAGACCAAATATATAGTACGTGTACACAATTAATGACATGCTCTAATTAAGTTACATATATATAATGATCTTTATCTAGTTTTTCATATGTTGACAAAAGTTCCATTGGTGTGTGTGTATATATATATATATAATGAAGGTTGGTGATGCAAACAAAGATCATGCATGTTGGGAAAGACCAGAAGACATGGATACAGAAAGAACAGTTTTAAAAATTGACAGAAACAACCCTGGAACTGAGGTTGCTGCTGAAACAGCTGCCGCTCTTGCTTCTGCTTCTTTAGTCTTCAGAAAATCTGATCCTGCTTACTCTAAAATCCTACGTAAAAGAGCCATTACGGTAATTAATATACATATATATATAGTTTCACCAAATAATATATGAAAAATACTTTTACAATATTATTAAATAAATATTTGTAATATTACAAACAGGTGTTTGCATTTGCTGACAAATATAGAGGTTCATATAGTGATGGGCTTAAAAGTTATGTGTGCCCATTTTATTGCTCTTATTCTGGATATCAGGTATTTAATTTGATTAAGACAGATGATATGTAATTTCATACAAATATAAGGGTGATAAATGTTGGGTTGTTTTTTATTTTTCTGAATGTGAAGGATGAATTATTGTGGGGAGCTGCATGGTTACAAAAAGCTACAAGAAGTCCAATGTATTTAAGTTACATTCAGTCAAAGGGTCAATCACTTGGTGCTGGTGAAAGTGATAATACATTTAGTTGGGACAATAAGCATGTTGGTGCCAGGATTCTTTTATCAAAAGTAACTACTAAATCTAATTTTAATATCCTATTTAATTGGAATGTTTTGTTAGTCTCTTTATCTCTTGTATGAGTTATACGACTGTCTATATCTCAAATTCTCCATACCGGGCTTGTATAAGCTAAGTACGACTGTCTATATCTTAAATTCTCCATACCCGACTTGTTTTCTTAAATTCTCCATACCACCGAATATCATTATTAATGTTGTTATGTTATTATATGTAATAGTATGGTATGTACTTAAAATTGTTTTAATTTGTTTAACAGGCATTTCTTCTTCAAAGGGTTCAATCTCTTCATGATTACAAGGGTCATGCAGATAGCTTCATTTGCTCACTTGTTCCAGGAGCCCCATCTTCTCAAACCCAATACACACCAGGTTCTACTTTAAGAATATTAGTTTTTGACAATAATAATTGAAGCAAGAAAATATAACAGGATTAAAATGACACATATAAAAGTTAGTAACATAAAGGATAAAACCAATTTAATAGAAGTTTTTTATTCTTGTCATTGTAATACTTATAAAGTTTTAAATGGTAACCGAACTTGTTAAATTCATATATTTGGATCATTTTACTCTGTATCGAATGAACATTTTTAGATGTTGCAACTTGTTTTTCAAAACTCAAAAGTAGCTGTAGTCCTATATACTAATATACTACATTCTCGAGTTTAAAATAAACAGGAGGGCTTTTGTTCAAGATGCCTGAAGATAACATGCAATATGTGACCTCAACAACATTTTTATTGGTAACATATGCCAAATACTTGACCAAATCACACAAGGTGGTGAATTGTGGTGGCACCATCGTGACTCCTCGATGGCTAAGAACAATCGCCAAGAAACAAGTCGACTACATACTTGGTGACAATCCATCAAAGATGTCGTTCATGGTTGGATATGGTCCACGATACCCACAAAGGATCCATCACAGGGGAGCATCTTTGCCATCAATCTCTACACATCCGGCAAAAATTAATTGTGGGTCGGGTTTCAACTTCATGCATTCGGAGTCCCCTAACCCGAACATTTTGGTTGGAGCTGTTGTAGGTGGACCTGATGCACAAGACCATTATACGGATGAACGGTCTGATTATTCCCAAGCGGAACCGGCTACCTACACAAATGCACCTCTTGTTGGAACATTGGCATATTTGGCTCATTCTTTTGGGCAGATTTAGGGGCATACGATTATTATCAAATTAAGTCAAGTATTTGGGTTAAAGTAAGTAGTAAGTTGTGATTTTCATTATTAGAATCGGGAATATTTAAGATTCCTAGAGCCCTGAAAAAAGTTGTAAAAAGGGGCTATGTAGTAACACTAGTACGTGGGTGTTTTCTGCCTTTATGAATGTACAATCGTTATTCAAGAAAGTTGAAAGTACAAGTAATTGACCAAAGAGAACGGCTCTAATACCAACGACTTTTAACACCAGTAGAATTTGTAAAACACTAAAACTCATCCAGTCATCCGGGTTAGAATCTTTGGAAACGCGCTAATGGGTTGGCTCTCTTATGTTTTGGATGGGTATACGTTGCGGAAACCTTTTCTTTGACAAGGATCGCACTTGCGCCCCCCAAAAAGAAACATCTTAAGAGAAAACTCCTTGATCAATGGACCAAGACCCCATAGGCCTAATACCAACGACTTGATTTGTAATGATAAACCGAGTCCTATCAATACTCTTTTCACTTTATTCATTCAGTATTTTAGTGTCAAATCAAAACTTTTAAACTGATACATATCTGTCAACAATTGATACATATATAAAAGCTTGTCCGCCCAAACTAAACACCCCGTATCAACGATGTCACCAAACCAAAGAGATCGATGAGCAAGTGACGAAGACCGTTGACTGTTGACAAGGGTCTTGTATGTACAAGTCACATGTTTCATTTTTCTTACTTACTTAAACAATTAAAGGAATTTATTATATATGTATATTCATAGTAAAATCTAATTATACTGCTTGAAATGATTTGGAATTGGCCCGTAGCCAAAAAATGTAGAAGAAAAAAAACCCAAAAGGATTTACATAAAATCTATTGATTATGCTAAGACAAGTTTTAAGTTGAATTGTAATTGTAATCTAAGGATATGTAGTAACATCTTGATGTTTGAAAACCTTTATTACCTTCAATTATAGATTTGATAATTGTTTTCTTTCTGAAAATGATAAAACAATGATTAGAGATTAGTCATTAATTCAGACACATCTATTTTTATATAAACTAGATTAATACCCGGTCGTTGACCGGGTTAACCCACCAACCTTTATGGCTTGAAGTCAACCCATTAACCCATTTAACCCGTCAACCTACCAACCGACCAACCCCTT
>JAOXNX010000032.1:20575558-20589308 GCA_028566075.1 Solidago caesia
GGGTGAGTCGTTGTTGTTGGGTATCCAATTGTGGTACCGGGGCTAGGGTTCAACCCATTACCCTTTTTTTTCCATGCACCGTATACTTGAGTATTAAGCAAAAGTCTTTTGATAAGACTTTACACCAATTGTACTCAACTTGTCCTTACACATTCCTACTTTTACAGATATTATATTGTCAAGTTGTGAAAGGACACCTAGCATTTCTCTTTTTCAGTGTAAAGGCATTGTCAGACCTTTACACTGGGCAAAGGCTCCAGTCTTCAGGTAAGTAGTCCAGTGACTTCCGCTGTAACTTATTTTTCTTAATGTTTAAAAAAACCCTATTTTTCTTATTTTTGTGCCTTTTAATTTTCTTACTTTATAAATATTTTCTTTTTAAAAGAATTGAATTTGTTTCTATTATAAATTACAAACTTTAAAAACCCACTTTAACTAGATTAATACCCGATCGGTGACCGGGTTACCAAGTAAACTTAAAAGCCTTTTACCCAAAATAAAGTTTATTATGAAATCGAGCATAATATTAAACTAAAGTCTTAAATCTTGTACACTCTTTGATATAACATATATAGAGTCGGTTTGATATATATTAAGATTGTCAATACTAGACCTTACCTGGAATTCGACTTGAAACCGACCCAGCAAACTGGGTTAGGGTTGTGAAATCTCGATCCAGTATCCCGCCAACTTGATTTTTTTGGGTCGGGTCGGGTTGACCTTTTGGGTTAATAGATCAACCCGCCAACCCAAAAATATTTGAATTTATATAAGGTTTTTTAATTGATCGACCCACCAACTCATTTGATCCGACAACCCACAACCCATTTGACTTGAAATCAACCTGCCAACCCATATGACCTAAGATCAACCCATCAACCCATTTAACGCGCCAACTTACAAACCCATCAACCCATGTGACCTGAAATCAACCCACCAACCCATTTAACTCGCGAACCTGACTTTTTTGGGTCGGTGGTTAGGTTTGGGTTGACGGGTTAGCAGGTTTTGCTTGAGATTTCCAAGCCGATTTTGATATCAAGTCGGGTTTGGGTTGGGAATTTTCAACCCGTCAACCCGAACCCGTTAGCCTAAACTAGTTATAATTATATTATTATACATATATTTATTTTAGTTGTTGTTCTATATAAAGTTATTTACCCACGCATTAAAATTTCTAAAGTCGACGGTTGGTGAAGTGGACCGTCGTCACTCTCATCCGTTTTCATAAATGTAGGGATACAATAGTCTATTTAAAACTAATTTCCTTGTATGCATAAAAATTGTCCATGAAAGAATCAACTGCTTTTATAAAAAGTGTTAGCATTATATATGTAAAAGCATAATACTCTCTTCATCTTCTTTGTAAATGGTGATACTTCTTATTTGTAAATGGTGATAATTTTAAATGAGAAGAATGTTTTGTGGCTTTTATAATGGCATAAGTTAAATATTCTATAAATTTTAAAAGATATGCAATTAATTAATTTTTAAAATTGAGAGGGTATCTTTCTATTCAAGCTATAACATTTGATTTGAATGATTTAAATAATTTCCGTATAGGCCGCCGTTTGTTTGTTACATATTTTTTGTTATGTGTTTGTCATAATAAATTGCAATTATATTTAGCATTGAATTGAATGCTTGGAGATAAATGTAGAAGATTTGACATATAATTCGTCCTTTTTGTCTTTTAATTTTTCTCTTTTCACATTCATGTCATAAAAAATTACAATTATATTAACCCTGTCATAAAAACTTGCAATTATATTAACATTGAATGCTTGTAGGTAATTGTAGGAAGTTTGACTTTTAATTTAGATGGCTAAGATTAAAAGAGTTTTGATTTTTGATGGCTTAGATTGCATGTTCATTTGATTTTTTTCTCTTTGTTCTACCAACCATATATATATATATAATATATATAATATACAGAATGAATAGTGATATCATTATAACATTAAAAATAACACTAAATGTTATTGCTAATACATAAGTAACGTGTTATTAACGACTAATATACAACCATAGATGTGCTTAGTTATTAACCTAAGAAACCTATGAGCCTTTAACTATAATGCTATGTGATTTACTTTCTTATATTTTAGCATAAGACTGATCGATAAAACGTCCATAATGGATTGTTTATCTATTTGTTTTTACGTATGAACAACAGTTAGGCAAGCTTCTAAAAGTATTTTCATTATAGATTTTCAAATAATCTGAAAGCGGTATATAAATGTAGTGAGAAAATATATTATTGTGTATTTTAAAGGCATTTATATATTTTTTTTAAAATTAAAAGAATGAAAAGGTAAAGAATCTTGAAATGAAACAGTTTCATGGAAAAAGAATGTTGTGTTGATTTGAAGCAGAAGGATTTAATATTGGGAGAGAAAGGGGTTGGGTTTGAAGATAGTCAAAAGGCTGCAAATTTGTGTCAGAGAGTAATGGCAAAGCCAAATCCTCACATGAAACACAAAGGACTTCTCCATGCTGCTAGCTGTTTAAATAAGTTTTAGCTGATTGATTTATACAGTAATAAGGAAAATAACCATAATTAAATGGTCTAGTGGCAAGGAGTCTTATTTTTTTTTATAAGAGGTCTCAAGTTCGATTCTTACCCTAGGCATATTTGGGGGTGACCACAGGTATTTAATTTCCACTTATGGTGGGCCTGAGTGAGTTTTCCCCTCTAGATCTCTGGGTGATAGGGGTTTTTCATCAAATGGATTTAAATTGAGAATCTATTCTGTGAGAGGACTCTTTAGCACGGATCCAATTAAAACAACGTATGCTAGACCTCCCGATATTTACGAGTAATTCACACCTTTAAAAAAAAAAGTAATAAGGAAAATGGAAGTCTCTTTTATCAAATACCTTTTTTATTTTATTTATTTACTAAAAATTACGAGTAGAATATTATAAAAAAAAATAGTTATAATTAATTGTAACTTTTTAATGTTAAAGATATTTTTAAATCAGAAAGAACTTCATTTCACTATTTGATATCTTAAAATATAATAAGACAAAAAAAATCTAAAAATTTTCACTTATCGATAGGAATTTTTTTTTGTAAAATCAATCTAAATTTAATTAAATAAATCTTCTGCAAACAAATTTTTTTTTTTTAAAAAATTTAATACTTACCCCTTATTTTCAAACAATTATTAATAACCTTTTTTTTTTTAACTTTTAACTGTTTTTCACATGTGATCCTTCTTACATCATTCTCTACAGTATCATACATACATAGAAAGGACCTATTGAGACGACATATGTCGCCCTTATTGACCTTTTGACTGGTTAAATCACTTCGTAATCTCTGTCTAGTCGACTCTCTTTGACCAAGACTATCGCGGCGATATAAGGGCTATTGAGGTGATATATGTCGCCTCTATAAGTCCGGTCAAATTAGCAAAAATCCTAGTCGCAATGAAATATCCACTTGGAAAAGAAATATTATATTATACTTGGTAACAATTTAGAGGGAAAATTTTGAGAGAAAAACTAACTTTATTGGTGACACTTACATGTTAATAATTTAATGCACAATCGTCTCATCAATTCATTATATTCTCCTCATTATATTCTACTAGACTGGTGTCCACGCGATGCGACGACAATGGTGGTAGCGGCGGCGGTGTGGTGGTGGCGGCATCGACTGGTGGTGATGCCGCCGGTAGTAGTGTGGTTATTGATGTAAATGTAATTGATGTAAAAGATGGTAGTATAATTATTTTAGGAGTTGAAGGATATATGTTGTAAATTATTTCATTAAGGGTATGTTAGGTATATTGGTTAATTATAAAAGTGCCCATCTATTTCCACTATGATTTTGTCTATTTACACCCCTTTTTGCGCATTAAGCATTTGTACGGTATGCATTGTTTATTGTACGGTATGTCAAAAAAGGGGTGGAAATAGTAGTGCCCTTATAAAAATAAAGCTTTTGAAATTGATGGGCATTTTAGGTATTTCAAAGATAGAAAAGTTGAAAAAGGGGGAAGGGTTGCTCTTTTAATAAAGAGTATAGATTTGTTTAGCATAAATTTTGTTTTACATCCACTAACATATGGTTTTAGATAACATATAAAATGGTTTATAAAATGGAGACTCGCGTTTAAAAAGTTCAACCACTAAGCTTAGAGGGTAAGGAGTGGGGTGTGGGGTGGGATCGGGTTGGGTGAAGCCGCACGCAAACACCGCCCCCTTTCTATTTAGGCTCAACACAACTTGCTTGGCAACAACCGTAGGTGAAGAAGTAGAGATAGAAAGAAACTGTGAGAGAGGAGTGAAGAGAGGGTGTGGGGATAGGAAAAAGAGAGAGTGTGTGTGTGATTGGAGAAAAGGGTTTTTAATGAAAAAAGGGGTTTTAATGGGGGAAAAAATAGCAAGGATAAGAGTCTCATTACATCTAGTAAAAAACGATGGAAATGAAAGTTGGGGATTGAAAATGAAATGAGATGACAAAATATAACTGGTGAATGATGAGGATTAGAGAGGGTTGGGTCTCATGATTCCCTCCCCTTATAATGTAACTCTTTTTGTATATAATGAACATGTGTATCCTTTATTCACAAAGAGGGTTGTGTACTTGGGTCGTTGGAACTTAGAAGCACTTTTTTTTGTATATAATGCATATGTATATTTTGTGTTCATCAAGAGAGTTGGATCATTGGAAGCATAAATATTGGGTTATTTCTAATCACATACCCTATATTCTGCGAAGGGCTCTCTAAAACGGACCTAGTTAAGACAACGTATGTTAGACTTTCTGACATTTGCGAATAATTTACATCTTTACAAAAACAACATACCCTGTATTTTCTTTCTTTCTTTCATACTTGAAGATTTGGAGTACCAGATATGAAAAAAACCTTTTTCGATATGTGCTTTAAATTTGAAGATAGTATTGAAGTAGGTCAAACATCATTCATATTTGGAATATCACTATTCACTGATTCAAACCATTATATCATTTAATTGATATTTTGTTAGATGTAATACTATTGATATACATCTAACTAATAATTAGCAATTCATTAGTTATTATTAAATAGTTAAATAAAATGAAAGATGCTCAGTGAACAGAGGTAAATATACATATAAGATAGATTAAATCAGGGTCGTCTCTAAAGATTTATGGACTTAAGCTGAGCGAAGAAAAAAAATGCCCCTAGACTAGATGCAACAAATTATATTATATAAACTATTTTTTAAAAACGATGATAAATGTTATATAAAAAAACATAGCAAAAGATATTGTTCGAAAATAGAAAAAAACATTGCAAATCATACTATTGAAATAATATATCGTAATAGCTAGCCGACGATTGATGAAGTTTTCATAGCATTCTTCGTAGCAAGTTGGTTGATCAACTCTTAATATTTTATATTTAAAAATACAAATAAAATTAAAAAAAATAAAAAAAATTATGAAATGTAAAAAATAGTTTAATAATATAACTTGAACAAATACATAATTAAAAAAAACAATATAAAAATACAAAACAAGATTATTCAAAAATAAAATTTAAAGCTAAAAAAGATGAAACTTCGGCTTTCTTATTGCAATCCCGAGGCCCATGTCTTTAATTAAACAAAATTAAAAAACAATCATTCTTGGTTTTCTTGTAATCTCAAATAACAAATAAAGTGAAACCTTACCTTGATTTGACAATTCACAAAAAAGTCAATATGACGATAAAAAAAACATGTGCAATTGAACTGTGCAAGTCTGCTTATCTCATAAAATCAAAGTAATTTATTCATTTTCATTGTCTATCCACAAAAGAAGTGTAGGTGAGTTTTTTTTAGGTCAAGTTAAATGATTTAATTTTTAAATGATTAAAAGATTTCTTACATGTTTAATGGACTTAGTTGATTACATATATAATTTATGTATATATATATATATAAATTTAAAATTTTGGGCTCCTAAAAAATCGGATCTCGTACGGTCGTCTACTTTGTCCTACCCTTGAACCGGCCATGGATTAAATTACAACTAATTACAATATTAAGTAAAATAATTACAAAAAAGAAAAACCTAAAGTACAATGATAGCATGCTACAAGAAACTATAACAACCACCACCATACTTAATCCTATTATACAAATTTTTTAAAAGTTAATGTATCAATTTTTTTTAATGGTAGTTAATATAGCTTGGGACATGATACTCAATTACTCATGTCGTTGATATATTTTCAGTAAAAGATGTATATTTAGTTGTATATTAATATAGTTAAGTTAAAGTGTTGTATAAAGATAATATTAGAGCATCCAAATGCAAAAATATTACAAAGCTTTTTTTTGAAAGAATTTTTACAAAAAAGTTTATACTTCAATCGTACAAATCCTAAAAGACCTCAAAAACCTTTCAAATATGTTAATATTAAATCTGCTGTTTAAAAAAAAAAATATATGTTAATATAAAGATAAGAGAAAGTGTCTTTTATAATTTTCTTGCATGAAATCAAAGAATATTGTTAATTGGAATTTTCAAAGAAGTTGATAACAAAGATGTTAACGACACGTATTAGTGGATGACCAATGTAATTATAATCCACCCGAGTGTTCATTGCAATCCTACATCGATGAAACCCACGTGAGCTTATATGTTTAGTCTTAGGGGTGTTTATTTTAGCTTTTTTTTTTTTTGGGGAGATGATAAATGTACCATCAATTATGATTAATGTACCACAATGTACAAGTATTACAACAAACTGTATAAATAAATGATGCGTTAATATAGTAGCTTTATTGAAAACTATGGTACTAATATCATCTCCCTTTTTTTTTTACTTATAGTTTTTAAGATTTATTTTGTTTTAAAGAAACTAGTTTAAATGTTTGGATGAGCTTTTAATCTTATATAAGCTTTTTTGAGAAGCTAATCTTAAGAAGCTTTTCAAAGTTTCTATTGTAATATTGAAGGGATATTTTTCATAAGCAACATAAGTCAATCCAAACATACAAAATAATTTATAAGTTTATGTAACATAAACAATAAGTTTTTTTTTTTTTTTTTTGAAAGCATAAACAAAAATTGAAAAGCTATGCCAAACACCCTCTTAAATAAGTAAAAATGTACTATATAGAAGGGATATGATGGATCATGTATAGTAAATGGAGGCTCGTGTAATCATGTGTTAATATGGTTTTGTGATAAGGTGAAGGTTAAGGTGAAAGATTTTTTTTTAAAGTTATCTAAAGAAGACAAGCATTTTGTAACTTAGAGATATCTAGTCTTATCGGCATATTATGTGATGGTTTTGGAACATTAATTTGGCAACTCAAAAATTGTACTTAACAGGAAAATTCTTGTAATTATCTCATGATTTAACCAATGAATCATCATAATATCATATAAATTCTTGTTAATTCAAATTTTTTAAATGAAATATCTCTATATCTAAGATGTCTCATTGATTGTCAGATACTACATCTTTATCCTTTATAATATCAATATATTATGAATAAAATAAACAACTTTTTATTTGTTTCTAAATAAATAATCACTATCAATTTTTTTATATATATCAATAAAACAAACCTATTATTATCTATTTTTAAAACAAAATATAAATCTTATATTTATTAAATTTAACATAATGGTATTTATCTATATACTAATTCAATTAAATAAATAATTGGAAAAAAAACCTAAATAAATAAATGATATGATATAGTTATATTTATATATTTTAAAAACCAACTTTCCTTTGTGAGAGGAAAGTTACTTTTCTTAAAACGTACAAGTTGTCAAGCATTTGGTTCAACACCTTTACACCCTCACCTTTTGTCCCTTTCCATCGCCTTTTTTTCTTCTTCTTATTAATTTGCAACTTTATACCCCCTAACATAATTATAGTGATTTTTGTTTTGTTTTTCTTTCAATTTTAACCATTAAAGTTTTTACCTTTTAGATTTTATGCTCCCATAAAGTTTTCATTTTCAGTTTTTTGATACCAAAATTTTTTGTTCTCATGTTTTCATCAAATAACTTTCACACATTTACGATTTTACCCCGCAGGATTTTACTTTGGTTTGTTTGTTTTATTTCTCACCCCGAACTTTACAACTTTAAAATTCTTACTCCCAACTTTTTTTTTAACATTTGGTTGTAATTATTTCCTCGGTTTCGTTCTATATACCATTTTGTTATATATAATATATATTAATTAGTAACTTGATGTTTCTCACAAAGTTACTATTTTGTTTTTTTAATTTACCCTCAAAGTTTTTACTTTATAACTTTTGCCCCCACTTAACTTTTTATTTTTATTTTTTAGACATCAAACTTTTAGGTTCTATTGTTTCTACCACACAACTTTCACACGTTTATGATTTTACCCCTAATGATTTTTCTTTGGTTTGTTTGCTTTTCTTTCTCAACCCTAAACTTTATTACTTTACGATTCTCACCCTCGCCCCTTTTTTTAACATCGTGTTTTAATTATTTTCCCTCATTTTCTTATGAGTAATTTTCATCATTGTTACATCTTACGTTCGTGTGACATTTATAGTAAAACACTATATTTCATCACCGTCACCGAACTGTCATTATATGCATGAATGTTTTTATACTTTCGTTTTATTCTTATTGTTGTTACACGTTATTTTTTATTATTGTTACATGTTCTGTTGCCTTTTTTTTATTTTGGGTTAAAGTATTTATAAATAAATGTATCTGTATAGTCACTTTGAGATTATTTTTTTAGCATATTATTATTCTTATTGTATTATTTTAAGATTAATTTTTTTATTTGTATACCACGTGATTATGCAGGCTTAAAAAAAGTCATTCCCGCGGCAACGCGCAAGATAAAAATGCTAGTTATTAATAAATTTGTAAACAGATTGGTGGCTTACTGCTAACCGTTTTCTCATTATCCTCTTCTTCTTCATCATATTTTTTATTTGCTATACATGTAAAAAAAAATAAAAAATCAAACCTCTTAATAAACTCTGATTAAACAACAATTAATTCAAATTCCATGAGACTGATATCACTCTCCGATGCTGTTCGTTAGTTATGGCTTCTGCTCCTTTTTTATCAGGTTATATATTAATTAATTAATCAATTCTCACTTAATTTCCACACACACACACATACATATCTATATCTTTATATATGTATGTATGTATTGCTTATGGATTGTGATTAATTTATTATTGTGTATGTGACAGTGTATGTAGAGTGTGTAAATATATGTAAGTATACAAAAGGAGATGGAAGTGGAAGGGGAAGAAGCGACTGTAGTCCGATTTCGTGTGCTTGGAAAGCTCCTAGGGCTTTGACTGGTTTGTTAGCTACTACAGCTAATTCGTCGGCTTCTTATCGCGAAAAAAGGATTCGGCATGGCGATGTAATGTTGTTTTCTTCCTTAATATTTGTATATGCTAGCTTATCGATGCTCGTTTATTAGTATTATTATTGTTATCATGCTTTTGTAATATGTTGTGTGTCAAGTTGCTAAATAGGATGTATTTTTATGCTAGGATGCTATGTTATGACTGATTTTGAAAGTAATTGATCATGTAGTTGAGTTATCTGATAACCATAGAAAGTAATACATTGTTGCAATTAATCTTGTAGTGCTATTATGATCTTGTGGATTGATGTGCGCTTATAATTTGTGGTGGAATGTGACGATCCTTCTCGGTGTACCTTCGTTAGTATTATGGTTTTGCAATATGCTTCATGTTTGGTTCTTAGATAGTTGTTGAACATAGTGCGCATTGTGTCAACGTCGTGAGCTAACTTACTTTTGAACACCTTGTTCATAGACACTAGGAGGCTATATTATGCTGTGTTACAGATTAATTGCCCCTGGCATCCTGTTATCCAATAACCATAGAACGTAATATATCATTGTGGATGACTTTATATTGGTTATCGGTTTCCTAGTTTCTTTAAGTTATGGCTGGGTTAAATAGTTCAACCTCTTAAATGAGAGGATGTCACTGGTCTGTTGTTATCTGTGATGTAAGTGCATTTTTTAGGGTAAAAACTGCACGTAAGTGTAGTTGAGATAGTAGTTCAGGATTAAGCTCAAAACAGACAGTTTTGTTTTGTTTAATTTTAAATTTGGTAGCTGCAACCTAAAAACAAGAAGAAATCCATCGCCATGAAATAACTTCCGAACAATTCAGGTTCATAAAATACCTTTCAAATGATAAGTTATTAGGAGATTTGGAAGGAGAAGCTGAAGTGCATGGCTTAGGTTCTAGATGATATAAACTGTTATATCATCTTGTGCTTTGTTTGATTTATGCACATCCACCAACCCCATTTTGATAAGTCTGTGATTGAGTTGGAGTGAGATGACATGATTTTAGTTGTGAACCATGTCTATAAAGGCATAGCAGGATCACGGAACTGGTGCTCATGTGATATCATAGGCCAGGTAGCTCAGAGCTCAGACCCATATGGCATAAAGCTAACAAGCGGAAGATAGATT
This sequence comes from Solidago caesia, assembly GCA_028566075.1. Classification (NCBI taxonomy): domain Eukaryota; kingdom Viridiplantae; phylum Streptophyta; class Magnoliopsida; order Asterales; family Asteraceae; genus Solidago; species Solidago caesia. The sequence continues at coordinate 20,586,031 of JAOXNX010000032.1, forward strand.
TGGGGGGTAATATTGACAAAAGGAGTTAAACAGAACAGGGAGATACATAAAATGCTTGATTGTTTTTCTAGTTTTTTTTTTCTTTCATCTTCTGCATACGTATTATACCGTATTAATGTATTATATAGGTTGTTTTTACCATGCAAGAAATTTCTAAAAGTTGAAGCCTTGAATGATGTTTGATTTAAATGTGAGCAGTCCTGAAATCAATGGTTTCGAATCCTCAAAGTATAAGTCACATAAACATTTGTGTTTGTAATACTGACATCAGTGAAAAGTCAAATGAACAGACTTTTTTTTAGTTTACAACTCCTTTGGAATGGGATGCCTGTTGATAAGTTATAAATTGCTAAGTGCAAGACTCGAACTGATTTTCTGTGTTTAAATACTGATGATTGTTTAGCACTTGATACTTATGCCAGAGATGTAGGAGATGGGCTGTGGGTTGTTCGTCCTCTTTCTCCTCATATGACGAGGTTACTCCCGAGAACTTGTGGGAGGTATGTGGATTTATTGAACAGCCCCTGAAACTTGATACTCATGCCAGAGATGTAGTAGATGCTATACGATATAAGATGAGTATAATGTGAAAAAGATTGTGGATATGATCTGAGCTGTTAAATACGGGCCACTAATGCCTTTTTGTCGTATTTATCTCAGGATCTTAAACCAGCTATTGCATACCTTACATCCGAAGAGTTAAAGTCAGTGCGCAATGCACTAAATGTAAGCTTTCATGGTCGCTATCTATAACTATCATTTGTTAATGGTGTTCTTAGAAATTCAAATAATTGAACTTGACATTTCACTTCCAGCAACCAACAAATTCGCAAAAGTCCGAAAACATATCATTTACTATTTATAGTTTTTTTCTTTTTAGTTACACACCTGTGACCACTTATTATTTACACCAACTGTCTCAAGTGAGACTTGAACCCACAACCTCTAGATTGATGGGTGACCCCGATACCGCTTGGGAAAAGGTCCTCTGGTATGACATTTCAAGTGTTGATGACCATTCTGTATTTTTGGTGTTATAGCTGGCGTTTGAGGCTCATGATGGACAAAAACGACGAAGTGGAGAACCCTTTATCGTTCACCCTGTTGAAGTTGCAAAAATTCTGGGAGAACTTGTGAGTTGTTTAATATTTCGAATGGTTCTTAATTTCTTATACAAATAGTTTGTTATATATCCCATCAACAATTGATGGGGATTTTTAAGTTTATTGAATTTTATGCTTTAATTATTTTTTAAAAATGTTTTATTTGAGATTTTTTAGCTGACCATAGCTGTGTATCAAGGAATTGGACTGGGAGTCAATTGCTGCTGGTTTATTGCATGACACGGTTGAAGATACAAATCTTGTTACTTTTGAAAAAATAGAAAAGGATTTTGGTGCCACTGTCCGTCACATTGTTGAAGGAGAAACTAAGGTGTTCTATTTTTGTATTTATGATAGTTTAATTTTGTTGCTAGACATCGCACTTGTCAAACTTGACTCTAGTTTGATTTAGGTGTCAAAACTAGGAAAGTTGAAGTATAAAAATGAAAGTCATTCTGTACAAGAGGTGAAAGCTCACGATCTTCGACAAATGTTTCTTGCCATGACCGAGGAGGTGATATATTCATGGATTATTTAAGTTAGGTAGTTATGTCCAACTGCTGCTGAATCTGCTGCTTTTTCCAGGTCAGGGTGATAATTGTTAAATTAGCAGACAGATTACATAATATGCGGACTCTTTCTCATATGCCTTCACATAAGCAGGTGGGGTCAAGTTTGATCAAATATCTGCTCACATTAATTGTGTTAGTTCTCATCATTTTCATAATTTTTTACCATGTGCAGTCTAGCATTGCAATGGAGACACTACAAGTTTTTGCTCCTCTCGCAAAGCTCCTTGGAATGTATCAAATTAAGGTAGAGTTAGATACTATAGACGAATATTTTTCTTGGTACAACTTCTTATGTGAAATATAATCACTTTTATTCTCTGGTTAATTCAAGTAATTCCTTTATGTGAGTTTATGAATTCTTTACCACTGATCCGTTTATGTATGTACATACCCATCTTAGTGAACTTGATTTTATTTACAGTCTGAGCTCGAGAACTTGTCCTTTATGTACACAAATCCTCAAGATTATGCTAAAGTGAAGAGACGAGTTGCAGAACTCCGTAAAGAGCAGGAGAAAGAAATTGAAGAGGTACTTTACTCCTTAGTGAAGAATGCAGTATGGATGCAGCTTACCTAAAGACTTAAATTTACATTTTGCATGGCTTATTATTTCTTCTTATCTTAGGCAAATAGAATTTTGATCAAGAAGATTGATGATGACCAGTTCTTAGACCTTATGACTGTTAAAACAGAAGTGCGGTCTGTTTGTAAGGAACCTTACAGGTTTGGTGATGGATCCGAATTCATCTGTTTCCATTTTTGGTTCTAAAGATATACTTTTTGCTGGTTAGTTTTGTTTCTGAAATTTCCAACTGCGTCTTGTTTGACTTTGAACCCTTGCACTTGCAGCATCCATAAATCGGTACTGAAGTCCAAAGGTTCAATTAATGAAGTTAATCAAATTGCACAGGTAGTTAATGGTGGACGGCTAGTGATTTTTCCAGACCTTGTAGTTCATTCTGATGATTTTTCTGACATTCTCTTATGTATTTACGCTAACAGCTGCGGATTATCGTTAAACCTAAGCCTTGTGTTGGTGTAGGGCCTTTGTGTAACGCACAACAGGTAAAAGTTACATTTGCCATACTTGTTGCAGCTTCGAGAGAAACATAACCGATACACTCCTTTAATTTGTTTGCATACTTCACCATAATTGCTATTTCATGCAGATTTGTTACCATGTTCTTGGATTGGTACATGGCATCTGGACTCCTATTCCCCGAGCTGTGTGTATCTTGCCCAATTTCTTTTGTTTTATTTAGAGGTGGCAATTTTGAATCATTTGTTCAGAATGGCTTGATTTGTGTGATTGTTTATTTTAAATGGGTGAAGTGAGCCAAATTAAAGAAGTTTGTAGAAATAAACAGTGAAGTGGGTTGAACAGGTCAGAAGTCACCCAAAGTGTATGTTTGAAGTATACATCTCCTAATTCGCTTTATGCCAAAGATAATTATTATTGAAATTCTTTGGTTGTAGTAATCTTAATTAATGCACTGACTTTTTATTAAAAAAAATGATATAAACATGACATGAATTGTTACGGGTCAATCACACATTTGGGGAAAAGAAGAGGGGGGGGGGGGGGGGGGGGTTTTTTGTTTAT